>CM038217.1:183275584-183660573 GCA_021442155.1 Cymbidium sinense
ATTGTTTCTAAATTATGGTTTTGGTATGATGATTTATTTAATACCAATTATTTTCAGGGTTCTCTTTCTTTATATCAACTTCTTGAAGTCTATTTCAAAAATACAATGAAAGGTAAAATCAAATTTTTAATTGTTATTTCCTTTATGTGGTTCATCTGGATGGATAGAAATGATGCTAAATATCGTGGTATTCCTATGAACCATAAAAGAATCCTGGCTAGAACTAAAGGAAAATAATTCATGCTCTTCTTAATGCCAATCTTATTAGTAATATTCATTTTAGAGATTATAAATTTGTGTCTTAAAAATTGCGTATCATCGAGTTTGACTCTTATAAAAGTTCTAGGATTATCCATTGGATCAAACCTAAAGACAATTTGATTAAAGTGAATATTGATGGTTCCTTTCCAATTAATATATGGTGGTATTCTTAAGAATTCTAAAGGTACTATCATTTGTGCTTTTGCCTATCCTCTCAAAGCCTGCTTTGTTCTTTTTACTGAGCTTATTGCTGTTAATAAAGCTATTGAAATTTGTTTGAATATAGGTTTCCTAAACATCGGATTGATGTTGATGCTCTCTTGTTTCTTCTCATGCTTAATTCCAATAGAAATGGTAATGTTGAATTATTTTTAGTTTTTTAATCATACTAAAAATCTTCTTTCTTAAGTTTGTTTTAAAGTTTTCCACATCCTTCGTGAAGGTAATGCTTGTGCAGATTACTTGACTAACTTTGTTGTCAACTTAACTGAGTTCACTTTATTTGACAACAAAACTTTGCCTAAACTATTAAGTAGTTTGGTTAATCTAGATAATACAAGATTGCCTTTCAGATTATAAATTCTTGGCTTGGTTTCTGGTGTTGGTTTTTGATGATCTTTTTCTTTTGGTTGCCCCTTGTTCAACCCTCTTTGGGTTGTGGTTTTCTACTTATTTTCTCTCTTTTTCTTGAGCTGGGTTATGTTTTTGATCTCTTACTTTTGGATTGGCCTAGTTTTTGCTACCTGGTAGTTGTTGTAAGTGCAACCTAGGTTGTTTTGGTTTTTTCAGCTTGGTGGCTTATGCCTATCTGGCTGGGTGTTTACCATAATTTTCCCTTGGCTATTTTTTATATCCTTAATTTGGGTTGTGTCTATGGCTGTTGTAGTTTTTTTTTTTTGTATGGGTTTTGCCTCTTTTCTATGCTACTTGCTAACTTACATGATTTGGATCTACCGTGTGGTTGGTTGTGGCATTGTTATGGCAGTTTTTGGTTGGGATGGTTGGATGGCTGATTATTTTGGCTATTTTTTTCATTTTTTTTGTTGGTGATTGATCTGGGGGGTTGCTATTGGTTTATCTCTAGCTTGATTTTGGCATGGTGGAGATTATTGGTTGGCTGTTATTTTGTCTATTTTGTTGACTAGGGCTTGGTGGTTATTTTTTTAATTTTCTTTTATTTCTTTTAGTTATGGTTTTAACCTCCTCCTGTATTGGCCTTCCTCTCTTGGCTACAGTGGTTTTAGGTTTGGGTATTATTCTAGATTGGCTAGATGAAGGTTGTTTTATGTCTGTTAGTTGGCCTAGGGTGTTGGTGGCTTAGTTGGGTCCCTTTATTGTTGCTATTCTTGTTGGTTGGCTTGTAGTTTATTTTACTGGGCTTTGTACCTTTTTGTCTTTGGCTGGCTATTCTACATACCTTGATCAGATTTTCTTTTGCCTTGGTTGGGTTTGGTGATTGTAGTATGCTTCTACCCTTTTCCTGGTTGTCTTGGGTGATTTTGGCTTGATGACTGATGTTATTATTTAGACTGACTTCAACTTTCTGATACTATGGTGGTTGGCTAGGAGGATATGTTGAGTTTGTCTTAGTTATAATGGGTCATGGTTGGAGAGGGTGGCTATTTTGGCCAATTTTTTTTACTCCTTCAGTGATTGTTCTAGGAACTTGCTGGTGTTCTTTCTATGACTTGTATTTTATGTTTCCTCCTACTTTGTTTTTCTCTCTCTTGACCTTTTTCTATTTCTCTTGCCTTGTCCACCCCTTGCGCTAGTCAAGTGTTTTACTGATCTTTTTTTGCTTTGTTGGTGGAGGATATAAGCACTTGTGTTTTTTTTTGCATTGTTTCCTCTCGGTTTGTTACCTCCATGATGCTTGCTCCTTTAGATTTTGTTATTCCTTTTGGTGGTGGCTTCATGGTGCTCCTGTATCTCTCGATGGTTGGTTGATTATTATCCTTATTGGGCTTGTTCTCGGTTTGGTGGTTGGCTATTATGTTTATTGTTTGGAGGATTTTGTAGCATTGCTAGATGATGGACTTTGGATGATGGGCTACACGAGGTATGCTGCCTATGATGGCTTGATGTTCCCACTCTTTCTTCTTTTGGTTGGTAGTGCTATATGTAATTGTAACCCTTCTCCTGAAGTTTGGCTTCTTATATATAGCGTTGCTCCTTGAGATGATTGTAACTGAGCATGAGCCTTTTCATTACTTTACTCCTTATGTTTGCATTTACTTTCAATGCTTGCTTAATTGTACTCAACCTTTCAAAAGTATGTTGCAGATTTCTTTTATAGGTAAGGGGAGTATTGCAGCTGGATCTTGCTAGTATTAGAAGGACCAAATGAAGTTTGCTGCTCACATGGATTTTCTGCTGTGGATTTTTTGATTTCTCTTTTGCTTTCTTTCCTTCAGTATTGGAATAGTTAGGGGGTTTATCTCTTTAGGACTTATTGTAGCTCTTTCAACATTAACTTAAAGATTTAGCCCCATCTAAGGACTTTATACTTTTTTTGTGGCAATAAATTCCTTAATTTCCCTAAAAAAAACCTTAAACTAACCCAAAGCCCAAAACCCTAAAAAGCTAAAAAAGCTAAACTTAAACTAAATAAAACATAAAAATAACAAAAAAGAAAAAAACCAAAATCAAAATAAAATATAAAAATAAAATAAAATAAAAACATAAACTAAAACCTAAACATAAACCTAAAAATAAAATTAAAAAAAAAACTAAACTAAAATAAATAAAAACCTAAATTAAACAAAAAAGCCTAAATAAAATAAAAACTAAACCTAAAATAAAAACAAAATAAACCTAAAACAAAATAAAATAAAAACTAAATAAAAACCTAAATAAAAAATAAAGATAAAAATAAAAAATAAAATGAACTAAAATAAATAAAAAATAAACTAAAATAAATAAAAAATAAACTAAATAAACCTAAACTTATAAGTTTACTTAATTTACAAAAATTTAAAAATTGAAAAAATAAATAAACCCAAACCCTAAACCCTAAACCCTAAACCCTAAAACCCTAAACCCTAAATCATAAACCTTAAACCCTAAACCCTAAACCCTAAACACTAAATCATAAATCCTAAATCCTAAAACCAATAACCCTAAACCATAAACCCTAAATCCCAAACTCTAAATCCTAAACCCTAAACCCTAAGCCTTAAAAACCTAAAAACCTAAAAACCTAAACCTAAACTAAATTAAAACTAAAAACAAAATAAAGAAATAAAATAAAACATAAATAAAATAAAATAATAACCTAAATGAAAACCTAAACCTAAACCTAAAAATAAAATAATTTAAAAAATAACAACTAAACTAAAAATAAAATAAATAAAAACTTGAACTAAACTAAAAAATAAAATAAACCTAAAAAAACCTAAATAAAATAAAAACAAGATGAAAAATTAAAATGTAAACCTAAAATAAAATAAAACCTAAACATAAGAAATAAACCTAAAATTGAACCTAAAATATATAAAAATAAAACCTAAACTATAAACTAAAAAAACAAACCTAAACCTAAAATAAACAAAATAAAATAAACCTAAACCTAAACTAAAATAAATAAAACCTAAACATAAACCTAAAATAAACTAAACCTAAACCCTAAACAAAATAAAATAAATAAACTAAAAATAAACATAAACCTAAACTAAAAATAAAATCTAAAATAAAAACCTAAAACCAAAATCTAAAAAAATAAAATAAAAAGCTAAACCTAAAAATAAAAAATAAAACCAAAACCTAAAAAATAAAACAAAAATAAAACTAAACTTAAAAATAAACCTAAACCTAAACCTAAACCAAAAAAATAAACTGAAATAAAATACCTAAAGTAAAATAAATAAACTAAACTAAAAAATAAACCTAAATAAGAATAAAATATAAAATAACTTAAAATAAATAAAAAATATACTAAATAAACCTACCAGTTTTCTTAATTAAAAAAAACCCAAAACCCTAAACCATAAACCCTAAACACTAAACCTAAACCCTAAAATTAACCCTAAACCTACAATCCTATAAACCTAAACCTTAAACCTAACATAAACCCTAAACCTTAAAACCATAAACCCTAAAACCTAAACCCCAAAAAATAAAAAATAAAAACCCTAAACCCTAAACCCTAATTCTAAAAACTTACCCTAAACCAACAACCCTAAACCCTAAAAAACCTAAACCCTAAACCTAAACCCTAAACCCTAAAACCATAAAACCCTAAACTATACCTTAAACCTAAAAATAAAATAAACTAATTAAAATAAAACCTAAAATAAAATAAAAAAAAATAAAATAAAATAAATCTAAAAATAAAAAAAAAATAAAAATAAAAATTAAAATAAATAAAATAAAATAAAAATAAAATAAATAAATAAAATAAATAAAATTAAACCAATAATTTAAAAAATAAAAAAAAATAAAAACCAAAACTATCTAAACTAACCCTAACCTAAACCGTAAACCCTAAACCCTAAAAGCCTAACCCTAAACCGTAAAACACTACACCCTAAACCCTAAACCCTAAACCCTAAAACCTACAACTCTAAACCCAAAACCAAAAACCCCAAACCCAAAACCCAAAACCCTAAACCCTAAACCCTAAGCCTTAAACCCTAAACCTTAAAAACCTAAAAACCTAAACTTAAACTAAATAAAACCTACAAATAATATAAATAAAAAACCTAAACCTCAAAAAAAATAATAAAATAATATAAAATAAAAACATAAACTAAAACCTAAACCTAAATATAAAATAATATAAAAAAAAACCAAACTAAAATAAAATAAATAAAAACCTCAACTAAACTAAAAAATAAAATAAACATAAACATTAAAAAACTAAATAAATTACAAATTAAAAATAAACCTAAAAATAAATAAAAAATAAAACCTAAACCATAAACTAATAAAAAACTTAAACCTAAAATAAATAAAATAAAATAAACCTAACTATAAACTAAAATAAACTAAACTAAAATGAATAAAACCTATACCTATACCTAAAATAAACTAAACCAAAACCCTAAACTAAATAAAATAAAATAAACTAAAAATAAACCTAAACCTAAACTAAAAAAAAATTAAAACCTAAAGATAAGCCTAAAATAAAAAAATAAACTTAAACCTAAAAAAATAAAAAAAGTTAAACCTAAACCTGAAAATAAAAAGTTAAACCTAAACCTAAAAAATAAAATTAAAATAAAGCTAAAATAAAAAATAAACATAAACCTAAACCTAAACCTAAAAAATAAACTAAAATAAAAAACCTAAACTAAAATAAATAAACCTAAAATAAATAAACTAAACTAAATAAAAATGTAAACCTAAATAAAAATAAATAGAAAATACATTAAATAAACCTAAACTTATAGATTTTCTTAATTTTAAAACCATAAACCATAAACCCTAAAGCCTAAATCCTAAACCCTAAACCCTAAACCCTAAATCCTAAACCCTAATCTAACCCAAAACCTAAAACCCTAAACTCTAATCTAAGCCTAAATCCTAAACCCTAAACCTAAAACCCTAAACCTAAAATAATCCCTAAACCTACAACCCTAAACCCTAAACCCTAAACCTAAACCCAAAACCCCCCTAAAACCTAAACCCCAAACCATAAACCCTAAAACCTACAACCCTAAACCCTAAGCCCTAAAACCCAAACCCTAAACCCTAAATGCTTAAAACATAAAAACCTAAACCTAAATTAACCAAAACATAAAAATAAAATAAATAAAAAAACCATAACCTAAATAAAATAATAAAATAAAAACCAAAACTAGAAGCTAAAACTAAACCTAAACCTAAACATAAACCTAAACCTAAACCTAAATAAATAAATAAAATTAAAAACTATACTAAAATAAAATAAATAAAAACCTAAACTAAACTAAAAAACAAAATGAACCTAAAAACTAAAAAATCTAAAAGTAAAATAAAAATAAAATAAACCTAAAACCAAATAAAAACTAAATAAAAATCTAAACCTAAAAAATATTTATAAAAATAAAACCTAAAAATAAATAATAAATAAAACCTAAACCCTAAACTAAAAAAACCTAAACCTAAAATAAAAATAAAATGAACAAAATAAAATAAACTTAAACCTAAACTAAAATAAACTAAGCTAAAATAAATAAAACCTTAACCTAAACCTAAATTACATAAAATAAAATGAATTAAAAATAAACCTAAACCTAAACGAAAAAATAATACCTAAAAATAAACCTAAAATAAAAACCTAAAACCTAAACCTAAATAAATAAAATAAAAACCTAAACCTAAACTTAAGAATAAAAAATAAAACCTAAACCTAATAATATAAAATTAAAATAAAACTCAACTAAAAACAAACCAAAACCTAAACCTAAACCTAAAAAATAAACTAAAATAAATAATCTAATCTAAAATAAATAAACCAAAAATAAATAAACTAAATTAAATAAAAATAAAAAATTAACCTAAATAAAAATAAAAAATAAATTTAAAATGAATTAAATATACTAAATAAACATAAATCTATCGGGTTACTTAATTTAAAAATATTAAAACCCTAAACCCTAAACCCTAAACCTAATCAAAACCTAAACCTAAACCTAAACTAAATAACTACCCAAACTAAAATTAAACTATAAACCCTAAACTAACTAAACCTAAACCTAAACTCTAAACCTAAACCCAAAGTCTAAACCCTAAAAACTTAAACCTAAAAACTTAAACCTAAACCTAACCTAAACAACCTAAACCCTAAAAAAACTAAACCTAAAACTTAAACTTAAACCCTAAACTTAAAAACCCTAAACACTAAACCCTAAACCTAAACCTAAAAACCCTAAACCCTAAACCCTAAACCCTAAAAAAACCTAAAACCTAAAACCTAAATAAAAAAAAAATATGATAAAATAAAACCTAAACTAAATCCTAAACCTAAACCTAAAATAAAATAAATAAAAAGTTAAAAACTAAAATAAAATAAATAAAACCTAAACTAAACTAAAAAATAAAATAAACCTAAGAATAAACAACAAAACAAAATAATAACTAAACATAAAATAAAATAAAATAAACCTAAAATAAAATAAAATAAAAGTAAATAAAACCTAAACCAAAAAAAAAATAAACCTTAAAATAAATAAAAAATAAAACTTAAACTAAAAAAAAAAACCTAAACCTAAAATAAAAATAAAATAAAAAAATAAAATAAATCTAAAATAAAAAAATAAAACATAAACTGTAAACTAAAAAAACATTAACCTAAAATAAAAATAAAATAAATAAAATAAAATAAACTTAAACTAAAATAAATAAACCTAAATATACTAAACCTAAACTAAATGAAATATAATAAACTAAAATGAATCTAAACCTAAACTAAAACTAAAACCTAAAATAAACCAAAAAAAACCTAAAACCTAAAAAAATAAAATAAAAACCTAAACCTAAACCTAAAAATTAAAAAGAAAATTTAAACCTAAAAAATAAAATAAAAATAAAACTCAACTTAAAAATAAACCTAAACATAAAGAACTAAAATAAAAAACCTAAACTAAAATTAATAAACCTAAAATAAATACACTAAACTAAATAAAAAATAAACCTAAATAAAATAAAAAATAAAGTAAACTAAAAAATAAAAAATAAACTAAATATACAAATAAACCTAAACCTACTGGTTTACTTAATTTTAAAGAAAAACTTAAACCCTAAATCTAAATCCTAAACCCTGAACCCTAAAAGACCCTAAACCCTAAACCATAACCTAAACCTAGACCCTAAACCCAAAAAAGCTAAAAAGCTAAACATAAACTAAATAAAACCTAGAAATAAAATAAGTAAAAAAAACCTAAACCAAAAAAAAACATAAACTAAAACCTAAACCAAAATTGAAACCTAAAAAAGAAAATAAAATATAAAATAAAAATTAAACTAGAATAAAATAAATAAAAACCTAAACTAAACTAAAAAGTAAAAAACCTAAATAAAATAATAACTAAACCTAAAATAAAAATAAAATAAACCTAAAATAAAAACTAAATAAAACTTATACCTAAAAAATAAACTTAAAAATATATAAAATAAAACATAAACCTAAACTAAAAAAAAAAAAAAACTAAACCTAAATAAATAAAATAAAATTAAACCTAAACTAAAATAAACTAAACTAAAATATATAAAACCTAAACCTAAACCTAAAATAAACTAAACATAAACCTAAACCAAAACTAAATAAAATAAAATAAAATAAAACTAAATAAACAAAAAATAAACCTAAAAAATAAACCTAAAACCTAACCTTAAAAAAGTAAAATAAAAGCCTAAACCTTAACCTAAAATAAAAAAAAATAAACCTAAACCTAAAAAATAAAATAAAATAAAGTTAAACTAAAAATGAACTTAAAACTAAACTTAAAGCTAAAAAATAAACTAAAATAAAGAACTTAAACTAAAATAAATAAACCAAACTAAATAAAAAAATAAACCAAAATGAAAATAGAATAAATAAACTAAATAAACTAAATAATCAAACCTACCTTTACTAAATTTAAAAATAAAAAAAAAAAAAAAACCCTAAATCCAAAACCCCAAAACTAACTAACCCTAAACCCTAAAAAACCTAAAAAACCCTAAACCCTAAACCTAAACCCTAAACCCTAAACCAAAACCTCCCAACCCTAATCCCTAAACCCTAAACCTAAACCCTAAACCCTAAACCCTAAACCTAAACCTAAACCTTAAAACCTTAAAACTAAACCTAAACTAAATAAAAGAGATTTGCCTACAAATGATTAACCTAATTTCTAATATAGAAAAAATTGAATTTTTGTAAGAGACCACCTCTCAAGTTTCATAGAGATGCTAAAGGGCTGTCATGGACAAATGAAGAAAGAATCTACTTAAGTTTAGACACCTAAGTGTCCATTTGTGAGCAACCTCTTCTAAAGCGAGATAGCCTATCTAATCACAAAACTTCTCAATATATTGTCTTCTCCAGCTCTTTCAATTTATAGATATGTCGAGGAGCTAAATCTATGCTTTTAAAAGCTCTCTAGATTTCAATGCTTTGAGACTGTTGAGATCTTGGCAAATTAGGGAGACTTGATGCTATTTAAAAATGAGATTTTACAATAGTGATTGTATTCAAAAAAATCTCTTTAAGTAGTGCATAAGAAGAATAATCCAAACTCAATATCTCATAGGATTTCCGGAACCATAGCTCTCCTAGTTTGAGACTCAATGATGCAACATAATGTAACAAATAATTTGCTTCAACCCAAAAAGCAAGAAAGCTCAAGTAAAACTCCTAAGTCAATGCTAGAAATAGTGGAGTGATTTAGACACTCATAGATTTTTTGCTAACATCTAAAATATGATTTAACAAAGATTTTGGATCCCAACATAGTATCTATCATCTTTTCTATTTTTTATTAATAGTAGTGTTACTTCATTTAGATGTATTCATTTGACTTTGATTTAATGGTGGAAATAATAATTCCAACATTTGATGACATTCTTTTAGGTGCAAGAATTTTTGATGTTATTTGAAATCTAAAGTTTGTTGAAAAGCCACATGTAAATTAATTTTATGGATTGTCTCTTTAAGTTTAGGCTCAAGTCCATCTAAACCACAACATTAGCTTAATCTTTCCCTAATTTTAGAAGATAACAACAATACTTCAAATTTGTTCATGTACTCATTTATAATTTCAATTTTACTTTAGTAAAACTCTAAATAATTGATCTTAGGATAAATACAAGTAATTTTAACACAATAATTTCATTTCAACCATGTAATAACTTATTCTAATCCCAATCTTCTTTTATTTATTAATAGATTTTGTTTAGCAAGATGTTTTAGTTTTATAAATCCCTCTTCAAAACTCACCAAACCCTAAACTTTAAACTAACCTAAAGACTAAATTAAAACTCTCTAAACCCTAAACTCTAAACCATAAACCTACAACCCTAAACCCTAAAACCTAAACCCTAAATGATAAAACCTACAACCTTAATCTCTAAACACAAAACCTTAAACCCTAACCCCTAAACCCTGAACCCTAAACCCTAAGCCCTAACCTAAACCCTAAACTAACCATAAACCCTAAACCCTAAATCATAAAAACCCTAAACCATAAACCCTAAACTCTAAACCTTAAACCCTAAACCCTAAACTAACCCAAAACCCTTAAGCAAACCCTAAACCTAAAACCCTA
The DNA here is from genome assembly GCA_021442155.1 of Cymbidium sinense. Lineage (NCBI taxonomy): Eukaryota > Viridiplantae > Streptophyta > Magnoliopsida > Asparagales > Orchidaceae > Cymbidium > Cymbidium sinense. The sequence continues at coordinate 183,286,075 of CM038217.1, forward strand.
AATAAACCTAAAACTAAACCCTAAACCTATAAACCCTAAACCATAACCCAAAATTATAAACCCTAAAACCCTAAACCCTAACACCTTTAACCTAAAACCACAAACCCTAAACCCTAAACCCTAAACCTTAAAAACCTAAAAACCTAAACCTAAACTAAATAAAAACATAAAAATAAAAAATAAAACTTAAACCTAAAAATAAATAAAATAAATAAAAAATAAATAATATAAATATAAATACATTCTAAAATAAACTAAAATAAAAACATAAACTCAAATAAATAAACTAAATTAAATAAAATAAAAAATAAACCTAAATAAAAAAATAAAATAAAATAATATATATAAAATAAACTAAATAAACCAAAACCTACCGATTTACTAATTTAAAAAAATCCTCTAAACCCTTAACCCTAAACCCAAAACCCTAAATCCTAAATGCTAAACCCTAAACCTAAAAAAACCCTAAACCTTAAACCCTAAACCATAATCCTAACCCTAACCCTAAACCCTAAACCCTAAAACCCTAAACCTTAAATCTTAAACTAGCCCTAATATTTAAACCCTAAACCCTAAAAACTCTAAAACCTAAAGCCTTTAGCTTAAAGCCTAAACTTTAAACCCTAAGCTAACCCTAAATCCTAAACACTAAACCCTAAACCTTAAACCTTAAAACCCAAAACCTTAAACCCTAAACCCTAAAGCCTAAGCCCTAAAACCTACAACCCTAGCCCTAAACCCCCAACCCTAAAGCCTAAAGCCTAAAGCCTAAACCCTAGAAACCTAAAAACCTAAACTTAAACTAAATAAAACCTAAAAATAAATGAAATAATAAACTTAAACCTAAATAAAATTTGAAATAAAATAAAATAAAAACCAAAGCTATGCCCTAAATGAAAACCTAAAATAAAATAAATAAATAATAAAAAATAAACTTAAAAAAAAATTAAATAAAATAAATAAAACTAAAATAAATAAAGAAACCTAAAATAAATAAACTAAATAAAAATTAAAATTAAATAAACTAAAATAAATAAAAATAAGCTAAATAAATTTAAACCTATGAGTATATTTAATTTAAAATAATTATAAAATTATAAAATTAAAAACATAAAAAATTAAGAAAACCATAACCCTAAACCCTATACCCTAAAATTAACCCTAAACCTTAAACTTGTCACTCTAAACCCTAAACCTAAACCAAAACCTAAACCTAAAAAATAAAAAATAAAACCTAAACCTAAAAAATAAAATAAAATAAAACTAAACAAAAAAAATAAACATAAATGAAAACCTAAACCTAAAAAAACAAAGTAAAACAAAAAAAAACCTAAACCAAAATAAATAAACCTAAAATAAATAAAAAAATAATAAATAAACCTAAATAAAATTGAAAATAAAATAATCTAAAATAAATAAAAAATTAAATAAACTTAAATATAAAGTTTACTTTTTTTTTTTTTAGAAAAACCCTAAACCCTAAATCCTAAATCCTAAATACTAAACCCTAAATCCTAAACCCTAAACCCAAAAACTAACCTTAAACGTATAACCCTAAACTTTAACCCTAAACATTAAAAAATTGTAAATCGTAAACCCTAAAATAAACATAAAATAAAACCTAAACCTAAACCAAAAAAAAATAAAAACCTAAACCTAAACCTAAAATTAAAAAAATAAACCTACAAAATAAAATAAAATAAACTAAACTAAAAAATAAATATAAACCTAAACCTAAACATAACAAATAAACTAAAATAAAATGAATAAACCTAAAATAAATAAACCAAACTAAATAATAATAAAAAATAAACCTAAATAAAAATAAAAAATAAAATAACATAAAATAGATAATAAATAAACTAAATAAACCTAAACCTACCATTTTACTTAATTTTTTTATAAAATACTTAAACCGTAAACCCTAAATAATAAATCTTAAACCCTAAACCCTAAAAATAACCCTAAACCCATAACCCAAAACCCTAAATCCTAAACCTAAAACTAAACCTAAAACCCTAAACCCCTAAACCTAATAAACCTAAACCTAAACCTAAACTCTAAACCTAAACCTAAACTAAACTAACTTAAACTTAAAGTCTAAACTAACCCTAAACCTAAACCTCAACTAAAACCTAAACCTAAACCCTAAAACCCTAAACCCTAAAATCTAACCTCTAAAAACTAAACTCTAAACTAAACCTTAAACCCTAACCTAACCTAAACTTAAACTCTAAACTAACCTAAACTCTAACTAAACCTAAACAAACTCTAAACTAAACACTAAATTTAAACCCTAAACTATAAACTAAAACTAAACTCCTAAACTAAAACTTAAAACTAAACTAAACCTAAACCTAAACCCTAAATTATAAACCTTAAACTTAAACCCTAAACTCAAAACCTAAAACCCTAAAACCTAAAACCTAAACCTAAACTAAATAAACTAAAATAAAATAAAATAAAACCTAAACAAAATTTAAAAAAATAAATAAAACCTAAACTAAAAAAAAACCTAAACCTAAGATAAATAAAATAAAATAAACCATAATCTAAACTAAAATAAATTTAACTAAAAAAATTGAAACCTAAACCTAAACCTAAACCTTGAACCCTAAACCTACAACCCTAAACCATAAATCATAAACCTTAAAACCCTAAACCTTATGCCTAAAACCCTAAAACCTAAAACACTAAACCATAAACCTTAAACCCTAAAGCCTACAACCCTAAACACTAAACCCTAAACCCTAAAAACCTAAAAACTTATGCCTAAACTAAATAAAACCTAAAATAAAATAAATAAAAAAACTTAAACCTAAATAAAATAATCAAATAAAATAAATTAAAAACCTAAACTAAAACTTAAACCTAAACCTAAACCAAAACCTGAACCTAAACTTAAAATAAAATTAAAAAAAAAATAAAAACTAAAATAAAATAAAATAAATAAAAACCTTAACTAAACTAAATAAAATAAAATAAACCTAAAAAGAAAACATAAATAATATAAAACTAAACATAAAATAAAATAAAGTAAACTTAAAATTAAAACTAAATAAAACCTAAACCTAAAATATAACCTAAAACTAAACCTAAAAAAATAAATAAAAATCCTAAACACTAAACTAAAAAACCTAAACCTAAAATAAACAAAATAAAATAAACCAAAACTAAAATAAACTAAACTAAGAATAAGTAAAACCTAAACCTAAACCTAAAAGCAAGTAAACCTAAACCCTAAACTAAATAAAATATAAAATAATAATAAACCTAAGCCTAAACTAAAAAAAATAAAACTAGAATAAAACCTTAAACCTAAACCTAAAAATATAAAATAAAAACCTAAACCTAAACTTAAAAATAAAAAAATAAAACCTAAACCTAAAAAATAAAATAAAAATAAAACTAAGCTAAAAAAAATAACTATAAACCTAAACCTAAACCTAAAAAAAACAAAAATAAAAAACCTAAACTAAAATAATAAACTAAATAGATAATAAAAAAACCCTAAACCCTAAATAAACCTAAAACCCTAAACCTTAAAACCTTAAACCCTAAACCCTAAACCCTAAACCATAAACACTAAACCTTACACCCTAAAAACTTAAAAACCTAAACCTAAGCTAAATCAAATCTAAAAATTAAATAAATAAATAAACCTAAACCTACATAAAATAAATAAAAAAAACCTAAATTAAAACCTAAACCTAAACCAAAAAAATAAAATAAAATATAAAATAAAATAAACTAAAATAAAATAAATAAAAACTTAAACTAAACTAAAAAATAAAAAACCTAAATAAAATAAAAACTAAAAATAAAATGAACCTAAAATAAAATAAAATTAAAACTAAATAGAAACCTAAACCTAAATAAACCTAAAAATAAATAAAAAATAAAACCTAAACACTAAACTAAGATAAAATCTAATCCTAAAATAAAAATAAAATAAACAATATAAAATAAACCTAACACTAAACTAAAATAAACTAAACCTAAACCTAAACTAAATAAAATAAAATAAACTAAAATTAAACCTAAACCAAAACTAAAAAAATAAAACCTAAAAATAAACCTAAAATAAAAACCTAAAACCTAAACCTAAAAAATAAAATAAAAACCTAAACCTAAACCTAAACCCAAAAAAATAAAATAAAAAATAACTAAAAAAAAATAAACATAAACCTAAAAAATAAATAAAAAATAAAAAACTTAAACTAAAATAAAACCTAAATAAATAAACTAAACTAAATAGAAATAAAATAAAACTAAATAAAATAAAAATAAATAAATAAATAAATAAAAAATAAACTAAATAAACTAAACCTACCGCTTTTAATTTAAAACCCCTAAACCTAAATCCTAAACCTAAAACTAACCCTAAACCCTAAACCCTAAACCCTACAACCAAACCCCTAAACCCTAAACCCTAAATCCTAAACCCTAAAACCTAAACTATAAAACCCTAAACTAAACACTACCTAACTAAACTTTAAACCTAAACTCTAAAACTAAAACCCCTAAATATTAAATTAAACCCTAAACCCTAAGCCTTAAACCTATATCCTAAAAACCCTAATCCCTAAACTAACCCTAATCCCTAAACCTTAAACCATAAACCCTAAACCCTTACAACCCTAAACCCTAAAGCCTAAACACTAAACCTTAAACCCTAAACCCTAAACCTTAACCCTAAACCTAAACCATAAAACCCTAAACCCTAAACCCTAAAACTAAAACCTTAAACCCCTAAACTCCCTACACCTAAAACCTAAAACCTAAACCTAAACTAAAACCTAAAATAAATAAAATACCTAAACCTAAATAAAACAAAATAAAAACCTAAAGTAAAATATAAATCAAAACCTAATCTAAAATAAAGTAAAAATAAACCTAAACCTAAACTACAAAATGAAACCTAAAAATAAACCTACAATAAAAACCTAAAACCTCAACTTAAATAAATAATATGAAAACATAAACCTAAACCTTAAAAAAAAACATAAACCTAGTAATAAGGTAAAAATAAAACTCAACTAAAAAATAAACCTAAACCTAAGAAATAAATAAAAATAAAAAATAAACTAAAATAAATAAACTAAATTAAATAAAAATATAAAATAAAAATAAAAAGTAAAATAAACTGAGATAAATAAAAAATTAATTAAATAAACTAAACCTACTAGTTTACTTAATTTAAAAAAAAAAACTTTAAAACCTAAATACTATACCCTAAACCCTAAACCATATAACTAAACATAAACCCTAGTCCCTAAACATACAACCCTAAACTAACTACCCTAAACCCTATACCCTATACCCTAAACCCTAAACCCTAAACCCTAAACCTTAAACACTAAACTAAACTTAAACCATAAACCCTAAACCATAAACCCTAAACCCTAAACCCTAACCCTAAACCCTAAACACTAAACACTAAACCCTAAAACCCTAAACCCTAAACCCTAAACCTTAAACTAACCTTAAACATAAAGCCTAAGAATGGGCAGAACCTTGATGGCAGAAACATCCCTGTCAAATAGGCTCAGTCTAGATCTGTCGGTGGAGGTGAAGGCAGAGGCGATGGTTATAGCAATGGTGGTGGGGGATTTGGAGGTGCGGGTGGATATGGAGGTGATGGTCGGAGTAGTGTTGGTTAAGGAGGTGGGAAGAGTGATGGAGGTTACTGTGGTGGTATGAGGGAGAGATCGATTATGGTGATCTTACTACTCGAGAGGCGGGGGTGGTTCTGATGGGAAGTTGAGAAACTCAGGAACGATCGATCTGATCTATTACTTATGGAACTTTCTTAACAGTAGATATGATTCTTCTTATCTTGGGTTTTTAATTTGCTCTATGGGGGCTCATTTCTTATCTATGTCATCGCTTGTGTATTAGAATACTTGGGGTACTACTTGGTTAATGAAATTGAAAAGAAGAAATGTTGAATATGAATTTGTTCTATATTAAAAAAACTTTAAACCCTAAACCCTAAACTCTAAACCCTAAACACCATACCCTAAACCCTAAACTAACCCTAAACCCTAAACCTTAAACTAACCCTAAACCATAAATTGTAAACACTAAAAACCTAAAAACCAAAACCAAAACTAAATAAAACCTAAAATTAAAATAAATAAATGAAGCTAAACCTAAATAAAATAGAAAAATAAAATGAAATAAAACAACTAAAACCTAAACCTAAACATAAAAATAAAATAAAATAAAACATAAAAATAACTAAATAAAATAAATAAAAAACCTAAACTAAACTAAAAAAAAATAAAACCTAAATAAAATGAAAACTAAAAATAAAATAAACCTAAAATAAAATAAAATAAAAAATAAAGAAAACCTAAAAATAAAACCTAAAAATAAATAAAAAATAAAACCTAAACCCTAAACTAAAGAAAAACCTAAACCTAAAATAAGAATAAAATAAATAAAATAAAATAAACCAAAACCTAAACTAAAATAAATAAAACCTAAACCTAAACTTAAATAAAATAAAATTAAAAAAACTAAAAATAAACCTAAACCTAGACTAAAAAATAAAACCTAAAAATAATCCTAAAATAGAAGCCTAAAATATAAACTTAAAAAAATGTAATAAAAACCTAAACCTAAACCTAAAAAAAAAAATAACTCCTAAACACAAAAGATAAAATTATAATAAAAATCAACTAAAAATACACCTAAACTTATAAAATAATAAAAATAAAAAAAACCTAAACTAAAAAAAAAAATATAAAATAAATAAATTAAGCTAAATAAAAATAAAAAATAAACCTAAATAAAAATAAAAAATAAATTAAACTCAAATAAATAAAAAATAAATGAAATTAACTAAATAAACCTAAACCTGCTAGTTTACTTAATTTTTTACCCTAAACCCTAAATCCTAAACCTACAACCCTAAACCTACAACCCTAAACTCTAAACCCTAAACCCTAAACCCTAAAACACTAAACCCTAAACCCTAAACCCTAAACCCTAAACCCTAAACCTTAAACCCTAAAACCCTAAAACCTAAGCCCTAAACACAAAACCCTAAACCTTAAACCCTAAGAATGGTAACCTTAATGAAACATCACCATCAACAGCTCTAGATCATCGATGGAGGAAGGCAAGGCAGCTATCATAGTGGTGGTGGGGATCTGAGGTGTGGTGGATAAGGAGGTGGTGGTCAAAGTAGTGGTGATTATGGAGGGGGAGAGCGAGGTTAAAGTCATGGTGGTGAAGGAAGGAGAGATCGAGATATGATGGATCTCGCTACCGAGAGTTAGTTGATGAGAACTAGAGAAATTGAAGAATGGTTGATCTGAATATATTGCTTATGGAACTGTGTCTTTATAGTAGAGATGGTTCTACTTATCTTGGGTTTTTCATTTGCTCTATGGGTGCTCATTTTTTATCTATGTCATCACTTGTGTCTTAAAAAACTTGGGGTGCTACTTGGTTGATGAAATTGAAAAGAAGAAATATTGAATATAAATTTATTCTTTATTAAAAAAAACCTTAAACCCTAAACCCTAAACTAAAACTTAAACCTTAAACCTAAAATGTAAACCATAAACCCTAAACCCTAAACCCTAAACCCTAAACCCAAAACTCTAAACACTAAACTATAAACCCTAAACCCTAAACCCAAAACTCTAAACCCTAAACCCTAAACCCTAAACCCTAAAACCCTAAACCCTAAACCTTAAAACCCTAAACTGTAAACCCTATAACCCCCTAACTCAAACCTAATAACCTAAACAAACCAAAAAAACCCTATTTAGTTGCCTTCCCCCTTTCAAAAATCTGGTGATTTAAGAACCCCATTTTCCTTCATCGTTTCTCCTGGCCTCCATGTGGATTTTCATTGGTAAACCCTTCTATCTTCGGCCTTTGGCCGACTATCCTCTTCTCCCTTGATTTGATGGTATGGAGTCGATCTTGCATTTGGCAAAGCTAAACCGATGATTTGCTCTCCTAGACAAATTTCTATTGGGTAAATCTAAGGTTGCTTCTTCTAAATCCTTCAAAGATGCCTCTGTAAGGATGCTTCAACCTCCCAATTTATAGTTAATCTTGTTCATATGACTTTTAAAGGCATTCGCTATAATAAGTTCGATTTGGATATTGAGAAACTCACTGAACCTTATGCCTTTACTCTGATTGGTAAATTTTCTTTTTGTTGGCATAATATGGAAGATATTCAATTTTTCTTTCATGATTTAAAGTTTTCTGATGCATTTTTAGTCAGTTTGTTGGATGGTCCTCATGTCCTCATTAAGTTATCTAATGATCTTGGCTATAGCCATATTTTCTCTTGTCATTCTTAATATGTTAAAAATTATCAAATGCGCATTCTTAAATGGACTCCTTTTTTCACATTCAAGAAGAATCTCCTATAGTGCTGGTTTGGATTGCTTGCCTAATCTTATGATTCATTTTGTTAATTATGAGATTTGGATAGGGTTTTGAAAGTATGGTTATTTTTAATCGGTTAAATTTGAAAACCATCCCATTTTCTACAATCACTGCAAAACCCATGGCCATGTCTTTTCAGATTGTTTCATTGCTCATCCTCAACTTAAGAAAAAATTTGTTAAAATTCCTAAGCTGATTGATCAATTTGGAGATCATTTAAGTGATAAAATAAATTTTCTACTTCTTCAAAAAAGATAAAGATGTTGTTGATGGTAGAATCCTTCTAATGCTTTACCTCTTGAGAATGGTTTTGAAAATACTGCTAAAAATGAAGATGTTGTTTTGAATGAAAACTAGATTTCAACTTGTGTTCCTTTGCTTTCGTGAATTGTGCAAGTTGATGCTAATCTATTTTGATTTCTTCCTTTAAAGATACTTCTATTTTACAACCTGAAAATTTTAAAGATAATGTTTCTCTTTTTTATTTTCAAGAACCTCTAAAAAAAATGATGATTTAAATTCTTTAAATATGGAAGATGTTGATGGTATGGATACGATGGATTTCGTGCAACATGTTTCTTACTTGCTTTACAAATCTATTTCTGCTCCTTCTTTAACCACTAATTCTGATGGCACTTTACCTATGCTTTCTTCTCAATTAATGGATAAAAATGCTTTAGTGCCTTATCGGTTGGAATCTCCTACCAAATCTATAGTTGTTAAAAGTTTTAATGCTTCTTCTAATGATGAATCTTTGGGAAATGAAATTGGTTTTCAAACTATTTTTGTGAAAAAGAAAAAATTGTTCAAAAATTTTCCTCCTAAAGTTTCTAGATCAACTCAATCTTCTTCATCTTCTTTACCCAATAAGAATTAATGTTTAATTTTCTTATTTGTAATGTTAGGGGCATTGGTACTCTTGTTATTAGGAATAGGATTATGAACTTTTGTAGGGTTTATAATGTCAGTTTCTTGGTTATTCTTGAACCTCTTTTTTTTACTTCTAAAATTATGCATGCGACTAGAATGATTGGTTTCTCCAATTAGTTCTTTAACAATAGCAATAATATTTAGTTATTTCAGAATAATTATCTTTCTATTAATGTCATTAATGATTTTCATCAAGTTGTAAATGTGGATATTTCTTTTGGTGATTATCATGCTTTTGGCTCTTTTGTTTATGCTGCTTGTAATAAGATTAAGAGAAGGATTCTTTCGAATCAATTATCTACTTTTACTTCTACTGTTAATGATTCTTGGATTGTTGGTGGGATTTAAATACAGTTCTTTCTATGAATGAAAGGAAAGGGGGTTCTTTGCTAAATTTACATTCTATGGAAGATTTTTTGAATATGATCTTGGATTGTAAACGTTGGTTTTGTTGGCTCTCGCTTTAAATAATCATAGACTTTGGCAATGTTTAGATCATGCCTTATTTAATAAACTTTGGTTAAATTGTTGGCCTTTGACTTGATTGAACACCTTAGTAGAACTCTGATCATGCTCCACTTTTGATTTCCATTATGGATGTTGTTCATAAATAAAATGCCATTAAAATTTGTGGTTACAAGATATTAGTTTTCTTGATGCTATTGCTTCTAATTGGTATGCTCTTTTTGATGATTTTGCTTTTGGTATGAAGAGATTTTGGCTTAAACTAAAAGGCTTAAGCATCATATTAATTGGTGAATATAAATTATTTCAAAAATCTTTTTGATAATATCAAGAACATGAAGCAACAGGTGAAAGATTTGGATGAACATGTTATTAATGATTCCACTTTTTGCTCTAACCTTCATGAAGCTAAAGATAACCTGACTTAGTTTCAAGATATGGAGGAAACCTACTGGAGACAGAAGGCTGCTTCTAAACATCTTTCTGAGGGGGAAAGAAACACCAAATATTTTCATGCTTTGGTTATGAAAAGGAGAGTTCTTGGGAAAATTCATAAAATTGAGAATTCTAATGGTTCTTGGATCACCAAAAAAGAGGATATTTTTTCTTCTACTATTAACTATTTTAAAGATCTTCCAAATGTCAACTTGATTAGTTATCTATCCCTCATCATTCCTTCTATTATGTCTCTTAAGGATAATGATTGTATAGTTTCTCCTCCTATGGATGAGGAAAATATTAATATTCTTAATGGAATGAATGTTGATTTTGTTGCAGGGTCGGATGGCTACTCTACTTTATTCTTTCAAAATACTTGGTTTATTATTAAATCTGATCTTGTTAATGCTATGAGGGGTTTCTTTCTTGGGAATTCTATTCCTAAATATTTCACTTCTACAAATATTTTTCTTATTCCCAAGAAAGATAATCCTGACTTCTAGAATGATTTCAAACCTATTAATCTTTATACTTTCTTTAATAAATTGATTTCTAAAATTCTAACTAGTAGGCTTGGTAAATTTCTTTCTAAGATTATTTCTCCTAATCAAACTGGCTTTGTGAAAGGTAGGACTATCTCTGACTACATCTTACTTGTGCATAAATTAATTCATGACTTAAATATGAGAACAAGAGGTGGCAATTTACTTTTCGAGCTTCATATTATAAAAGCTTATGAAAACATTTCTTGGGATTTTATTAACAGCATTCTTTCTTTACTTTGGTTAACAATAGCATTTGTAATGTTTGGTTTTCTTTAGTTATTAATGGTGAAAACTTTAGTTTCTTTAAGTCTTCCCAAGGTATTAGACCATGTGATCCTCTTTCTCCGTCACTTTTTATTATTGCTATTGAATATTTGTCTCATTGGCTTAATTTTTTGTTTGAGAAGAATTCTAGCATGTATTTCAGGAATCTTAGTGGTTTGGCTATATCCCACTTAAGTTTTGCTGATGACTTCATTATATTTTGTAATGGCTCGTTATAATATGTTAAAAAATGAAGGTCTTTTTGAATAAGTTTGGAAAGGAAAGTGGTCTCTTGATTAGTACTCAGAAGTGCTATTTTATGCCCGCTATTTCTATTTTTGCTCATAGAATCAATAGAATTAATGATATTACTAGATTTTCTCATCAATGTCTTCCTATCAAGTATATAGGTTCTCCTTTATACTGTGGTCCTAAGAGGTCTCACCTTTTTGATGAGGTTATCCAGAATATTCAGAATAAGATTTCTACCCTTGAATTTCATTTTTTATCTTTTGGTGGTAGATTAATTATTTTTAAAAGTATTCTTTACTCTCTTCCTTTTATTTTTGCTTAATATTGTTCTGACTTCTCTTATTATTATGCGGATTGAAAGGCTTTTTAATAAATTTTTTGGGGCTCTAGACTTTTGGCCAAAATGCTTCATTGGGCTTCTTGGTCTAACATGTGTGGTACTTTATTTGAAGGTTGTCTTGGCTGCAAGTCCTTGTTGGATTCCACTAATGTTTTTTCTTATAAACTTTGGTGGAATTTCAAGAAGAATGTTAGTCTTTGGGCTAATTTTATGAATTACAAATACTACAAAGGTAAACATCCTTTAACTTGTAGCTATAAGTATGGTGACTTTATTGGTTGGAAATGCCTTTGTGCTATTAAATGGCAAGTGAAACCTCTCATTTTCTATGGTATTAATACTGGCTCTTCTTTCCTTTTGCAAGATAATTGGATGGGGGTGACCTCTATTGATTCTATGTTTAATACTCACTCTACTTCTTCTTCAAAAGTTAATCATTTTATTTTAAATGGTGATTGGAATCATTCTTTTTGTATTACTTGATTCCTGGTTCCATTTGTAATAATATCATCAAGATTCATATGGATGGTATTATTTTTAATCAGATTCTTTACAACATTTCCATTAATGGTGATTTTTCTTTAAAGATACTTGGCACCATATTAGAGATAATAAACCCTCTTCGCCTATCTTTTTTAAGATTTGGAATAACATTATTCCTACCTCTTATTCTATTCTTATTTGGAGGATTTTAAGGGGTTTTATTGTTGTTGATTCTTTACTTTTGGAGAAAGGTTTTTATCTTCCTTCTAAATGCTTATGTTATTTTCATATTGAGAATGTTAGTCATGTATTTGTTAATGGTGCTATTGCCTCTAAAGTTTGGAATTAGTATGAGGACTTATTCAACCTTAGTACTTTTAATGGTAATTTTAATTTAATGGAGCTCCTTAGCTCTGACTTTCTTAATACTATCAAAGGGCATATCAAAATTATTATGGTTGTTACTTTGATTTGGTTTATTTGGTTTGATAGAAATGATGCTAAACATCATAATGTGCCTATGAATCATAAGAGGATTATTGCTAGGACTAAAGAAAAAATTTTATCATTACACAAGGCTGTGCTTCTTAATGGTACTCATTTTAGAGTTTACAAGTTTGTTGCTTCTAAATTGGGTATTAAGTTTCCTTATTATGACTTATCTCATTTTAAAATCATTTATTGGATTAAGCTTTTTAATTGTTGAATTAAAATTAATACAGATGGCTCTGTTGCACTTAACAAGTCTAGATGTGGTGGTATTTTTTGTAATAATCTTGGGAGTATTGTCATGGCATTTTCAACTCCTCTCTTTACTACTTCTAATATTATGGCTAAACTTCTGGTTGTTTATCATGCTCTTAAGCTTTGTTTGGAGATGAATTTTCTTTCCATTGGGTTGGAATCTGATGCTAAGATGGTTGTTACTATGATCAACTCTAATCACAAGGGTAATGCTAAACTTTTCTATTTACTTAGGAATATTAAAGCTATTATTTCTAAACTGTCTTTTAAGATGACTCATATTTTGAGAGAAGGTAATGCTTGTGCTAACTTTTAGTTGGCTTAGTAATCTTTTGATTTTACTTTGTTTTCCAATGATAATATTTCAAAGCAATTAAGAGGCATTTCTAACTTAGATAAAGCTCCTTATGTTAGATTTACTTAATTTCTTTTCTCCTTCTATGATGGTGGTTTATCCATGTTCTTGGATGACTTTGCTGCTTGGTTGGGTTCATTTTTTGAGGTTTGTTGGCAATGATGGCTAGGATGTTCCTTTTTTCTACTTTTGGTTGGTAGCCTTTTTTTGTGATTGTAACCCTTCTTTTGGAGTTTGGTTGCTCACAAAATTTGGTTGCCCCTTTTCTTTCTATACTGAGCCAGAGCCTTTCTTTCACTTTCCCTCCCTTCCTCTTCTTTTAATCTTTCTCTTGATTTCCTTTCTACAAGTTTTTCTTCTTTTCTTTGCAAGTGTCGACTTTTACTTGTGGCTTCTACTGCCCTCCCTCTCCTATTGTTCTCTTTGTGATCTTTGGCTGCTTCTTTTTTGTTGCTCCTTTTCTTAGGTTTCTTTTTCTTTTTCTTGCTTCTGGTCATAATAGTTTGTGGATTTTTCCCTCTAGGTTGATTGTAGCTCTTGAAGCATTAGTTTTGAGATTTTCCCCTCTTAAGGACTTTTGTAATCCTTCTTTGTGGCAATAAAATTTCTCCTGATGGTTATTATAAAAAAACCTAAACCTAAACCTAAACTTACAACCTTAACCTAAACCTAAAACCCAAACCCTAAACTCTAAACCCTAAATCCTAAACCCTAAACCTTAAATAAAGATGACATTAGGAGTAGATCTAAGGAATTACCTAATCCTAACATTATTATGGTAGCTAAAGAAAATGTCTTCAAGAGACTTTCCCTTGAATATTAGAGATTTGAATAAGCTAAACCCTAACCCCAAATCATATTATAATACCATTTGTTATAGTATAATGTAGCATCATATATTTGATCATATAGTGATGTGTTTTTGTATGTTATAAGATGTTTTGAAATGTTTTTGTATATTATGGTATTGTGCTTTATACTTTATGTTAATATAAAACCTAAAAATATTGATTTAATAAATCAAATGATGAAATTTGTTAAATTTGAGATAGGAATTAGGTTGTAGTACCAAAGGTGTGCTACGCCACTTATAGTCTAAAAAGTAAGATTTTTTGTCCAAAATAAATATTATATGATGTAGCATAGTATAGCATCATATATCATAATATATTATTTTGCGCATTTTAAATTTTTTAGTATTTTAAAATCATGCAGTTGAGCCTACACTAGCATTATTTATAAAAATGTTGATTTAGACTTTAAAATGGTGAAATTTGACAAATTCATAATAGGTAGAGCATGACATCATAATATATTGTTTCAATTTAAAATTTGTAGGTGATATGACTAAAATATATAGATTTTTATTATTTTGACTAATTTTATGATTTTTTATTTGAAGTAATCCCTTATGTAATATGCAATATAATATTCCATACTATGTTATAGTGTACCATAATATGGATGCCATAACATAGTGTAGCATCATGCATTATATCATACTATTGTATATTACTACTTGTTGTTTAGCATATTTTAGTTTGTTATAGTATGATGTAGTAGAGTTTGTACTAGTATAATTCATAAAAATATTGATTTATAGGCTAAGATGATAGGATTTGGCCAAATTTAAGGTAAGCTTTAGGGAACATCATTGGGGATGTGTTATGGTGTTTCATTTATTCAAAAGAATGGAATTTTGAATCCAAAATAAATGTTCATTTTTCAACCAAATTTTATAAATTTTTTGCTTAAAGTGATTCAATGAAAGGTGTAATGTAAGATAATATATTATATGAAAGCATATTAAAATATAATGTACATAATAATATAACTTCACATATATATGAATGTGGTGGTGTGTTACTAAATGTTATTTTAGATTTTAGTATGTTTTACTTTTGTTATAATACATTGTGTCAAAACTCACAAAAATGTTAATTTGAAGGTTGAGATGGAAGAATTTGGCCAAATTCACATCACAGACCAAGAAATAACACCAAAAATATGCTATTTTGTACCATTTCTAATAGAAAATAACAATTTTACATCCAAAATGAACATTATTCATATTTTGAGAAAATTTTATTATTTGTTCCTTTTAAGTGATTCTAATGCAGTGTAATGTTAGACAATATATTATATTATAGCAAATTATAATATAACATCATATATTATAATATAATTTAATGTGTTAATTCCCACTATAATATGTTTAGCATGATAAATGACAAAATGTTGATAACAATGTTAAGATGATGTAATTTGAATGAATACATTGTTAGCCTTTTGATTGAAGTATTAAAGGTGTGCATAAGAGAAGAAATAAGATTTGATGAGAATTCCATGTCAAGGACATGGAGGGAGATCCGTTAGGGGATCACACGTGCATTGGACTTGACATGTGAGGGGTCTATATCGAGGGCATAGAAGAAGAAAATATGTTGGGGAGAAGGTTTGAATTTGATTTAATTACATGTTTTATGGAAAGAAGATCTGTTGGGGATAAGAATCTATAATCCACCATGGATTAAGATCGAATCAACTTTAATTTATTTTCTTTTAAGTAATGTGGAGGAAAATCTGCTAGAGATATGGGCTTGAGTCCATTGGGGATCGTGTATATGAACCTTCCACTAGAAAAGCAGATTCAGGATATCTATTGGGGATTGAGATTTTAATTTAATTTCATAGACTTGTTTGGGGATGTATCCGCTAGGAATAAGAGTTTTGTTGGATATCTATAATTTAGACTCTAGTGGGGGAGTTAGTTTAATTTATTTCCACTGGGGAGGTTGGTTTTGAATTTGATTTGTTTGCTTGACTTGTTTATATTTGATTTGGGGCTCCACTAGAGAGATGGGTGTGATTTAACTCCACTGAGAAAAATCAGATGGTTTAATTTAATCAGTTAATGTATGGAGCACAACGATGTGATGGACCCACGAGAAGGGCTATATAAACCAACCTCAGTTTATAAATCCAAATAGATAATCTATCGGATGTGGGGTAAATCTAGCCAACCTAAGGGGTTTCTTTTCGATGTGTAATGATTGTGCTAGTAAGAAGGCGTAGAAAACTTACATCTTTCAAAGTGAAGAGCAATTGTTGAGGTGACCTATTGGATGCACAACAAATCGAACTTGACCAGGGCGACTACTGAGTGAATGTTGTTGGGGATTATGTCAACTCAAAAGTAGTCAAGATTAATTTTATCTTAATTTCATGTGATTTGATATGGTTTGTTTGGTTTAGTTTGATTTTGAATTGAGGGCATAACTGCTAGGGTTGTGAGGTCAGTCAAATTTGATAGATTTAATTTATGGACCATGTCGGTGTGTGATAGACCCACTGAGAAGGGGCTATATCGGACTTGTCCTATCTCAGATTTACAAATCCAAAGGGATAGTCTACTAGCCGTGGGGTAGAGCTAGCCAACCTAAGGGGTTGCCTTTCTCTATGCAATAGCTGTGCTAGGAAGAAGGCATAGACTTACATCTTCTAAAGTAGGGAATAACAGCTGGGGTGAGCTGTTGGTAGCACAATAAATAGAACCTGACTTAGGGGTGACAACTGAGTGAATGCTGCTGGGGACTTATATAACTCAAGAGTAATCAGGCGATTCCTATAGGGAGTTTTGCTGACACTGCCCTAAAGATAGGATGCCTGCTTGGGAAAAGGTACCACTAGGGTCCTCCTAATCCACAAGTGAATATATATTTGATTTATATGTTTGTGTGGACCTTATTGGTGTGCGAGGGACCACACCAAGAAGGGGCTATGTCAGCCTTGACCTATCTCAGATTTATTGGACCAAGGGAGAATCTGCACATCCACAGGACATATTCTCCAACCATAGGGGTGGCCATTAAGAAAGGAGAACTATCTAATCTGATAGTAACCTGGATAATGTCTAAATAGGGTTGCAAAGAATGTGATCCAAATATAGTGCCTATAAGGGAGGTGCTGCTAAGGGCATTATCCTAAGCCCTAAAAAAGAATGCCTATAGGTGTATAGTGGCCAACTCAAGGAGAAAGCGTAGCAGACTTACATTTACCATGAGTGGTGTATCCTAAGGTGCGAGAACCAACCAACCTAAGGTGTATGTATAGCATGAGTGGTGTATTCATTAGCATAGTAAGAACCAACCAACCTAAGGTGTCCATCGGTGGGCAATGATCAATCTAGAAAGAAAGCATGTAGGCTTACAACTTTCTAAGAAGAATTGATCATCAGGATAGTCTATCGTTGGCAGGATAGATGTTGTCTGACCTAGAGTGACTACTAAGCGGAGAGCCCCAAGGAAAGACTGGACCCAAACTTGAATCAAGGGAAGGATCTGTTAGGGGACTTATCATAAACCTCAAATATACTTGACCCAGTCAATGTATGAAGGCTAATCCTAGAAAAAAGCATAGCATGATCACATCCCTTTAAATGAAGCTAACATGAGGTAGCTTGTCAGTCATATAGTAAGACCTACCAAACTAACAAGGTGCTCGTCAGTATGCAATGGCCAAGTAAGGAAGGAAAATGTAGCAGACTTACATCTTCCAAAGCAAGAAGACCACTAGGGTGGCACACTAGTAGGGTAGCATGTCAGCCCAACCTAGAGCAGCTACTAAGTGAGTGTCATTGAGGGCGATATCTCAACTCATAAGAGACAAAAGATATGTGTTTATTTTATATGTTTGTGTGTAGTTTGTATTTGTGTTGTGTCGATGTAGGATATGATGCTGCTCAGGTTCCTTACACCTACCCTAAACACATCATGGAGGATTCGCAAATAAGAATACTTTCAACATGGAAGAGATTGAATTCAAAATGGAATTTTCATCGATGATAATTATTTTCAGACATAATTTATAATATTTCTTTAAGTAGAGCCCATTGATTGGAAGCATTGGGCTCTCTCCCTTATGATTAATAAGCTGATAAGATCCTCCTTGGTAGGCCTTCTCTATGGCAAGGCCTTCCCAAGTGGGTTCAAACTTGCCTCCCATCTTACGATGGGAAACAATCAGTCTCCTTTGAACTAAAATAAGCTCTCCTACTCGAAAAGCTCTAGGATAGACCAATTTATTGTGAGCTTGAATCATTTTAGCTTTGTACAACTCAAGATTTTGGCATGCCTGCAGGCATCTCTCCTCCAAACCTTCAAGCTATTCTAACCATAACTTGGCATTCTACTCTGTTGTGATCTTGCTACCCACATCTATTCTTAGTGGTGGGAGTTGAACTTCTAATGGTAGAATAGCTTCGGACCCATACACTAAGGAAAAAGGAGTAGACTGAGTTGGAGCTCTATATTTAGTGCGGTAGGCCCACAAGGCTTCAACTAACTACTCATGTCATCGTCTCTTATTTTTGTCGAGTTTCTTCTTCAATATTTGGATGAGAGTTTTGTTGAAGGCTTCTACTAAGCCATTTTCCCTCGGGTAGTTAATGGTAGAATATCTCCAATATATGCTATATCTCTGGGCAAAGTTGCTGATATTGGTGCTCTTGAATGCAGTACTATTATCATATATAATTTGTTAAGGCACTCTGAACCTATATATGATATGCTTCCTAAAAATTTGGAGCACATACTGAGATGTGACCTCTATGAGCAGAATTGCCTTCTCCATTTTGGAAAAATAGTCAGTAGCAGCTAAGATGAATCAAAGACCCTAGGTCATGATCTTATGGTCTTTGTGCTTGTATAAACAACGTAACCATATATGATCGAAAGATCGTCGGTACAGAAACCATCCACAAGAGTGTAGTAAAGTACTCTCTTCTTCATCTGATGGGCTTGAGACTTCTCTTAAGGTAGTTTGACTTTATTTAGGTAATCTATGAATGGTTGTCTCCAATCTAACTCCTCATCCTTCTTGAAAATGGAAACCTCCCCTTCAAGAGAGTATTTTTTGATGATTTCAATATCAATAAAGGATGAGACTTGTCTATTTTGGACCTTTATTGATATGGAATCATCCTTTGAACATGCTAACTCTTTAGCAAGCTTGGCTAAAGCATATGCTATGATGTTCTCTCCTCGAGGAATCTTATAAATGGTAACCTCTGGAATTTGGACCAACAACTCCATGGTGTACTTGTAATAGTCATGGAGCTTGGGATTTATAACCTTATAGGACCCAATTTGGTTGATAACTAGCTTAGAATCCTTGAATATGTTGATGTTTTGGATGCTTAGAGTAAGGGCTAACTCCAGACTGACAATTAGTGCTTCATATCAAGCTTCATTGTCGGTGCAAGGATTAGACATATAATATGATAATCTCATCACATTGCGATCTAGAGTTAAGAGAACTATTCCTACCCCTACCTTTCCTGGAATAGTAGATTGTGATTCTGCTCCTCTTTGAGATGAAGCTGCACCATCAAAGTACATCTCCCAGTAGTGAATACTAGTATCCCCTAAGTTCATGATTTGTTCATCGGGGAGATCATCACTAAGCAGAGAGTTAGCAAAAAGTGGGTGTGATGCTAACAAATTCACTAGCACTTGTCCTTTCATTATATGGAGGGGTATGAAGGTAATGTCAAACTATGAGAGGATCATGTACCATCATGTTAACCATCTAGATAGTGTCGTTCGTATCATGAGATACTATAGTGGATTAATCCTAGAGATTAAGTTCACCTTATGAGGAAGCATGTAGTACTATAGCTTTTGGGATGCAAAGATTAAAACTAGGCAATGCTTCTCAATGGGTGGATAATTAGCCTCAGTAGGGATTAGATGATGATTGAGGTAGTAGAGTGCATTTTCCATCCCTTCATCATTGGCTTGGGCCAACAAAGCACCAAGGGAGTCATCTAACACAGTAGTGTAAAGTATGAGAGGCTTGCCTGGGATAGGGCTGCTAGAACCAGCGACATCATCAGGTAATGCTTGATGTCTTCAAAGGCATGCTCACACTTGTCATCCCACTTGAACTTGGCATCCTTTCTGACAAGTGTTGAGAATGGCTGACATCTTCCCAATAGGTTGGATATAAAGCATCTTAGATACGCCAACCACCCTTGGAATGATCTGAGTTGAGTTAAACTTTTAAGGGTGGCATTTCTAATATCGCCTTGATCTTCTATGGATTGATTTTGATTCCCTAGTGTCGGACAACAAACCCTAGGAATTACCTTGAAGCTACTCCAAATGCACACTTTATGGGGTTCATTTTAAGGTTAAATTTTCTTAACTGCTCATAAATTACTCTAAAGTCAAAGAGATGGCATTTCTTTTCTCTACTTTTGACCACGAGATCATCGACATAGCACAAGACTTGATGATGAATGAGTTCATTGAAGATTTGAGTAGCCTACTGGTATATAGCAATGACATTTCTAAGATTGAAAGTTATGACCTTATAGCAATAGATTCTAATTGGGGTTCTAAAAGCAATGTTTCTTTCATCTTTAGTAACCATCTTTATTTGGTTATATCCACATGAGCCATCTATAAAAGAGAAGATTGTAGGAGATAAGGCAATGTCCATCATCAGCTCCGGGATTCGTAGTAGAAATTCATCTTTTGGACATGCCTTTTTTAAACCCCTAAAATCAATGCATATGTGAATTTGGCTAATATTTTTCTTAACTAAGATGATGCTAGCTAACCAAGTAAGGTATTTTTCTTCCTGGATGAAGCCAACATCGATCAGTTTCTTGACTTTATAAATGACCTATTAGTTTATGTCTAATCGTATGCATCTAGGAGCTTGCTTGACAGGATTAGAAGTAGGCTCTATTGCTAGTTTTTGGACCACTACGTCAGGAGCCAATCCAAGCAGCTCTTCAAAACTCCATGCAAAGTAGTCCTTAAACTCAAAACAATAGTCTAACTAAGTCATTATTTTCAATTTCATTCAACAAAGAACTAGTGTATGTATGGTGTATGGATCTTCTTCAGTTCTTAAGTTAATTTCCTTGAGCTCATCAATGGTTGACTTGATCTCTTATTCAAACTCTGTCGGTGCATCTATGTCTTCAAAATCATCTAAATCATTTGAAGTTTCTAAGCACAGCTCCTCATATGAGTTAATGTGATTTTGAAAGAACCTATCAGATTCCAAATGATTGGTGATGACTAAGCTGTAATCATCATCATCGACTGGACCCGCTATACCGAATCCTAGTCCCAGCCTTGATTGAGAGCTTTTGCATTTATTCTTACATATTCTTTTGAAGTAACTTGACCTGTGACCAAGTATGTGGGATTAACCATTTCTTTGCTAAATTATAAACACAAGGCTAGTACCAATCAAAAAGTAATTCTATTAAATCTTTATATGAATCATCCTCAAGTTCTATATCAACATCTTGACTTAAGGATGATGCTTCCAGAAAGAACCTCTGAGTCTTCACATGTGTGGATGACATAGGGGCTTCCTTAACTACCAAACCCTCAGATTTTTGAGAGGAATTTGGGCTTACAGGTAAGGTTCCCAACTGATGCCTAACTATTTCACATATAGACTTGGATACACTTATGCCTTGCTTTTGAGCCTGGTCTTCATTATTATCTGGCTCAAGTGTCACCTCCAAGGGAATCTACTGGGAAGAGTTGGCTAGTGTGCTAACCATATAAGACTCAACTTATGAACTATATTCTATGTCTATATGGATAGCAAGTTTACTTCTAGTAGTTGAGACATATCTTTTATTGGGTGGCCAATAATGAGGTTTTCCACCCCTAGGACTGCCTCTGAACTAGCCTCTTCATCTTCCTGGTGGAGGTTAGGTCATCCTACCCAAATATTCAAATGGAGTAACAAACTTTGGGTGGAATCTAATGTCAGGCTCCATTACCTCCTCAAAGTCTAATTCCGCTCCATTTTATTTTCTTTTTCATTTTCTCTTTTCTTTTCTTTTTTCTTTTTCTCTTTCTTTTTCTTTTTATTTTTCAATTTCTTTTATTTGTAAACTTTGGCCAAGTTTGTAAGAATAGACTTGTTGATTTTGAGAGAGGTAGTAAGCCGCATCCTCATATATGCCAACCTTGTGAACTATAAATGGATTCAAATCTTCTTTGACACAGTAGACGATCCCACCTCTCACAAATTTCATACACTGATGTAGAGAGGATGGAACTATGTTGTTCTTATGCATCCATATTCTCCCATGCAAAGAGTTAAAAGAAGTATCCGAGTTTATAATGTGAAACTTGGCATTGGTCTTTCAATCATCTATCTCTAAGGGCAACACTATGGAGCCTAAGGCCTGTTGACCTTGCTTTTGGAGTGTGGATTCAATCTTCCCATCTTGGACTTTAGAGTCTTCTAGACACTAAGAGTTCCCTAGTCATAAGACACTTCTAACAATTAGATAAACCCTTAACCTAATCCTAAAGACTTAGAAGGGTTAACCATAAGATTAGGTTATTACTTAAGGATTAGGATAATTCAATTACCCTACAACCCAAATCCAATCCATGTTAACCTTCTCAAACAAAATCTCAAGTTCAATTCAAACATCAAATCAAATTCAAATTCAAACCCAAATTCCAAAATCAAATGATTGAAGCCCATGATCAAATCCAAACTTGAAACCCTTCCTAAGCCATATGACCTATCTTATGGACTTAGCTAAATCAAAATCCAAATCAATCCAAAATATATTGATTTTCTCATAATCAATTTATATCTTCAATCATCTTACTAAATATAAATTAAATCTATATTCAAATAAACAAAACTAAATCAAACTAAATCAAATTAAATCAAAACCTTGCCTAAGCTAAATGACCTATCCCATGGACTTAGCCAAATCTAATCCAAATCAAGTCAAACTCAATGATTTTCTCATAAATCAACCATATTTTCAATCACCTTCACAAATTTAAATGAAATATACATTTAAATCATCAAAACTAAATCAAACCAAATCAAAATCCAAACCTAAGCCACATGACCCAACTCGATGGACTTAGCCAAATTCTTTCATTCTAAAACCCAAATTCAATTGATTTTCACATGAATAAATCATACCTTTGATCATATTCACAAATATATATGAATTCTACAATCATCAAATGAAACCAAAATCAACCCAAGTCAAACCCAACTTAACCCTTTTGACTTGAATGTACAAATGAACCAAAACCCATTTGAACCCAAGCCAATTGCAATTGAATTCATATATCAATCCCAAATCTATTTATAAACTCCACTAAATCAAACTTAACCCAAAATCAAGCCAACTAAACCCAATTGGTTCACTTGACCCAAACTGGCTAATTTTACCTATTTTAGCCAAGTTCTAATCTTACCCAAATTGGATTGAACCAAGTCCATCAAAACCTCCCATCATGATTGTTGATCACCCTAGGTTGATCAATTGTCACAAATTAGGTCAAACCAAGTCAACTTCATCATTTAACCAACTCAACCCCTTAACCCATATGAACCCAGACTAGCCAAATTGTAGCCTAAGCCAAATCCCTTGAAACCAATGATTCATACCAAATTAAAATCAATATTTGAATATGACTTGACCTTCCATTGAGTCAAACCAAATCCAATTGGACCTCTTGACCCAAGTTGATCCAAATTGACATAAAAGACCAAATTGGGTTAAATCAAAATATAAACTAAATTGATTGCAACCAATGACTCAAGTTCATTCCAAATTGATTGTTGAACTTGACCAAAGCCATGATTGGACCGAATTGAACCCAATTGATCTACTTAGCCCAATTTGACCTAAAGGTTCAACTTGGCCTAAATCAAAACCAAATCCAAATTAATTGAAACCAGAGCTTACAATCATCTTCAATTGGTCAACTAAACCCAAACAAACACCCAACCTAAGCTAATTTGGCCAATTTGGTCAAATTGGTCAACATAACCCATTTGACCCAAATGAATTCAAATGAGCCAAAATCAAATCTAAGCCAACCTAAACCAAACCAATTGAACCAAAATATCCCAAATGATCATATGAACTTGAATCAATCCTTGGTTTTACCCAATTTGACCAATTAGTCAACTTGACCCAACCTAACCCAATTTGACCTAAATGAGTCAAATTGAGCCAAATCTAACCAAATCAACTTCAATTAACTTGAAATTTGGGCTAACCCACTTTTGGATCATTTTAAATATGCCCAAATCAAATCAAATGCCAAATGATCATTCTAACCTTAGGTCAAGGGCATCACATAGAACAAATCACCTAGTCCACCTAGGCACCTAGGACACTACCCAACCTTACCCAAGGGGTGGTTGGGTCAACCATGACCCATGGGAGGTGAAATCACCTCACCCTCCCCATTGCAGCATTTAAAACCCATAGGACACCCAAAATTCCTCCTTGGAAGCCACCTCCACACCTTCAACTAACCAAGTTGAGCCAACTCACCTCCTCGCTTCCACCCACAACTCCCTAAGATGGTCGAATGACCACTAGAAGCCAAACCCAATCCCACTATCCAATCAAGATGAAGGGGGTTATACACCGCCTTGTTTCCACTCAAACACATGCACAAAAATCATTCCTTAAATCCCTAGCTACCCAAGATAAGCTGTTAAATCCAATCCTTAAGCTCTCATGTCATTCCTCAATCAAAAAATTCCATTCTTGTCCATCCCGAAACATGACACTCCCATTTCTGACCTAACTTTCTCATTTCTCCATCAAAGTCAAATTAACTTCGGACGCACCTTCTTTAGGCCTCATTGAGCAAGAATGAATCATCTCCCAAGCTTCTCGAGCACCGAATGTGGGACTTCGATCAAAGCTAAGCTCCAAATCATTACTTCATGGTCTTCTAAGTCAACATCGAGGAATTGATCCAATTGTTACTCAACAAGGCTTCATCTTTACTATATAAAGCTTCTTCAATCATTTGAGCCACCGATCTTGTGCTCCGGTGAAGTAGGCTTCCAAAACTGATCCTTAGCCAAAACTAGGTTGGAGATTTATGAAGAAAACCTGCATCTCCTGTGATCATGACTGTTGGATCCCCTCTGATCAATGATATGAAGGTGTGAGATCCTTTTGGAGTTGATCTGAGCTACAATAAGCTTGGATCAAGAGAGTAATGGTGGATGGACTCCATTCTCCCTCACTCACGTGACATTAGATCAAGTGGTTTTGATTAAATCCACTAGATCAATCTGATTTAATCCTATTAAACTGTGGGATTAATCGTAGCCATCCAATCTTAGATCGGACAATGGATGAGAAAATGCATCCACCGCCGTTACGTAGGCACTGAGTTGAATAAGTTTTAAGAAGCCAATCTCGCGGCACCACATGGAAAGCACGTTGCATCAACGCGCCACATGATGCAATAGGATTAGATTTTAATTAGGCTTAATTAATCATTTTTAATGGCTAAAACTTCTAAAGATCATAAAAATTCATAGAGAAATAAAAAAATACAAATAAATACTCATTTTAAAGGTATTTAAGAAGATAAATAATTAAAAATGATCTTAAATAATTTTGAATAGTAATTAAGGTTTAATTATTAAATTAATTAGCTTAATTACTTTTTAATTACTTGAGCAATTAATCATAAATTTTGTGGGTTAATTTAATGGGATGACCTTTGCCTCCCATGATTTTCTTGGGATTTATTCCTCACTTAATTAAGAAAATTGACTAATTAAACCTTAACTACTATTTTAAGTTAATTAATGATTTATTAACCCATGAATAGTAATAAATTAGTTAATTAAATTTATTAATCAATGTTCAACAATAAGTGAACTAAGGAATTGAATTGGGACCCCTTTCTCTAAGTTCATTTAACCCTTTTTTAAAATGAAATTAATTAAATTTAATAAATTAATTAAATCACTTAATCAAATTGAAATTATAATCACATCAGGCCTTAATTATTTAAATCATTGGGTAGATCTTTAGGTGTTTAATAACCTAAAGGAGTTTAATGAAATTATATTACATGTGTTAGAAAACCATAAGAGTAATTAACTAAGTCCTAATCTAATTAACTATTAATCATGAGCCACATTAGGCCCCTTTTATTTCCTAGGATCATTGCAAGTTTATTTTACATGCATATCATGTTGGCTCATAATTATTTAGTTAATTACTTTAAGGTGACATAGGTAAGGATATTTAATTCATCTAATTAAGGGTTCAACTTAATTAATTCATAAAATCAACTTAATTACATTTCCTTAAATTAGATCAAATCACTAATGTGGGAAAGGATTTAAAACAATAAGTGATGATTTCTCTTTTCCTCTTTAAATCAAACCAAATCCAAAACTTAATTAGAAAAGAAGCATTGATTTGCTTCAAATAATCTTATTTAATTTGATTATCCTTAAGAACTAGTTTGGTTGAATGAATCACATGCTTATGAAAAGAAGCATTGATTTGCTTCAAATAATCTTATTTAATTTGATTATCCTTAAGAACTAGTTTGGTTGAATGAATCACATGCTTATATTTGATTGTCCTCTTTCCAATCATGTTAAATTTGGTATGTCATTTGAATTCAGGCATCCATCTTTTCAAAATCATGTAAAATAAAATTGATTTCCTTTATGTAAACTTGCATTTGTTGATTTAATTTAATATATGTGTGGATATTATCTCTATTAAATCCAAATGTATTTTTCAAAAGCTTATAAATGAATAATAATATGTGTTATGATTCTAGTTATAAATAAATAAGAAATGCATGTGCTTATAGCTTAAGTGTATGAATGTTGAGTTCTCTTTCCTCTATTCATGTGTTGATTTATATAAGATTGAAGAGTAATGGTTATATAGTTTGGACATCCCTGGAACACAAGGCTTTAGCTAGCCCCGAGGAGGTCATTTAATTATCTCACTTCCCTCATTTGTTACTTAGTTGATGAAATCGAAAAGAAGAAATGATGAATATGAATTTGTTCATTGTTAAAAAAACCAAAAACATAAACCAAAAAAAATAAAATAAAAACCTAAACCTAAACCTCAAAATAAAAAAATAAAACCTAAACTTAAAAAATAAAATAAAAATAAAACTAAACTAAAAATAAACATAAACCTAAACCTAAACCTAAAAAATAAACTAAAATTAAAAACCTAAACTAAAGTAAATAAACCTAAAATAAATAAACTAAACTAAAATAAAAATAAAGAATAAACATAAATAAAAATAAAAAATAAAATAAATTAAAATAATAAAAAATAAATAAAATAAACCTAAACCTATCGGTTTACTTAATTTATAAAAAAACCTTAAACCCTAAACCCTAAACCCTAAATCCTAATCCACCACTCTAACCTAAACTAAACCACCTCCTACCACAATCCATAAATCCTACCCTACCACACCGGACCCTGAGCCCTCCCACCCTAAACCTAAACCTGAGCCTAAACCCTAAATCTAAGCTCACAGGCTAACTCTAAACTAAGCCAGGCTAAAGCTAAACTAATGTTGGCTTAACCTCCACCACTAACCCTCCCAAAATCCTAAACCCTAACACTAAACCTAAATTAACCTCTCTTAAGAGACCCTAGATCCTACAAACCCAAACTAGCACTAAATCCTCTAAACTAACCCTGACCCTAAACCATAAACCACCACTAAGATCCTAACCTAAACTAAATAAACCTAAAAATAAAATAAATAAAACATACCTAAATAATAAAATAATGAATACTAAAAAACTAAACCTAAACTTAAAATAAATAAAAAAAATAAAATAAAAATAAAAAATAAAATAAAGAAAAAAACTTAAACTATAAAAATTAAATAAACCTAAAAATAAAACCTAAATAAAATAAAACTTAACATAAAATTAAAATAAAATAAACCTAAAATAAAATAAAATAAATCAATAAATCTATAAAATAAACTTAAAAAATAAACCTAAAATAAATAATAATAAATAAAACCTAAATCTAAAAGAAAATAAAACCTAAACCTAAACCAAAAAAAACCTAAATAATAAATAACTAATAAATAAACTAAACCTAAACTGAACCTAAAAAAAAACTAAAATAAATAACCTAAACTAAAGTAAATAAACCTAAAATTAATAAAATAAACTAAATTAAATAATAAATAAACCTAAATAAAAATAAAAAATAAAGTAAACTAAAAAAAATAAAATAAAAACTAAATATCCTAAATAAACTGAAATGAACATGTTTACTTAATTAAAAAAACCTTAAACCCTAAACCTAGAACCTAAACACTAAAACCTAAAAAACCCTAAACCCTAAACGCTAAACCTTAAAAGCATAGACCCTAAACCCTAATGCTAAACCCTAAACCCTAAAACCCAAACCCTAAACCTAATCATAAAGTCACTAAATAAATTAAAAAATAAACCTAAACCCTA
The DNA here is from genome assembly GCA_021442155.1 of Cymbidium sinense. Classification (NCBI taxonomy): domain Eukaryota; kingdom Viridiplantae; phylum Streptophyta; class Magnoliopsida; order Asparagales; family Orchidaceae; genus Cymbidium; species Cymbidium sinense. The sequence goes on from CM038217.1 coordinate 183,314,630, forward strand.
AAACCTAATAAACCTAAACCTAAGAATGGCGGGAACCTTGGTGAGAACATCACCGTCAAAGGCTCCAGATCTGGGTGGAGGCAGAGGCGGTGGCTATCGTAGTGGTGGTGGGGGATCTAGAGGTGCTGGTTGATATAGAGGTGATGGTCAGAGCAGAGGTGGTTATGGTGGTAGGATGAGCGATGGAGGATACAACCGTGGTGGTGGCGGAGGGATAGATCGGGGATATGATGGTGGATCCCGCTACTCAAGAGGCCAGGGTGATCCTAATCGAAACTGGAGAAACTGTAGAATAACCGATCGATTTGCTGCTTATGGAACTATGTCTTTACAGTAAAGATAGTTCTAGTTATCTCAAATTTTTAATTTACTATATGCATGCTCATTTTTTTTCTATGTCATCACTTGTGTCTTAGAAAACTTGGGGTGCCACATAATTGATGAAATCAAAAAGAAGAAATGTTAAATCTCAATTTGTTCTCTGTTAGAAAAAAAAAAACCAAAACCCTAAATAAACTTAAACCTAAACTAAAACCTAAACCTAAAATAAAAATAAAATAAACCTATAAAACTAAACTAAATAAATAAAATAAACCTAAACCTAAACCTAAACTAAATAAATAAAACTAAATAAACTAAAATTAAACTAAAAAAAAAAAAATAAAATAAACCTAAAACCTAAACCTAAAAAGATAAAATAAAAACCTAAACTTAACCTAAAAATAAAAAATAAAACCAAAACCTAACAAATAAAATAAAACTAAAAAATAAACATAAACCTAAACCTAAACAAAAAAAACTAAAATAAAAAATCTAAACTTAAATAAATTAACTAAAAATAAATAAACTAAACTAAATAAAATAATAAAATAAACTAAAATAAACTAAATAAAAAACCTACCTGGTTTGCTTAATTAAAAAAAACCCTAAATCTTAAGCCCTAAACCCTAAATCTTAAACCTAAACCAAATCCTAAACCTAAACCCTAAAAAAAAATAAAAATATAAAATAAAAAAAACCTAATCTGACCCCTAAAACCCTAACTACCTAAAAACTCCCACCCTGCTTAAACCCTAAACTTTGTCTAAACCCTAAACTCATAACCCTAAACCACCATAACCTAAACTAAACCCTACCCAGGCCCTAAACTATAAACTAAACCCACAAAAAAAACCTAAACTAAAATAAACTAAAAATAAAATAAAATATAACATAAAATAAAATAAATAAAACCTAAACTAAACTTAAAATAAACCTAAAAATAAAATAAAATAAAATAAAACTAAAACTAAAGTAAAATAAAATAAATAAAACCTAAACTAAATCAAAATAAAAATAAAAATAAAAAACCTAAATAAAATAAAACCCAAATGTATAATAAAAATAAAATAAAATAAAATAAAAACTAAATAAAAAACTAAACCTAAAAATACACCAAAAATAAAATATAAAAAAATAAAATATTACACCTAAACACTAAACTATAAAAAAACTAAATCTAAAATAAACAAAATTAAATAAACTTAAACCTAAACTAAAATAAACTAAATTAAAATAAATAAAACATAAACCAAAACTTAAAATAAACTAAACTTAAATAATAAACTAAATAAAATAAAATAAACTAAAAATTAACATAAACCTAAACTAAAAAATAAAACCTAAAAATAAACCTAAAATAAAAAAAAAAAAAAATTAAAACCTAACCAAAATCTAAAAAAATAAAATAAAACCAAAACCTAAATAATAAAATAAAAAATAAAACAAATAGATAAAATAAACTAAAAACCTAAACCTACAAAATTAACTAAAAAAAAAAACCTATAAAAGAATAAGCTAAAATAAAATAAACTAAGTTAAATAAAAAAATAGAAAGACCTAAATAAAAAATAAAATAAATTAAAATAATTATAAAATTAAATAAAATTAAACTCTTGGTTTTGCTTAATTTATAAAAAACCCAAATACAAATCCTAATAAACCACTCTGATCTGAGCCACCTTGACCCTAACCAGTCTTTAATACCTAACCTTCTATATCCAAATCTTAAACCCTAACCACACTAACCCAACCTGACCCCTAAACTAAACCTAAACTCAACCTAAACCCTAAAAAACTAAACTAACCTACCACCCTAAAGAAACCTAAACCCACCCTAAATCTTTAAAACCTAAACCCAATCCTAAACCTAGGCCAAAGCTTAAAACCTAAACCCATAAACCAAACCTAAACCACAATCCACTAAAATCCTAAAAACCTAAACTTAAAAATAAAATAAATAAATAAACTTTAACCTAAAAAAAATAAGTAAAATAAAACCTAAACTAAAACCTAAACCTAAAAATAAAAATAAAAAAATAAAAAATAAACTAAACCCTAACCCTTAAAAGCATAAACCCTAAAATCCTAAATGCTAAACCGAAACCCTAACGTTAAACCCTAAACCCTAAACCCAAACCCTAAACCTAAACCTAAAGTCACTAAATAAATTAAAAAATAAACCTAAACCCTAAAACCTAATCGACCTAAACCTAAACCCTAAGAATGGGCAGAAGCTTGATGGTAGGAACATCACCATCAACAAGGCTCAGTTTAGATTTGGAGGTGGAAGCAAAGGCAGAGGTGGTGGTTATCGCAGTGGTGGTGGGGGAACTATAGGTTTTAGTGGATATGGAGGTGGTCGTCATAGTAAAGGTGGTTATGGTGGCGGGAGAAGTGATGGAGGATACAACCGTGGTGGTGGTGGAGGGTGAAATTGAGGATATGATGGTGGATCTTGCTACTCGAGAGGCTGTGGTGGTCCTAATGGGAACTAGAGAAATTGAAGAATGGTCAATTCGATCTACATCTTATGGAACTGTGTATTTATTTTAGAGATGGTTCTAGTTATCTAGGGTTTTTGATTTTCTCTATGCATGCTCATTTTTATCTATGTCATCACTTATGTATTTGAAAATTTGGTGTGTTACTTGGTTGATGAAATCGAAAAGAAGAAATGTTGATTCTAAATTTGATCTCTCTTAGAAAAAAAACAAAAACCTTAAACCCTAAACTAAAACCTAAACCCTAAACTTAAATAAAACTAAACCTACACTAAAATAAACTAAACTAAAATAAATAAAACCAAAACTGAAACCTAAACTAAATTAAACTTAAACCTAAACTAAATAAAATTAAATAAACTAAAATTAAACCTAAATGTAAACTAAAAAATAAAACTTAAAAATAAATATAAAATAAAAACCTAAAACCTAAACCTAAAAAAATAAAATAAAAACCCAAACCTAAACCTAAAACTAAAAAATTAAGCCAAAACCTAAAAAATAAACATAAAATTAAACATAAACCAAAAAAACTAAAATAAAAAACTTAAACTAAAATAAATAAATCTAAATTAAATAAGCTAAACTAAACAAAAAAAATAAAAAAAGTAAAATAAATAAAAAATAAACTAAATAATCCTAAACTTTTTGAACTAAAATAAATAAAAATTGAACTAAATAAACCTAATCCTATTGGTTTACTTAATTTACAAAAAAAAACCCTAAACACTAAACCCTAAATCCTAAACTCTAAACCCTAAATCTTAAACCTACAACCTTAAGCCCTTAACCCTAAACCCTAAGCCCTAAAAAACCCTAAACACTAACCATAAACCCTAAACCCTAAAAGCTTAAATCCTAAAACCCTAAACCCTAACCTGAAAATGCTAGATCTGTTGTGGCCTATAACTCCTCTCTTAATTAACCTTTTCTTAACCCCTTTTTATTTTACTTATGCTTAACTTTGTTGTTTGGAATGTTAGAGGGATCAGTACCCTCTTTATTCATAATCATATTAAAAATCTTTATCGCATTCAATATATTTAATTACTTATTATTCTGGAGCCTCTTATCCATGCTAATAAAATTAACCATGTTGCTAGAATGATCGGCTTCAATAATTTTTTTTCTAATATTAGTAATAAGATTTGATGTTATTAGAATAATTTTGTTGAGGTTTCTATTGTTGATGATTTTCAACAAGTTGTCAATGCTCAAATATTTTATGGTGACTATTGTGTTTTGGGCTCTTTTATTTATGCATCTTGTTGTAGATCTGGTAGAAATCTTCTTTGGAATAATTTGAGGAATTTTACTACCTCGGTCAACAAACCTTGGTTTGTGGGTGGTGATTTTGACACTATTTTATTTTCTTCTGAATGACGTGGTGGATGCTCTCCTAATATTTATTCCATGGAAGATTTTTCCAATCTGATCCTTGGTTGTAATTTGATTGATATTGGCTTTAAGGGTTCTAATTATACTTGGCAAAACTCTAGACTTTGGCAAAGATTGGACCTTATTCTTTTTAATAATCATTGGATTACTCAATGGCTTATTACTTCTACTGATCATTTAAGCATAACCTTGTCTGATTATGCTCCTCTTTTGGTTTCTATTAAAGATAATTCTAATATATTACATAAATCCTCTCCTTTTAGATTTCACAACATGTAGATTCAGCATATTAGCATTTTTGATGTTGTGGCTAATAATTGGAAAGCCCCTTTACATCTTTGTAATTTGATTATGGGGATGAGTAGACTTTGGTTTAAACTTAAAATACTTAAAAAAAAATTGGGTTGCTGGAACAAGCATTTTTTTGAAAAACCTTTTTGATAATATTAAAGATATGGAAAAATTGGTGTGTGATCTTGAAGTCTTTATTATATCTGATCCTTCTAAAATTAAGGACTTGACTGAGGCGAAAGACAAACTTGTTAACCTCCAAAATATGGAAGAGACTTACTTGTGCCAAAAAGCTGCTAGTAAGCATATTGTGGATGGTGACAGGAATAGTAGTTATTACCTTACTTTAGTTAATAAAATGAGAGCTTTAAATAATATTCTAAAAATTAAAGATGATAATGGTGTTTGGATTATAGAGAATAATGATATTATGGAATCAGTTATTAATTACTTTAGAAATATGCTTAGTAAGAGTTGCTCTTATGAAGTTATTCTAAATTGCATTTGATTCCTTCTATTATTACTAAGGATGATAATGATTTGCTTACCATCATGCCTAATGAAGATCAAAATGTTGCAAGTCCTTAATAGCATGAATATAGATTATGTTGCTCGTCCGGAGGGTTTCACTACCCAATTGTTTCAAAAATGTTGGTTTATCATTAAAAATGATTTGATTGAGGTTATGGTTTATTTTTTTAATGGTAATCCTTTTCCTAGATATTTCTCTTGTACTTCTATCAATCTCATACCTAAGAAAGATAATCCAAACTATTATAGTGATTTTAGACCTATTCATCTTTGCACCTTCTTTAATAAGTTGATTTCCAAAATTCTAACCAATAGGCTTAGTCCTTTAATTAATAAAATTATCTCTCTCAACCAAATTGGTTTTATTGGAGGTAGATCTATTTATAATAATATTTTGTTGTCCCAAGAATTAATTGAAGATCTTGATGCCAAAACAAGAGGTGGCAACATTCTTTTCAAATTAGATACTACCAAAGCCTTTGATAACATTTCTTGGGACATTCTTTTCTATATACCAAATTTATTTTGGTTTTCTGATAAATTTATTTTTCTTTTTAAAAATTATATTAATAATGCCCAATTTTTGATAATGCTTAATGGGGAAGACTTGGGTTTCTTTCCATCTTCCTAGGGCTTAAGACAAGGGGATCTTTTATCTCCTACTTTATTTATTATCATTGTTGAGTACTTATCTAAAAGCGTCAATGATTTATTCTTTAACAATCCTAGTATGTACTACAAAACTTTGGTGGTCTTCCTATTTCCCATTTAAGCTATGTAGATGCTTTCATTATTTTTTGCAAAGCTACAAATCATCATATCAAGCATCTTAAGTATTTTCTAAGTAGATTTGGTAGAGAAAGTGACCTTTCAATCAATGATAACAAAAGCTATTTTATCACTTCCTCTCGTATCTCCAATAATAAAATCAATCAAATCCTACATATCATTAATTTTAAGCATCAACACTTACCTTTAAAGTACTTGGGTACTGCTCTCTTTAAAGGCTCAAAATGATCCCATATCTTTGATGAGTTAATTCAAAAAATTTTAAATTAAATTTTTGTTTGGAAATTCCATTTGCTTTCCTCTGGTGGAAGGCTCATTATTCTTAAAAGCACTCTCAATTCAATGCCTCTAACTATTATCCCCACTGATGCTACTCTCATTAGAATTGATCGCTTGCTTAATAAATTTTTTTGGGGCTCCAATAACTCTACCAAAAGAATGCATTGGACATCTTGGCATAAATGTTGTGGTCCTTTGGGTGAAGGTGCTCTAGGTTGCAAACCTATTCATGAAGCTATCGCTTTCTGTCATATGCTATGGTGGAATTTTAGAAAGAATTATAGCCTTTGGGCTAATTTTATGATGGAAAAATATTGCCAAGGTAAACACCCTCTTATCTGTGCTTATAAACATGGTGACTCTCCAATTTGGAAAAGGCTATGCTCCATTAAATGGGTTGCAAAATCCTTAATATCTTGGGGTATTCAATCGGGTACTTGTTTCTTTTGGCAAGACAACTGATTGGTAACGGGTCCATTGACACCCTTTTATCTACCCACTCTACTTCTGCTGTCAGAGTTAACTCTTTTTGGCTTAATAATAATTGGAATGAAAGTAAACTTGAGAATTATATCCCTATTTCTCTTTTAACAATTTTAGAAATATCTCCATTTCTTTAACAAACTGATCTAATTCTTTATAAGCTTTCTTATAATGTTGATTTTGTTCTTAAAGAGGTTTGGAATTTTATTAGAGTTAAGAAAAACCCCTTGAATGTCTTTAATAAACTTTGGAACAATATCATTCTCATTTTCTATTCGATTTTAGCTTGGAGGATTTTGAATAACATTATTCCCGAGGACTCTTTGCTCTAGACTAAAGGGTTTCATTTACCATCAAAATGTTATTGTTGCTTTCATATTGAAAATGCAAATCATGTTTTTGCCAATGGTGCTATTGCTTATAAATTATGGCTTTGGTATGATGATTTATTTAATACCAACTATTTTGATGGTTCTCTTTCTTTATATCAACTTCTTGAAGTTTGTTTCAAAAAAACTATGAGAGGTCATATCAAAGAATTAATTAATATTAGCCTTCTCTAGTTCATCTGGATGGTTAGAAATGATGCTAAATATTGTGGCACTCCTATGAGCCATAAAAGGATCCTGACTAGAACTAACGAAAAAAAATTCATGCTCTGTTTAATGCCAATCTTATTTGTAACATTCAATTTAAAGGCTATAAATTTGTGGCTAAAAAATTTATTATCATTCTACCTGACTTGGACCCTTATAAAGGTGCTAGGATTATCCATTAGATGAACCATAAAGATAACTTGATTAAAGTGAATACTAATGGTTCGATAGCTTCCAATAAATATAGCTGTGGTGGTAACCTTATAGATTCTAAAGGTACTGTCATTTGTGCTTTAGTGTATCATCTCAAAGCTTGTTCTGTTATTTTTGCTGAACTTATGGCTATTAATAAAGCTATTGAAACCTGTTTGAATAAAGGTTTTCTCAACATCTAGTTTAAAGTTGATGCTCTCTTGCTTCTTGACATGCTTAATTCCAATAGAAATGGGAATGCTGAATTATTTTATTTCCTTAATCATACAAAAATCTTCTTTCTCAATTTTTAAAATTTCCCACATCCTTTGTGAAGGTAATGCTTATGCTAATTTCTTGGCTAATTTAGGTGCCAACTTAACTGAGTTCTCTTTGTTTGACAACCAAATGTTGCCTAAACTATTAAGAGGCTTGATTAATCTAGATAATACTGGATTGCCTTATGTCAAATTATAATTTCTTGGCATGGTTTCTTTTATGTTGGTTTTTCATGAGCCTTTGCTTTTGTTTGCCCTTTGTTAAACCCTCTTTGGGTTGTGCTTATTGCTTATTTTCACTCTTTGGTCGGAGCTGGTTATTACTTTTGACCTTTTACTTTTGGGTTGGCCTAGTGTTTGCTGCCTAGTGGTTATTGCCATTGCAGTCTGGGTTGATTTAGTTTTTTTGGCCCTGTAGCTACTATCTGTCTAGCTAGGTTTTTACCACATTTTTTCCTTTGCTATTTTTGATAAGCTCCTATTGGGTTGTGGCTTTGTCTGCTATTGGATTTTCCTCTTGTATGGGTTTTACCTTATTTCGGGGATTGTTCCCCACTTACTTATTTTGGATCTGCTACTATGGTGGTTGAATGGATGGTTTTGTTGTTTGGGTTGTGTTGGGCAGTTAGGTTGGCTAGCTAGTTGGTTGTCTTAGCTATTTTTTCCTTTTCTGTTGGTGACATATCTGAGGGACTATTGGTCATTTAGCTTTGTCTTCATTTTTGAATTATGGAGGTTTTTTTTTGGCTGTTACTTTCTCCATCTTGTTGACTGGGGATTAGTGTTTAGTTTTGTTGATTCTATTTTATTTCTTTTGTTTTTGGTTTTGTCCTCTTCTTATTTTAGCCTTCCTCTCTTGGCTATGTGGCTTTGGGTTTGGTTACTATTCTGGGTTGGCTAGTTGTGGGTTTTTTGGTGGCTATTTTTTTCCCGGTTGTCTTGGTTGATTTTGTCTTGATGGCTGCTAATGGTCTTTACATTGACTTGGGTTTTCTGCTGCTGTGGTGGTTGGCTAGGAGACTATGTTGGCTAGCTAGATTGGTTGGTTGTTTCTCTATTGTGTGGTGTTTTGCTAGTTTTTATGCTTTTCCTTGGTTGATGGGGATCTTTCCTTTATTGGTCACTAATGATGGGCTATTCTCTGGTGATTGCCTTATGGATGTTTTACTTAGCTGCTTTGGTGGGAGGCCTTTTAGTTGTTCTTGGAATCTTGGTTGGCTTCCTTTCTCTTTGTTGGTTTTTTTCTTCTTCTTCTTAGACAATTTGTTACAGCCTTTGGTTGTGCTAGTTGAACCTTTGTTGACCCTTCTAAATTGGGATTTTTGGTTTCTGGTGGTTGGTGGTTGCCTTTCGCTTCCTTTTATGAGTGCTAGCCTTGGTTGTTGCCTTGTTCAGGTATGCTGGTGGTGGTTTTGGTGGTGTTACTACTTGGTTCCATTAGCTTGGTTAATGATCTTGCTATAACTTCTGGGTTGCTGGCTTTATGCGATTGGCCTATTGTGGGTTTTAGTTGGTGGGTTGGTTGTTGAATGGCTACTGGCAAGTTGTTTTTGCTATTTTTCTGGTGCAAGACTAAATCACTATGGATTGCTTGCCTTGGATGGCTACAGGTATCAGATATGCTGGCTATGATGGCTTTGATGCTACTCACCTCCCGTGTTTGGTTGGTAGCTTTACATATGACTATAACCCTTCTTATAAAGTTTGGATGCTCATATGTATTGTTGCCCATTGAGATGATCTTAACTGAGCATGAGCCTTTTCTTTCTCAGCTCTCTCATTTTGCTCTCTTTATCCTTATCCTTTTAGATATGAGTTTTTCCTTGGTAGTGTTTTTTGGAAAATTCTTTCATAGGTTGGAACTTTACCGTAGGCCTGGTTGTTTCTCAATCACCCTTACTGCTATTGTTGTGGAGCTTGCTTATCTTGCTTTCTCAAACCAATCATGAACTGCTACTGACTCAACCTTTTTTTTTCATGCCCTATTTTATTTTAGTCTGTGTCATTTTGCTCTCATTCTTTTTATTTGTTGTTTTTGCTCTTTTGTTTTCTTTTCTTCTTCTAATGTACTTAGATGGGGGTTTAACTCTTTAGGTTTCTTATAGCTCTATCAGTGGTAGAATTTTGAGCTTTATGGTAATAAAGTTCTAACTTTTTTCCAAAAATAAAAAAAATCCTAAACCCTAAACCCTAAACCCTAAACTAACACTAAACCCTAAATCCTAGAAACACTAAACCCTAAACCTAAAACCCTAAACCTTAAACTAACCCTAAACCCTAAACTAACCCTAAACCCTAAAGCTTAAACACTAAATCCTAAACCCTAAACCCTAAACTAACCCTAAACTCTAAACCCTAAACCATATGACCTAAACTCTAAACTCTAAACCATAAACCCTAAACCCTAACCCTAACCCTAAACCCTAAACACTAAACCCTAAACCCTAAACCCTAAAACCCTAAACCCTGGTAATTTTGTGGCGATTTTGTGTTCCCGTGCAATTCTCTACAGTTTGGCCGCATTTCGGGCCACCCTGATCACGATCGCTATTTTATTGCTTGTTTGCTTCCGTGGTTGCTTATGTGATTCTCACCAGATCATTCAATGGCGGAGGCATCGCTCTCCGTGCAACTGAACTCGTCGCTCCTGGATGCACCGACTTTAACCTCTGACCCTAAAGGTACTCTGGATCTGATTGCTACCGTTAATGCGCCTGTGGTCAAGTCCTTTAAGGACGCTCTTTCTGGTAAGATCCCTAGCTCTAATGCCTCGATTAACTTAATTTCAACATCTTTCCATGGATTGTCGGCTGTCATGTGTTCTAACCAGGATGTGTAGAAATTAGCTAAGCCTTTTGAGTTCTCTTTGGTTGGTAAATTCTCTTTACGGTGCCTCACTCTAGATAATATCCGATCTTTCTTCCATAGCTTAAAGCTTTCGGGAGTCTTCACTATTGGGCTGATTGATCCTCGACATATCCTCATTCAATTATCTAATGATTTAGATTATTCTTGTGTCTTTGCTCGTCACTCTTATTTTGTGTATAATTGTCAAATGCCGGCTCTTGAAATGGTCACCCCTTTTTGATGTCAAAGAGGAATCCCCTATTGTTCCTTTATGGCTTGCTTTCCCCAACATGAGAATTTACTATGTTACTCACCAAGTTTTGTTTACGGTTGGGGCTCTATTTGGTAGACCCCTTCAAATTGATCAAGCCACTACCACTAGATCTCGGCCATCTATTGCACACATCTTGGTTGAGATCGACATTACCAAAAAATACCCCAAAGAAGTTTGGATTGGTTCGGAAAAATTCAGATATAACTAGAAAGTTGAATTTGAAAATTTCCCTATCTTTTGCTCTCACTGTAAGATCCACGGCCATGACCACTCAGAATGCTTTGTGTTACACCCTAACCTTAAAAAGAATATATCATAGGACATTAATACCTCTCTTGGAACTAGGAAAACCAATAAGTTAGCTTATGTGCCTAAAGCTACTCATAATGGAATTCATCCTCCTTCACCTACCCCTTTATTACCTACTGATTTGTCTAATGAAAAACATTCTGAGCTTGGTATAAATACTACTATTGAGGTGTGTGCTGAAACTAATGATAACTTACCTAGCACTACTCCAACTTGCAATAATCTGGCTTCTCATGACAAACCTTTGCTTCATTTGAATCTTAATGAAAATCTGAATGGAAATCTTATATTGGATCAAAATAATGTTGATCCTTTGGTGTCAGACCTAAATCTGAATATGCATCATGGCAATGAAAATGTTATTTGTAATATTAATGGTGCAAGAACCTCCCCTTCTACTTCTCTACAGAGTGATACTCAGGCTATTCAAATTTCTCATTCTAACTCTGATACTGAAGAAGGAGAAATCACGACTAAAACATTGAAATCGCTCCTGGATACTAAAAACCAATCCCTTTCTGATGGAGATACTTTGGATTCTGATAGACCTTTCCAAACTATTTTTTTAAAAAAATCTTATAAAGCCAAAATGACTAATAATAACTTCACTAGAACCACACATTCTTCTCTTACACCTCATAAATAATTATGCCCTCCTCTCTTCCTTTTTCCTTTTTCTTTTTTATCTTTTCTTTTTTGGATTTTTTATTATGATAAATTTTCTTATTTGGAATATCCGGGGTTGTGGGACACTCCCTATCCGCAACCGTGTTAGGATCCTCTATCGCACTCATAACATCAAACTTCTTGTTATTATTGAGCCTTTCATTAACTCTTCCAAGATTGCCCATGTTGCTAGATCATTTGGATTTCAAAATTTCTTCTTCAATCTTAATAATAAAATATGGTGTTTTTGAAATAATTCAATCACCATTTCCATCATTGATGATCTTAATCAATTGGTTAATGTCAAAATCTCTTTAGGTGAGTTTTCAGCTTTTGGTTCCTTTATCTATGCTTCTTGTAATAGACCGTAGGAACATCCTTTGGAATCATTTAAGAACCTTCTCCTCGCTTAACCTTCCATGGTTGGTTGGGGGTGATTTCAACACTGTCATTGCTTCTTCGGAAAGGAGGGGAGGATGTTCTCCTAACCTCCATTCCATGGAAGACTTCTCCAATATGATCCTAGATTGCAATCTAATTGACATTAGTTTTTTGGTGCACATAACTCTAGACTTTGGCAGCGTCTTGACAGGACCCTCTTTAATTCTCTTTGGATCACTCAATGGCCTCTTACTTCTATTGAACATTTGAGCAAAACATTGTCTGATCATGCTCCTCTTTTGATCTCTATCAAAACTCCCCCCTAACCCTTCTACTCCCTCACCTTTTCATTTCCAAAATATGTGGACCCAACATAGTGATTTCACTAATGTTGTTTTGATTGGATGCTCATTGATAATTATTAAAGGCATGATTCGCTTTGGCTTAAAGAGGCTTAAACAAAATCTCAATTAGTGGAACAAGCATATTTTGAAAAATCTTTTTACCAATCTTGAAGCTATGGAACAAGTGGTTTGCTCTCTTGAAGAGGCTGTCTTAACTGACCCCAGTAAGCTTGATGAGTTAAGCATTGCCAAAGATAGTTTGATTAATTACCAAAATATGGAGGAAACCTATTGGCGTCAAAAAGTCGCTAGCAAACATATTGCTGATGGCGACAGAAACACTAGGTATTTCCATGCTATTTGCAATAAACGGAAAGCTCTAAACTCGATTAAGAAAATTAAAAACCCTAATGATGGCTGGATAACTGATAACAATGGCATTAAGGAATCTGTCATTCAGCACTTTCAAAATTTATTAAATTTTAATCCTTCGTAAGATACGCTCTCCAACACCCATCTAATCTCATCTATGATTAGCAATGAGGATAACCATTTGCTCACTATGCATCCCTCGAAAGCGGAGATTAGTAGTACTCTCAATAGCATGAACACTGATTCTTGCGATGGTTTTATGACTCATTTCTTTCAGCATTATTGGCCTTTTATTAAATCGATCTTGTTAATCTTTGTTATTGATTTCTTTGATGGCAGCTGTATTCCCAGATATTTTTCAAGTACTTCTATTGTCCTTATTCCCAAAATAATCAATCCTGAATCTTGGGGCGATTTTAGACCTATTAGTCTTTGTACCTTTTTCCAAAAACTCATTGCTAAATTAATTAATAATAGGATTAGCCCCCTGCTCCATAAAATCATCTCCCCTAACCAAACTGGTTTCATTAAAAATAGAGTCATATCTGATAATATTCTTCTCGCTCAAGATTTGGTTAATGACATTGATGTTTCTTCCAGAAGAGGTAATATGCTTTTCAAACTGGACATCTCTAAAGCCTTTGACAACCTCTCGTGGGATTTCCTCTTTCAAATCTTACATTTGTTTGGTTTCTTTGATAATTTTATTCATCTTATAAAAAGTTGTATCACTAACATCTGGTTTTTTGTTATCTTAAATGGTGATTCCCTTGGTTTCTTTACTTCGATCCATGGTTTGCGTCAAGGTGACCCTCTTTCTCCTTCTCTTTTTATCATTGCCTTTGATTATCTTTCAAGGAGCCTCGATGATCTTTTCATTAAAAATCCTAACATGGTTTTTAAAACTCATGGTGGTTTCCCTATTTCTCATCTTAGCTTTGCTGATGATTTTATAATCTTCTGCAATGCCTCTCTTCAACATGTTAAAACTATTAAGAATCTCTTAAAAGATTTTGGCAAAGTTAGTGGTCTCTTCCTTAATGAAAGAAAATATTGTTTTATTCCCTCAGCTAAGATTCCTTCCGATAGACTAAATCAAATCTCCAAAATTACTAATTTTAAGCAAAGTCAACTTCCCATTAATTATCTCGGGGCTCCGCTTTTTAAAGGCCAAGAAAGATCTCATCTTTTTTATGACCTTATTCAGAAAATTTCTAATAAAATTTTGGTTTGGGAATTTCATTTACTCTCTTTTGGTGGTAGGCTAACCTTGATTAAGAGCACTCTTAATTCCATGCCATTATATCTCATCCAAACCATTGTGCGACCATTTAGCATCACTTGAGCGTCTCCTTAATAAATTTTTTCGGGGCTCCAATACCTCTTCTAAAAGAATGCTGGACCTCTTGGTTTAAAAGTTGTGGCACTTTTGTGAAGGTGGTCTTGGTTGTAAATCCATAAAAGAAGCTATCAATGCCTTTTTCTATAAACTCTGGTGGAATTTTAGAAGTAATCATAGTCTCTAGGCCAATTTCATGACTACTAAATATTACCAGGGTAAGCACCCCCTCATTTGTCCCTTTAAGTTGGGTGACTCTCCTGTGTGGAAAAGGCTTTGTTCTGTCAAATGGGATATAAAATCCTTAATTTTTTGGGGCATTAACTCTAGAGCCTCTTTCTTTTGGCAAGATAACTGGAGTGGCTGTGGATCCATTGATGACTTACTCTCCACCCATTCCCTTCTATTAGAGTAAACTCTTTCTGCATAACAATAAATGGAACAATAGTAAGCTTCTGATTTTATCCCTTTACTTTCTTGAATATGGTTACTACTATTCCTATCACTCCATCAAAATCAGATTCTCTTTAAGCTCTCACATAATGGTGATTTCAACCTCAAAAATGTGTGGCTCCACATTAAAGATACTCATGATTCCTCCTATGTATTCTCCAAACTTTGGAATAACAATATCCCTACTTCTTATTCTATTCTTACTTGGCATATTCTGAAAAATTTTATCCCTATTGATTCCTTGTTGTGGGGTAAAGGGTTCCATTTACCCTCTAAATGTCAATGTTGTTTCCATATTGAGAATGTTAATCATGTTTTTGCTAATGGGGTCATTGCTTCTAAACTTTGGATTTGGTATGATGATCTTTTTAACATTGTCAATTTCAATGGCTCTCTTACTTTATATCAACTTCTTGAATTCTATTTTGATAATACTATTAAAGGTCACATCAAAGTTATCATTGCTATCACTCTTATCTGGTTTATATGGATGGACCGTAATGATGCAAAACACCATGGGATCCCTATGAACCACGTGAGGATTATTGCTAGAACTAAAAATAAAATTTGTGACTTGTTTAAAGCCAATCTCATTCATTACGAGACAATTCAAATTTGTAAATTTAATAAGCTGGCATTAACCTCGGATCAACCTTCTTGTCGAAATGACAAGATTGTCTATTGGAAAAACCGCTGACCATATTATTAAAATCAATATTGGCTCTCTCATAATGGCTCGTTGTGGTTGCATTTTCAAGAACTCTAAGGGTATAGTACTATGTGCTTTTGTTTATCCCTCACATTGTCCCATTTTTTGAGCTTATGGCGTCTTCAAAGCTCTTGAGATTTGCCTCCAAAATGGCTCAATATTTGAATTGAGGTGGATGCTTCGCTGATTGATCTTTGACTTCCACTAAGATGAGCGACAATTGTACTACCTCCTCAAGCAAACTAGAGCTCTTCTTTCCCAACTGAATTTTAACATCACTCATGTTTGGCGTGAAGGAAATGCTTGTGCTGACTACCTTGTCAATCTAGGTGTTAGATCCGATGGTATCATCTTCTTTGATCAACTCACCTTACCCAAACACTTGCGTGGGCTGGTTAACTTTGATAATTCTGGGTTTCCTTATCTCAAAACTTAATCTAACCTTCTGTTGTATACTATCCATTCATCCTTTATCTGTATGCTTCTTTATTTTTAGCTTTTTGTTCCTTTTTGTACCTTTTATGGATGCTTCACATGGATATTACTTGTTGTCTTGATCTTTGTGTCATGATTTGGTGTTTTAATAGCTTCTCCTTCATTTAGAGGCTCACTACTTTTAGCATTTACAACGATAAAAGCTTATGTGTATCTTGATACTTGGCATTGAAATTATGTTGAGCTATATGTCAGCTGCTATTGGTTTTATAACACCAATCCTATTTAGGATTTTAATCTCAATGCTGGCTGCATTCCTAATCCTAGGGGGCTTAATCATTGCTGGATGGAGATATTTATTTTGATGGGTTTAGCTACTGCCATTAATTTTTGCAACCTGCTATTTCTCAAAGATATTACTGCTTGGAACATCTTAGTTATCTATGTTATTTCTATGCATTGTATTATTGTTCACTATACTGATGATTTACTATTAGGTTGTTGGATTTTAACTGATAATGACTATTGGCTAGCTTTTGACATGCTGCTTGTCTCCCCTTTTAGATCTTGGGCTGCTGTTGATATTCTCTTTGACTCTAGCTTGGAGCTGATATTTTTCTTCTATTTCTAGGAGTTATCTTTTATTTTATTTTTCTGCATGAAGAGGCTTTTTGGCCTTTTTGCTGATATTTATTTTCTTGGTTGTTGTCTATATTAGAATCTAAACCCCATGCAGCATGCTCTCTTTGGAATCCATTTTCTGATTCAATAGGGTCCCTTTGGTGGGATCTTGTTGTGAGGGGCTTTCTTCTTTTCTTCCACCTGCCATGGTTGTTTTTTATAGGTTTTCTTACAGGCTGCTGCTAACCTCCTTACCCCTAATGGCGTTATTGTCTGAGAACTTTGACATTACTTAGTTATCTTTTATGCCTCTTTTACTTTGCTTGGGTGGAATCTGCATTCTGTGTTTCTTTTCGACTGGATGGAGTTTCTTGATTGTTTCACTTATTTTATTGAGATCCTTTCAAGATGTTTCAGATTGGGGCTTTGGTCAAGCTCTTTTATTGCTCTTGTCGAAGATTATTTGTTTTCTTTGTCTTCTCTTGCTCCTGAGAATGGGTTTTCATGTTGGCCTCTCTTTTGGGTTTTTACTATGTTTACCCTCTTTTCTTTGTTTTTCTTTTCTTGCTATCAGGATCTTTGTTGGTCTTCCTCTTGTTTTCCCTCTCTATGATGGGAACATGCAAATCTTGAAGATCATTTTTTCTTGAAATTAATCAATGGTTTATCTTTTATGCATAATTAGGTTATTGGCCAACCTACTGGTTATTTCTGTCATTATCCTTGGCAGAATTGGATTAATGTGACTAAGCAACCTATTACTAAACTGTTTGCTCTGAATGTCTCTTACTGGATTGGCTTGTGGTGGGGAGCTATTCATTACCTATCCATCCCTATCTGCTACCTTCTACTCACTCCTAATATTTTCTCAGCGTAGGCATCTTTGAGGTTTCTTGACTTTCTTGCTACTTGCAGCTTAATTACTTTTATCCAAAGTAGGACAGCAGTTGAGCATCAATTGGTTGCAACCTTCCTTATTCCTGTTATTTTGTTGTTTGTGATATCCCATGTCTACTTTAATATCTCTTTGCAGGAATGGAATTGTGTTATTCCTTTCAATGCTAGTCATTGGCTTTTTTGGTCCTCTTTACAAATTGTTGTCTTTGTGATTTATGGTTGTTTTTTGATTCTCGATTTCCCAACTGTTTGTGTTATGATCAGTTGGGCTATTTTTGATCACACATGTTGTTGTTGTTTACATCCTAGTTCTATTTTCCATAGTCAGAATTCTCCATTTTTATTATGGGATCCATTCTATGCACTGTCTACTCTTAATGGGAATTCATTGGTTTACCTTATCTGTTGCTATTTTCTCCATCTTCTTTCAGTTAAACTTGTATCTATTGCACTGTTTATCCTGGAGGGGTAGCTTTATGGCAAGCTAGCTAGTTTTTGTTGTCTTTGTTGTTTCTTGTCTTGGAGATTTGCTGTCTTGGTTTTTTAGGACTCCTATGTTGGCTCCATCTTTGTTGGTTGTAGGACTTCAGGGTCCTTTGTTCAA
The DNA here is from genome assembly GCA_021442155.1 of Cymbidium sinense. Lineage (NCBI taxonomy): Eukaryota > Viridiplantae > Streptophyta > Magnoliopsida > Asparagales > Orchidaceae > Cymbidium > Cymbidium sinense. The sequence goes on from CM038217.1 coordinate 183,332,540, forward strand.
ATATTTTTTACATTCTTGTCGATGATTTTGGTGATTGTTGTCTGGGTTGCTGCCTTCCAAATACCTATTTTTATGCTCTATCTAATTGGTTATTAACTATTGCAATGCCTACTCTGATTGAGAGGTTTTATGGCCAACTTGCTGTCCCTTCCTGTCTTGGATGTTGTTGTCTTAACTGTTGATATTTTGGCTGGTTTTTGCTTAGTTATCCGCTATCTTACTTTTTCTAGATTCTAATGTTGATACTCATTTGAATCCACTTGTTGATTTTTCTTCTGGTGGATTACAATGTTGCATTAGCTATTTTGATGTTGGGGTTGGCTTTCTGAATGCCTGTGCTATTTATGTCTGTGCTGCTATTCATCTCCTGATTGTTGTGATCTACATTACCTGCTGTTGTCTCTATTCCCATCTCAATTTAGTTAGGTTTGTGCAGTCGTATGCACTGTCTATTCTGAATGGTTGGTATTATGGATAGTTGCAGTCTTTTGCTATCTTGCTCTCTTGGTTGTTTGTTGATTTGGATTATCCGATTTTTGTTCCTGAATGCTACTATTGGATCTGTAACTCTAACTGTCTTTACTTGGTGCTATTTTTGGTAGGTTGTAGTCTATTTCCTGTGTTGGGCTATGCTGCTTTCCTTTACAATTGCTTTTTTCCCAATTTCTGACATGGATATTAATAAGGGGGTTGTTTCCTTGCCTGAAAGATTCATATACATATCTTATGTTTGGGATGGTGTTAATTATAGGCTCATTGACTTGATTAGCGAGATTTCAAGTTGTCTCCTATTTTCTTGTGGAGGGATTATATCCTTGGCTTTTTCTTTTCTTGGATATGCCTTTTCATGAGGTTTTGGCAAAGATGGCTCATTCTCTTATGTTTATGTATTCTCATGTCAGGGTGACTATATTGATGGTACTTTTCTCGAATGGGACTCCTTATCCTTCAGCTCTTTGCAAATTCCTCTCTATATTAGATATGGTTTTGTTTAGGTTTGCAGGTAATAAAGCTCACAAGACTATCAACAACTGGGTCTTAACTCCTCACAGGTTTGTTGGCTATGATGGCTATGATGATCTCACTCCCTTTTGGTTTGGTAGTAGCTCTTGTGATGTAACCCTTCTGCTGAAGTTTGGATGCTCATATTTGCATCTGCCCTAACTTGGTGTGACTGAGCCTGAGCCTTCTCTATCACAATTCTTACTATCATTTTAGATTATGTTGTTTTCATTTATCCTTTTTGTCTGTATTACCTTAAGCTCTAATTTCTTCTTACAATTTTGCAAGTGATCCTCTCTTGTCCTCTTCTGAGTTTGCTCCATATTATCATGCATTCTCACATCCTCAGCATTGGCCCTAATCGCCTTTGGCTTATTATGTTAATCAACTTGTATATTTTGATTGCTTTAATGTCTTTTTTTTTGCTTTTGGATGTACTTAGATAGGGGTTACTCCTTGAGTAGCTCTTTGAGTAGTTCGAGTTTATCCCCTTTAAGGACCTTAACCCTCTTTTAAGCAATAAAAAACCCTTAAAAAACCCCTAAAACCCTAAACTAACCCTAAACCCTAAATAACCCTACACCTACTAAAAACCCTAAAAATTTAAACCTAAACCCTAAAGCCTAAACATTAAACCCTAAACCCTAAACCCTAAACCCTAACCCTAAACCCTAAACCCTAACCATAAAACCCTAAACCCTAAAACCCTAAACACTAAACTCCAAACCCTAAACCCTTAAAACCTAAAAACCTAAACCTAAACTAAATAAAACTTAAAAATAAAATAAATAAAAAACTTAAACCTAAAATAATAAAACTAAAACCAAAACCTAAACTTACACATAAAAAGAAAATAAAAATAAAATAAAAGCTAGACTAAAAATAAAAATAAAATAAAACTAAAATTAAATAAATTAAAAACTTAAACCTAAAAAATAAACATAAAAATAAATAAAAAATAAAACCTAAACCATAAACTAAAAAAAACCTAACCTTAAAATAAAATTAAAATAAACTAAACTAAAATAAAGAAAACCTAAACCTAAACATGAAATAAACTAAACATAAACCTAAACCTAAACTAAATAAAATAAAATAAACTAAAAATAAACTTAAACCTAAACTAAAAAATAAAACCTAAAAATAAATCTAAAATAAAAATCTAAAACTAAAAAAATTAAATAAAAACATAAACCTAAACTTAAAAATAAAATATAAAACTAAAACTTAAAAAAAAAACTAAACTAAAAAATAAAGCTAAACCTAAACCTAAACCTAAAATATAAACTAAAATAAAAAACATTTACTAAAATAAGTAAATCTAATTAATAAACTAAATAAATAAACCTAAATAAAAATAAAAACTAAACTAAAATAAATACAATATAAAATAAACTAAATAATACTACCCTTTCATTTAAATAAAAGAAAAAATAAATAAATAAATAAATAAAATAAAATAAACCCACCTAAACCTAAAACCCTAACCCTAAACCCTAAACCCTAAAACCTAAAAACCTAAAAACCTTAACCTAGACTAAATAAAAACATAAAATAAAATAAATAAAAAACCTAAACCTAAATAAAATATAAAAATAAAATAAAAATAAAAACCTAAACTAAAGTTAAACCTAAACCTAAACCTAAACCTAAAAATAAAAAAAATAAAAAAAATAAAAACTAAACTAAATTAACTAAATAAAAGCCTAAACTAAACTAAAAAATAAAATAAACTGAAAATTTAAAAACCTAAATAAAATAAAACTAAATGTAAAATAAAAAATAAATTAAATAAAATAAAATAAACTAAAAACCAAATTAAAATAAAACCCAAACCTTAATAAACCTAAAATAAATAATAAATAAACTTAAACCCTAACCCTGACCTGGCGTAAACCCTAAATAAATTTAAACTTAAACCCAACCTACCACCCTGACCCTAAAAAAAATAAACTCCTAAACTAACCTACTAACTAAAAAACTAAACCTAAAACCTAAACTTAAACTAAACTAAACTAAACTAAAGATAATCTATAAAACCTAACTGACCCTACTAAATAAATATAATAAATACTCTAAAACCTAAAAATAAACTATAAACTAAAACCTACTAAATAAACCTAAACTAAACTTTAAAAACTCTAAACTAAACCTAAAAAATAAACTACTAATAAACTAAAAATAAACTTACTAAACTAAACTAAACTCTAAAACTAAACTAAACTACTAAACTAAAAACTAAAACTAAAACTAAACTAAACTAAACTAAACTACTAAAAACTAAAATAATAAAACTACTATAAAAAAAATAAACTACTCTAAACTAAACTAAACTAAAAAAAACTAAACTAAAATATAAACTCTAAACTAAACTAAACCTAAACTACTAAACTAAACTAAACTAACTAAACCCAAAACCTAAACTACTAAACTAAACTAAATCTAAACCTAAACTAAACTAAAAATAAAATAAATAAACTAAATAAACTAAACTAAATAAACTAAACTAAATACCTAAATAAAACTAAATAAAAACTAAAAAATAAACTAAACAAAACTAAAATAAACTAAACTAAAAAACCTAAAAAAACTAAAAAATAAACTAAACTAAACTAAAAACTAAAACTAAAGAAACTAAACTAAACTAAAACTAAAATAAAATAAAACTAAACCAAACTAACTAAACTAAACTAAACTAAAAAACTAAACTAAAACTAAAACTAAAAACTAAACTAAAAATAAACTAAACTAAACTAAATAAAATAAAAATAAACCTAAAACTAAACCCAAACTAAAAACTAAACTAAACTAAAACTAAACTAAAATAAACTAAAATAAACTAAATTAAACTAAAATAAACTAAAATAAAACTAAAAAAATTAAACTAAATTAAACTAAACTAAACTAAAATAAAATATAAACTAAAATAAAATAAACTAACTAAACTAAACTAAAATAAACTAAAATAAACTAAAAACTAAAACTAAACTAAAATAAAAAACTAAAATAAATAAAACTAAAAATAAATAAAATAAACCTAAACTAAAACTATAAAAATATAAATAAACTAAACTAAAACTAAAAACTAAACTAAAAAAACTAAAACTAAACTAAAACTAACTAAACTAAACCTAAATAAACTAAAAACCTAAACTAAACCCTAAACTAAAACTAAACTAAACTAAACTAAATAAACTAAACTAAAATAAACTAAACCTAAAAAATAAACTATAAAACTACCTAAACTAAACTAAAAAAAAAAACTCTAAACCAATAAAAAACTAAAAATAAACTAAACTAAACTAAAATAAACTAAACTAAACTATAAAAAAATAAACTAAAAAAAAAACTAAACTAAAAAACTAAACTAAACTAAAAACTAAACCCTACTAAAATAAAACTAAAAACTAACTAAAATAAACTAAAATAAACTAAAATAAACTAAACTACTAAATAAAAATAAATTAAACTAAACTAAAAAACCTAAACTAAATAAACTAAACTAAACTAATAAACTAAACTATCTAAAACTAAAAAATAAAATAAATAAACTAAACTAAACTAAACTAAAAAAATAAATAAACTAAAATAAACTAAACTAAATAAATAAACTAATAAAACTAAACCCTAAATCTACTAAATAAATACTAAACTAAACTAAAAAAATAAATAAACTAAACTAAAAAAAAAACTAAAATAAAAGAATAAAACTAAAATAAAATAAACTAAACTAAAAATAAAAAACTAAAACTAAAACTAAATAAAACTAAAAAAAAACTACTAAACTAAAATAAACTAAAAACTAAACTAAACTAAACTAAAAACTAAAACTAAACTAAAATAAAACTAAAACTAAAACCTAAACTATAAAACTAAAAATAAACCTAAACTAAAACTAAAAATAAAATAAACTAAAAACTAAATAAACTAAAATAAACTAAAACCTAAAATAAAATAAAATAAAATTAAAAACAACCTAATTAAAACTAAACCTAAACTAAACTAAAAATAAACTAAAATAAACTAAACTAAAATAAACTAAATTAAAATAAAATAAAATAAACTAAAAAACTAAAATAAACTAAAACTAAAAAATAAAACTAAACTAAATAAACTAAAAATAATTAAAATAAACTAAAAAAAAAAAAAAGACTAAACCACTAAACTAAACTAAAATAAAATAAACTAAACTAAACTAAAATAAATAAAATAAACTAAATAAACTAAAATAAACTAAACTAATAAATAAACTAAATAAACATAAACCCTAATCTAAAAAATAAAATAAACTAAACTAAACTAAAATAAATAAACTAAATAAACTAAATTAAAATAAACTAATAAATAAAACAACTAAACCTAAAAACTAAACTAAAATAAACTAAATAAATAAACTAAATACCTAAACTAAATAAACTAAATAAAATATAAACTAAACTAAACCTAAACTAAAATATACAAACTAAAATAAACTAAAAACTAAAGTAAAACCTAAACTAAACTAAACTAAACATAAACTAAACTAAACTAAACTAAACTAAACTAAATAAAATTAAACCTAAACTTAAAACTAAACTAAACTAAAATAAATTAAAATTAAATAAATAAATAAAAAAACTAAACTAAACTAAAACTAAAAAAAATAAACTAAACTAAACCTAAACTAAACTCCTCCTCCTCCTCCTTATAACTAAATAGTGATTTCATTTTTCCCTCTTGAGCTTCTATTTTCTTCATTGGTGATTTTTCACCACTCCTTGATTGCTCCAATCATTTTTGCTTATCTTTGCTAAACTAAACTAATCTAAATGTTCTGCCATTGTTGATTAAACTTATCCATTGGTCTGCTCGATCATTTTCATTATGGATCTAAATACATCAATTTTATGGGATTTTCATAATAGAAACTTTTGGTTAAACTAAATCCTAAAAGATGCTCTCTGGTAAGAACCTTTCCCCTTCTGATTTGGTGAATTTGATATCGACTTCATCTTATGGAATCCCTGTGATCATGTGCTCAGATCTTGATGTTGAGAAGCTGGCTAAGCCATATGAATTTACTTTGGTTGGAAAATTTGCATTGCAGCATCCAAATTTTGATCATATTAGCTCTTTTTTTCACAATCTTAAACTCTCTAGTGCTTTCTCTGTTGGTTTGATTAATCCTAGACATGTTTTGATTTAGCTTACAAATAATTTAGACTACTCAAGGGTTTTCTCTCATCATTCTTGCTTTGTTTTTATTTATCAAATGTGTCTTTTAAAGTGGTCTCCTCTTTTTGATATAAAAGAGGAATCACCGATTGTTCCTGTTTGGTTGGCTTTTTCGAATATAAGGATTCACTATGTTACTCACTAGGCTCTATTTGCTATTGGAGCTCTTTTGGTGACTCTTAAATTGATTAGGCCCTTAATGAGATCAGTCCATCATTTGCTTGTATCTTTGGTTGAACTTGATATTTCTAAAAAACATCCTACGGATGTTTGGATTGGTTTAGAAAAGTTTGGTTATTTTCAAAAAGTTGAATTTGAAAACTTTCCAATTTTTTTTGCACTGTAAAATTCAATTGCATGACAATTCTGAGTGCTTTGTGCTTCACCCACAACTTAAAAAGAAAAACTTGAATGATCCTAATTCTAATAATCCAAATGATAAAGTTAATAAACCTATTTATGTGGCTAAACCTAACCCAAATGGAAATGCTTTTTCTACTTCATTGGAATTCACTAATGTGCTTAATGTTAATACTCCCAATACTCAATCTAATAAGGTCAAAGATATTATTAATGTTGAATATGATGGTTTGTCAATCAATCCTTCTCTACATGATAACTTGCCTTCTCATGATAACTCAAATTGTTTAAGAGGCTAACATCTCTTTGCCTCTTGTTAATGTTGAGCATGAGAATGAGCATGTGGATTTTAATGGTACTTTTCATGAAAATTTGAAGATGGCTGAAAATCAAGAGCAAAATTTTGAATATGATCCTAGTATTTGTGTCTTAATGGTATTACTACCTCTCCTTCTCCTAATCCCATGATTGACATTCATTCTAATCCTACTTTTCAGCTTAATCCAGAGATTGAAGAAGTGGAAGTTGTGATTAAAAATGTTTTGGCTGATTCTGATCCTATTCTTAACACCTCCAATCAGTCTCTTTCGGATGGTGATACATTGGATAAAAATAGGGCTTTCCAAATTGTTCTAAAAAAGGAATATTTTAAAGTAAAAATATTTCCACATAACTCAACTAGATCTACTAGATCTGGTTCTTCATCTCATAAGTAATGTCCTTTTAACATTGGAATGGTTGCTCTCTTTCTAATGATTTTACTTGCTTGTTTTTCTTTAGCTAATTTAATATTTCCTTTATGTTTAATTCTATTATTTAGAATGTTTGAGGGATTGGAACCCTCACTATCAATAATCGTGTTAGAAGTCTTTGTCATATTAATAATATATTTTTTACTTATGGTCATTGAACCTCTCATAAATGCTTCTAAGATCAATCATGTTGCTAGAATGCTCGATTTTAATAACTTTTTCTCTAATATCAGTAATAAAATTTGGTGGTTTTGGAATAATCTAGTTAATGTTTCCATTTTAGATGATCTCCAACAAATTGTTAATGTACATATCTCATGTGGTGAATTTTCTACTTTAGGCTCTTTTGTTTATGCTTCCTGTAATAGAGCTGGTAGGGACATCCTTTAGGATAATTTAAGAAGTTTTACTTTAACATTTAATAAACCTTGGTTGGTTGGGGGTGACTTCAACACTATCCTTTCTTCCTTTCAAAGAAGGGGTGGTTGCTCTCCTAATATTCATTCTATGGAAGAATTCTCTAATATGATTCTTTATTGAAACCTTATTGACATTGGTTTTTCTAGTTCTAATTACACTTGGCATAACTCTAAACTTTGGCAATGCCTTGATAGAATCCTTTTTAACTCTCATTGGATTAATCAATGGCCTCTTACCTCTGTTGAACATTTGAGTAGAACTTTGTTGGATCATTCTTCTCTTTTGACTTCAGTTAAAAATAACTCTAAAATATTATCCTTCTCCTCCTTTTTTAGATTTCAAAATATGTGGATTCAGTACCTCAATTTTTTAAAAGTTGTTACCACTAATTAGGTTTCCCCCCTACACCCTGATAATTCGATTAGGGGCATGATCATATTTTGGTTTAAACTTAAAGGCTTAAACAAAACCTGGTTTGGTGAAACAAGCATTGTTTTAAAAATCTCTTTGCTAATATCAAAAATATGGAGCTTTTGGTTTGTAGTCTTAAAATGCGTTTTGTTGACTCTTCTAAGCGAAGGATTTGAATGAAGATAATGGTTAACTATCAGAATATGGAAGAAACCTATTGGCAGCAAAAGGCTACTAGTAAGCATATTGCTGATGGGGACAAAAATATAAGGTATTTTCATGCTTTATTTAATAAAAAGAAAGCTTTAAACTCTATCCAAAAAATTAAAAGTCATACTGGAGATTGGATCACTGACACTAATGAGATTAAAACATCTATTATTAATCACTTTAGAAAAATTCTTAACAAAATCCACACTTTAGATGCTTTTTCTAGCTCCAATTTGATCCCCTCAATCATTACCAGTGATGACAATCATTTGCTTACTAGGTTGCCTACGAAAGAGGAGATTGGTAAAATTCTTAATAACATGAATACTGATTTTGTTGCTAGTCTGAAAGGTTATACAACATAATTTTTCTAGCATTATTGGCCTATAATTAAGTATGATCTAGTTGATGTTGTTATTGATTTTTTTACTACTAATCCTCTCCCTAGATATTTTTCTAGTACTTCCATTTTTTGTATACCTAAAATTGATAATCCTCAATCCTAGAGTGATTTTAGACCTATTAGTCTTTGTACTTTCTTTCATAAACTAATTGCTAAAATGCTTGCCAATAGACTTAGTCCTCTTCCTCAAAAAATTATCTCTCTCAACCAAATTGGTTTCATTAGAGGTAGAGCTATATCTAATAATATTCTTCTTGCTCAAGAGCTGATTCATGATTTGGATCCTCCTAATAGAGGTGGTAACATCCTATTTAAATTAGATATTTCTAAAACATTTGAAAACATCTCTTGGGATTTCCTTTTACACATTCTTCATTTGTTTGGCTTTTCTGAAAGCTTCATCTACCTAATTAAAAATTGTATTAGTAATGCTTGCTTTTTTGTTATTCTTAATGGTGAGGCCTTAGGATTTTTCCCTTCTTCTCATGCTTTGAGACAAGGTAACCCCTTGTCGCCTTCCATTTTTATTATTGCTAGGGAATATCTTTCTAGGAGCTTAAATGATGTTTTTAACAATAATCCTAGCATGTATTTTAGAACTCTTGGTGGTATACCTTCTCTTATCTTAGTTTTACTAATTATTTCATTATTTTTTATAATGCTTACATCCATCACATTAAATGCATTAAGAATTTCTTAAATAACTTTGGTAATGAAAGTAATCCTCTGATCAATGAAGGAAAAAGTTATTTCATTACCTCTTCTAAAATCTCCAACAACAAAATTAGTCAAATCATGAGAATCACTAATTTTAAGCAACAACAACTCCATATCAAATATCTAGGTGCTCCACTATACAAAGGTCAAAAAAATCACATTCTTTGATGATCTAATCCAAAAAATTGCTAATACATTTTTTGTTTGGGAATTTTTCATATTTTCATTTGGTGGTAGGCTTACTTTGCTCAAGAGTACCCTTAATTCCATGCCTCTATATCTTATTCAAACCATCATCCCTACTAATTCTACCTTAAATAGAATAGAACGTCTCCTTAATAAACTTTTTTGGGGCTCTAACAATTCTATTAAAAGGATGCATTGGACTTCTTGGTATAAATGTTATGGCACCCTTGCTAATGGTGGGCTTAGCTGTAAGTCTATTCGTGAAGTTATTACTACTATCTCTCATAAACTTTGGTGGAATTTCAGGAGCAATAATACTCTTTGTGCCAATTTCATGATTGCCAAATATTGCCAGGGTAAGCATCCTCTTACTTGTCCTTACAAAGTGGGTGACTCCCCAGTCTGAAAAAGACTTTGCTCTATCAAATGGAAAGCTGAATCTCTTATTTCTTGGGGGATTAACTCTGGATCTTCTTTTTTTTGGCAAGATAACTAGATTGATAGTGGTTCTATTGATGATTTCCTTTCTACTCATTCTACTGCTGCTATAAAAGTGAACTCCTTCTAGAATATTAATAATTGGAATAATAGTAAACTCACTGATTATATTCCTATTTCTCTTTTAGATAAATTCACTAACATTCCTATCATTTCTAACAAGCCTAATCAGATTCTCTTTAAGCTATCTCATAATGGTGAATTTATTCTTAAAGAGGTCTTGAATCATATTAGAGAAGCCCATGGTTTCTCTAATGTGTTTTTTTAAAATTTGGAATAACATTATCCTTATCTCTTACTCTATCCTTATTTGGAGAATTCTAAAAAATTTCATTCCTATTGACTCTTTGATGTGTTGTAAAGGCTTTTAATTACCTTCCAAATGATATTGCTATTTTTACATTGAAAATGTGAATCATGTTTTGTCAATGGATCTATTGCCTCCAAATTGTGGGTTTAGTATGATGAACTTTTCAATATTAACCATTTTCATGGTTCTTTATCCTTATATCAACTTCTTGATGTCTATTTTCATAAAATTGTGAAAGGTCACATTAAAGTAATTATTTCCATCTCTCTTATATGGTTCATAGGGATGGACAGATGTGATGCCAAACATCATGGTATCCTATGAACCACAAGAGGATTATTGCTAGAACTAAAGAAAAAAATTAGTGCTTTATTTATTGCTCGCTTAATTACTAACAACCACATTAAAGGGTGCAATTTTGTGGCCAACAAGCTAAGTCTTAGCTTGATTGAAATCCCTAACTGGAAAGTAGATAAGCTTATCTATTTGAGAAAGCCTCATAACAATACTATCAAAATTAATACTAATGGCTCTGTCTCTCAAAATGCTTTTGGCTGTGGTGGAATTTTCAGAAACTTTAAAGGTAGTGTCATTTGTGCTTTTTCCTACCCCCTTAAAGCTTGTTCTGTTATCTTTGCTGAATTAATGGCTATTAACAAAGCTATAGAGATTTGTTTGTAAAAAGGTTGGTTCAATATCTGGATTGAAGTGGATGCTCTTTTGCTCATTGATATGTTGACTTCCACCAAGGTGGGATACATAAATTTATACTACCTCCTTAATCATACTAGAGCTCTCCTCTCTCAAGTCTGCTTTAAAATCACTCACATTTTGCATGAAGGAAATGCTTGTGCTGACTATCTTGCTAATCTAGATGCTAGATTAGATGTGCTCACCTTTTTGATCATTTTAGTCCTCCTAAATACTTGCATGGATTGGTTAATTTGGATAACTCTAGATTGCGTTACCTCAAAAATTAAGTTACATTATTCTATTTTCTGCTCGGTTCACTGTTTGCTTTGTCTGTATTTTCCTCTTTCTGTTTTCCTTTATTTGCACTGTCCCCTTCTCAATTTTTAGCTGCACTTATCTACTGTATTTTTTTGGTTATCATGTTCTAGTGGTATTTGGCTCTTTAGCCTCATCTATTGGTTACCTGCTATATGTCCTTTAACATGTTGGGCTCTAATTTTATTTGCTGATAGCCTCCTTACATTACATCTATTTCATTGGACCTGTTGATTCTTTGTTCTTTTCTTAACCCTCATGGATAGATTAGTTACTTTGCTTGATTATGTTCACTAGTTCTCTTACTCTTCTTAATTTTGTGATTACTATTATTTCCTTGCACAATTAGGATTTCTTTTGGACTTCTTTTCCCCCTATTTTTGCTACTATTATTTGCCTATCAGTTGGACTATCTTCCCTCTTTGTGATGGATTTTTTGGCTGTTTATATTTTGAGTCCTATCATGGCTCATTTCTATAATGACACTGCCTACCTTTACCCCTATTGTTGGTTACCTTATTTGGTTTGCTATTTCTGTGAATGGTGGTTTGTTATTATTATGTTCAGTAGGCTGATTATTTCTGTTGGAGTTCTTCCTGCCTTTTTGTTATGTTGATTGCCATTCGGTTAGCCTCACTACCTATGCTTTTGCTATATGGGTTTATCTACTGGCTGAGATTACTCTTGGCTCTATTAGACCTGTATAATTAGTAATGTGATCTAGCTATTAATAGGTGGATGTTAACACCTGGGTTGTTGCTCCTGATTGGCTTTCATCACTATGGGGGTGTTTTCCTTGCCATGATGATTAATCTATTTAGTGGTTTGTGTTGGCTGTTCATTCACATGCTATGATGGAATACTTAGCTGGTGCTTATCTTTTAAGGGATTCGGGGGGATCATTTTGCCATGCTGAATAGTGTTTCCTTTTCTTCTATAATGTATTTTGCTATTGTTTATTATGCAGGTATTAAAGATCAAATGATTTTCATCCAGTGGCAGCTGCTTTCCCCCAAGTATGTAGGCTATGATGGCTGGAATGATTTCTCTCATAACTTGGCTGGTAGTAGCACTTATTTTGTAACCCTTCTTTTGAAGTTTGGATGCTCAAGTTTATGGCTGCCCCATTCTTGTGTGACTGAGCCTGAGCCTTTCTTCACACACTTCTCTAAATTTCTCTCACTCTCTTTTATTTTTTTAGTTAATTTTACTTGTAATTCTCTACCTATGCTAATTCATTTCTCTAGATGTTTGTAGGTTCAGTGTTATTTCCTTGCAGGTTCCCTCTCTAGTGGTGGCATATGCTTCTCTTATCTTCACAAGTTATTGCTGAAGGTTGTCCTCTGTCTTTTTCTTTTTGTTACTTTTGTATCTCTTACTATTTTTCTATTCTCTTTTATTTTTCCTTCTTTTTTATGGTTGTACTTAGATAGGGGATTCACTCTCTAGGCTCATTGTAGCTCTTTGAGCAGTAGTTCTTGAGTTTATCCCTATTAAGGACATTGTAACCCCTATTTTATGGCAATAAAATTCCCTTAAATGGGGTTCCCTAAAAACCAACCCTAACTCCTAAACCCTAAAACCAACAACCCTAAACCCTAAACCCTAAATCCCAAACCCTAAACCCTAAACCCTAAGCTTGAAACCCTAAAAACCTAAAAACCTTAACCTAAACTAAATAAAACATAAAAATAAAATAAATAAATAAACCTAAACATAAAATAAAAATAAAATAAAAATAAAAATCTTAACTAAAACTTAAAATTAAACCAAAACCTAAACCTAAAAATAAAATAAAATAAAAAAATAAAAACAAAACTAAAATAAAATAAATAAAAACCTAAACTAAACTTAAAAATAAAAGAAACCTAAAAATTAAAAAAAAACTAAATAAAATAAAACCTAAATGTAAAATAAAAATAAATTAAGCCTAAAATAAAATAAAATAATAACTAAATAAAAACCTAAACCTAAAAAATAACCCTAAAAATAAAACCAAAAAATAAATAAAAAATAAAACCTAAACCCTAAACTAAAAAAAACTTAAACCTAAAATAGATAAAATAAAATAAACAAAACTAAAATAAATAAAACCTAAACCTAAACTTAAAATAAACTGAACTTAAATCCTAAACTAAATAAAATAAAATAAACTAAAAGGAAACTTATACCTACACTAAAAAAAATAAACCTAAAAATAAACCTAAAACTTAACCTTAAAAAAGTAGAATAAAAATCAAAACCTAAACCTAAAAATAAAAAATAAAACTTAAACCTCAAAATAAAATAAAATTTAAACTAAACTAAAAAAATATATAAACCTAAACCTAAACCTAAAAAGTAAACTAAAATCAAAAGAACTAGATTTAAATAAATAAACTTAAAGAAATAATTAAACAAAATAAAAATATAAAATAAAATAAATGAAAATAAATAAAAAATAAACTAAGTAAACCTAAACCTGTAGATTTACATTTTTTTAAAAAAACTCTAAGCTCTAAACCTTAAAAAATGCTAAACCTTAAACCATAAACCCTAAATAAAATAAACATAAAATAAAATAAATGATAAACTAAATAATAAACTTAAAAATATATAAAAAAAATTAAAACCTAAACCCTAAACTAAAAAAACAACCTAAACCTAAAATGAAAATAAAATAAACCTAAACCTAAACTAAAATATATAAAACCTACACCTAAACCTAAAATAAATTAATCCTAAACAATAAACTAGATAATTTAAAATAACCTAAAAATAACCAAAACCTAAACAAAAAAATAAAACCTAAACAAAAAATGTAAAATAAAAACCTAAAACCTAAACCTAAAAAAATAAAATAAAAACCTAAAGCTAAACCTAAAATTAGAACTAAAACCTAAATTGAAAAAATAAAATAAAAATAAAACTAAACTAAAAAGTAAACATAAACTTAAACCTAATCCAACAAAATAAACTATAATAAAAATCCTAAACTAAAATAAATAAACATAAATTAAATAAACTAAACTAAATAAAAATAAAATATAAACTTAAATAAAAATCTAAAATAAACTAAATAAACCTAAACCTAACGGTTTACTTAATTTTAAAAAAAAACTAAACCCTAAACTTAAAATAAAAACTAAATTAAAACTTAAACCTAAAAAATATATCTAAAAATAAAACCTAAAAGTAAATAAAAAATAAAACATAAACCCTAAACTAAAAAAAACTAAACCTAAAATAGAAATCAAATAAACAAAATAAAAAAAAACCTAATAATAAACTAAATAAAATAAACTAAAATAAATCAAACCTACACATAAAGCTAAAATAAACTAAACCTAAACCTTAAACTAAATAATATAAAATAAACTAAAAATAAACTTAAACATAAATTAAAAAATAAAACCTAAAAATAAACCTAAAATATAAACCCTAAAGCTAAACCTAAAAAAATATACTAAAAACCTCAACCTAAACTTAAAAATTAAAAATTAAACCTAAACATGAAAAATAAAATAAAATAAAACTAAACTAAAATATAAACATAGACCTAAACCAAAACCTAAACAATAAAATAAAAATAAATAAATAAAAACATAAACTAAAACTTAAACCTAAACCTAAAACAAAGAAATAAAAAACTAAACTAAAAAAAAACCTAAACTAAACAAAAAAAAAATAAACCTAAAAGAAAAAAACCTAAATAAAATAAAACCTAAAGAAAAAATAAAAATAAAATAAACCTAAAATAAAATAAAAATACCTAAACTTAAAAACATAGAATAAAAATCTAAACCTAAACCTAAAAAAAAAAGAAAATCCTAAACCTAAAAAATAAAATAAAAATAAAACTAAACTAGAAAATATTCATAAATCTAAACTTAAACCTATAAATTAAACTAAAATAGAAAACTTAAACTAAAATAAATAAACTAAACTAAATAAAAATAAAAAATAAATCTAAATAAAAATAAAAAATAAAATGAACTAAAATAAATTAATAATAAACTAAATAAACCTAAATATACTGGTTTACTTAATTTAAAAAAGCCCTAAACCCTAAACCCTAGAATAAATTAAACCTAAAATAAAATAAATTTTGAACTAAATAAAATCTTAAACCTAAATAATATAACTAAAAATAAAGCTTAAAAATAAATTAAAAAAATGCTAAACCCTAAACTAAAATAAAAAAACAAAACTTAAAATGAAAATAAAATAAACCTAAACCTAAAGTAAAATAAACTAAACTAAAATAAATAAAACCTACACCTAAACCTAAAATAAACTAAGCCTAAACCTTAAACTAAATAAATGAAAATATACTAAAAATAAACCTAAAGATAAACTAAACATAAAACCTAAAATAAAAACCTAAAACCTAACCCTAAAAAAATAAAATAAAAACCTAAACTAAATATAAAAATTAAAAATAAATCCTAAACCTAAAAAATAAAATAAAAATAAAACTAAACTCAAAAATAAACATAAACCTAAACCTAAACCTAAAAAATAAATTAAAATAAAAAAACCTAAACCAAAATAAATAAACTTAAAATAAATAAACTAAACTAAATAAAAATAAAATCTAAATCTCAATAAAAATATAAAATAAACTAAATAAACCTAAATCTACCGGTTTACTTAACTTTTAAAAAAAATGCTAAACCGTAAACCCTAAACACTAAATCCTCAACCCTAAACCCTAAAGCTAAAATAAAAACTAAATAAAAACTTAAACTGAAAAAATAAACCTAAAAATAAAACCTAAAAGTAAATAAAAAATAAAACATAAACCCTAAACTAATAAAAACCTAAATTAAAAATAAAAAAATCAATAACAACAACAATAACAACAACAACAACAAGCCTTTATCCCACTAAGCGGGGTCGACTACATGAATCCTTCGTCTCCATTATGTCTTATTATGTGTCAAATTCTCATTTAATTCAAGTGTACTAAGGTCATTTTTTACACCTCTTAAAGTCTTTTTAGGTCTACCTCTAGCTTTCTTAACATAAGGCAAATCTAATGCATCTACTCTTCTAGCCAGGTCATCAAATGGTCGTCCCTTTATGTGGCCAAACCATCTAACGACTCTCTCTAATATTATCTGCCACTAAAGCTACTCCAACTTTTCTTGAACATACTCATTTCAAATTTTACCTTGAAGAGTTAAGCCACTAATCCACTAATCACAGGCATCCTTATACACTTATAATTTTAGTGGAACTTTTCTATCACATAATAGATGCATTCCTCCACTTCAACCATCCAACTTGAATTCTAATAATAACATCTCCATCTATGTCACCATCATTTTGAACAATAGAGCCTAAATATCTAAATGCTCACTCTGACTTGTTCACCTAAATGTCTACCGCTAGAACAACTAAAATTACACTCCATATATTCAGTTTTAGATCTACTTAAATGAAAACCTTTAGACTTAAATGTTGACCTCCATAATTCAAGTTTCTCTTGGACTACCTCTCTAGTCTTATCAACAAGAAGAATGTCATCAGCAAAAAGCATACATTACGGTACATCTTCATGTAAATGCTTAGTAAGAATATCCATAACTAAAGCAAAAAGATAAGGGCTTAAAGTTGATCCTTGATGTAATTCAACTAAAATAGGAAAATATTTTGTCAATCCTTCTTGTGTTTGGACACAAGTAATAGCTCTAGTATACATATCCTTAATGACTTGAATATAACAAATATTAACTCATTTCTACTCTAGAACTCTCTAAAGAACATCTCTTTAAACTTTATCATAAGCTTTCTCTAAATTAATACATATAATATGTAGATCCTCCTTACTTTCTCTATACTTCTCCATCAAACCTAAATCCTAAACCCTAAAACTTTAAACCTTAAACCCTATGCTAACCCTAAACCCTAAACCGTAAACCTTAAAAGCACTAAACCTTAAAGCCTAAACCCTAAACCCTAAACCTTAATCTAACCTTAAACCTTAAGCTAATCCTAAACCTTAAACCCTAAACCCTAAACCCCGAAACCCTAAACCTTTAAACTTTAAACCCGAAACCCTAAACCCTAAACACTAAATCCTAAATACCTAAAAACTTAAACATAAACTTAATAAAACCTAAAAATAAAATAAGTAAACAAACCTAAACCTAAATAAAAAACAAAAAATAAAATAAAAACCTAAACTCAAACCAAACTAAAATAATAAAACTAACATAAAATAAATAAAAACCTAAACTAAACTAAAAAATAAAATAAACCTAGGAATTAAAAACCTAAATAAATTAAAAATGAAACGTAAAATAAAAATAAAATAAACCTAAAATATAATAAAATTACAATTGAATAAAAACCTAATCCTAAAAAGTAAACCTAAAAATGAAACCAACAAATAAATTAAAAATAAAACCTAAACCCTAAACTAAACAAAAAAAACCCGAACCTATAATAAAATAATATAAACAAAATAAAATAAACCTGAGCTAAAATAAACTAGACTAAAATAAATAAAACCTAAACCTAAACCTAAAATAAATTAAACCTTAACCTAAACCTAAACCTAAACTAAATAAAAATAAATAAACTAAAACTAAACCTAAACCTAAACTAAAAAATAAAACCCAAAAAAAACCTAAAATAAAAACTTAAAACCTCAACCTAAAAAATAAAATAAAAACATAGCCCTAAACCTAAAACTTAAAAATAAACCCTAAACCTAAAAAATAAAATAAAAATAAAACTAAACTAAAAAAAAAAACCTATACTTAAACCTAAACCTAAAAAATAAATTAAACTAAAAATCCTAAACTAAAATAAATAAACGTAAAATAAATAAACTAAACTAAATAAAAAAATAAACCTAAATAAAAATAAAAAATAAAATAAACTAAAATTTATAAAAAAATAAACTAAATAAACCTAAACCTACAAGTTTACTTAATTTAAAAAATAAAAAAATAAAGAAAATAAAAAAATAAAAAAACCCTAACCATAAAATCCTAAACCCTGAACTCTAAACATAAAGCCTCCCTAAAACCCTAAACCCTAAAACCTATTACACTAAACCCTAAACCCTAAACCTCAAACCTTAAACCCTAAACCCGAAAGCCTAAAAACCTAAACACCTAAACCTAAACCCAAAATATACTAAACATAAACCCTAAACAAATAAAATGATATAAACTAAAAGTAAACCTATACCTAAATTAAAAAATAAAACCTAAAAATAAACCAAAAGTAAAAACCTAAAACCTAAACCTGAAAAAAGTAAAATAAAAACTTAAATCTAAACCTAAAAATAAAAAATAATAAGTAAACCAAAAATAAAATAAAAATAAAACTAAACTAAAAAAATAAACATAAACCTAAAAAAGAATCTAAAATAAAAAACCTAAACTAAATTAAATAAACTTAAAATAAATAAACTAAATAAAATAAAAAACTATACCTAAATAAAAATAAAAGTAAAATAAACTAAAATAAATAAAAAATAAACTAAATAAACTTAAACCTATTAAAGAATCCCTAAACACTAAACCCTAAACCCTACATCCTAATCCCTAAACCCTAATCCCTAAACCCTAAACCCTAAACCCTAAACCCTAAACCTAATCCAAAACCTATAACCCTAAACACTAAACCGTAAACCCTAAACCTCAAACCCTAAAGAGAAAAAAATTTAAAAAATAAAAAAAAACCTAACCCTAAACCCTAAACCCTAAAACTAAACCTAACCCCTAAACCTACAACCCAAAACACTATACTGTAAACCCTAAAACCCTAAATCCTAAACCACAAACCCTAAACCCTAAAACCCTAAACCCTAAACTCTAAACCCTAATCCCTAAAACTTACAACCCTAAACCATACACCATAAACCCCAAACCCTAAACCCAAAATCCTAAACCATAAAAACCTAAAAACCTAAACCTAAACTAAATAAAAATTAGAAATAAAATAAATAAAAAAACCTAAACCTAAATAAAATAACAAAAAAAACCCTAAACTAAAACCAAAAATTGAACCTAAATAAAAATAATAATAAACAAATAAAAACTAAATTAAAAATATAATAAATATAAAAAACCTAAATAAAATAAAACCCGAATAGAAAATAAAAATAAAATAAACCTAAAATAAAATAAAATAAAAACTAAATAAAAACCAATATTTAAAAAATAAACCTAAAAATAAATAAAAGATAAAACCTAAACCCTAAACTAAAAAAAAACCTAAACCTAAAATAAAAAAAATAAACCTAAACCTAAAATAAACTAAACCTAAACCCTAAACTAAATAAAATAAATTAAATTAAAAATAAACCTAACCCTGAACTAAAAAAATAAAACCAAAAAATAAACCTTAAATAAAAAGGTGAAACCTAAACCTAAATAAATAAAATAAAACCTAAACCTAAAAATAAAAATAAAAAATAAAACTTAAACAAAAAATATAATAAAAATAAAACTAAACTAAAAAATTAACATAAACTAAAACCTAAACAATAAATTAAAATAAATAAACTAAATAACATTAAAATAAAAAATAAACTAAGTAAACAAATAATATACTAATTAAATTCAATAAACCCAAACATACTGGTTTACTTAATTAAAAAAACTCTAAACCCTAAATCCTAAACCCTAAACCTACAACCATGAACCCTAAACCCTAAACCTTAAACTGACACTAAACCTTAAACCCTAAACCCTAAACTAACACTAAACCCTAAACCCTAAACCTTAAACCCTAAACCCTAGACCATACTCTTAACCCTAAACACTATACCTGATCCTAAACTAAACCTAAAACTATAAACCTAAACTTAAACTAACTATATAAATTAACCTAAATAAACCTAAACTAAACCCTAAAACCCTAAACCTAAAGTTTTAAACACTAAACCTAAACTAAAGTTTAAACTATAAAATACTAAACCTAAACCTAAAAGTATGAACTTAAAACCCTAAACTATAAACCCTAAACTAAACCTAAACCTTAATCTTAAACTTAAACCTAAACCTAAACTTAAACCTAAACTCCTAATCTAAACCCTAAACTTACTCCTAACCTAAACTTAAACCCTAAACCCTAAACCGTAAAACCCTAAACCCTAAACTCTAAACTAACCCTAAACCCTAAACCCTAAACCCTACACCCTAAAAACCCTAAAGCCAAAAGCTTAAAGTCTAAACCCTCAACCCCAAACCCTAAACTAACCTTAAACCCTAAGCTAACCCTAAACTCTAAACCCTAAACCCTAAACCCTAAAAACCATAAACCCTAAAGCCTAAACACTAAACCTAAACCCAAAACCCTAAGCTGAAACCTTAATCCCTAAAACTCTAAACCCTAAACCCTAAATCCTAAAAACCTAAAAACCTAAAAACCTAAACCTAAATGTAAACTAAATAAAACCTTAAAATAAAATTACTAAAAAAACTTAAACCTAAAAAAATAATAAAATAAAATAAAATAAAAACCCAAACTAAAACCTAAACCTAAACCTAAAAATAAAATAAAATAAAGAAGTAAAAATAAACTAAAAACAAATAAATAATAACCTAAACTAAACGAAAAAAATAAAATAAACCTAAGAGTAAAAACCCTAAATAAAATAATAACTAAATGTAAAATATAAATAAAATAAACCTAAAATAAAAAAAAATAAAAACTAAATAAAAACATAAACCTAAAAAAATACCTAAAATAAGTAAAAAAATAAAACCTAAACCCTAAACTATAAAAAAACCTAAAGTTAAAATATAAATAAAATAAACATAAACTTAAAAAAATAAACTAAACTAAACTAAATAAAACATAAACCTAAACCTAAAAAAAACTAAATCTAAATTTAAACCTAACCTAAATAAAATAAAATAAAAACTAAAAATAAAGCTAAACCTAAACTAAAAAAATAAAACCTAAAATAAACCTAAATTAAAAACCTAGTCGAGAGGCTGAGGTGGTTTCGATGGGAACTAGAGAAACTGAAGAACGGTCGATACGATTTATTGCTTATGGAGTTGTGTCTTTTCAGTAAAGATGGTTCTAGTTATATAGTGTTTTTCATTTGCTCTTTGCGTGCCCATTTTTAACTATGTTGTCATTTGTGTCTTAAAAAACTTGGTGTGTTATTTTGTTGATGAAATCAAAAAGAAAAAATGTTGAATCTCAATTTGCTCCCATTTAGGAAAAACTAAAAACCCTATACCCTAAACTAAAACCTGAACACTAAACCTAAAACCTAAACCCTAAACCCTAAAAATCTTAAACCCTAAACCCTAAACCCTAACACCCTAAGCCCTAAACCTTAAACTCTAAAACCTAAACCTTAAACCCTAAACCCTAAACCCTAAACCCTAAATAAATAAAAAATAAACTAAATATACTAAATAAACCAAAACCTAATGGTTTACTTAATTTTTTTTAAAAAAAAAGCTTAAACCTTAAATCCTAAACCTAAACCCTATACCTACAAAACTAAACTAATAACCCTAAACCCTAAAACCCTAAACCCTAAACCCTAAAACCCTAAACCCCAAACCCTAAACCCTAAAACCCTAAACCCTAAACCCTAAACCCCAAACCCTAAACCCTAAACTCTAAAAACCTAAAACCCTAAACCTAAACTAAATAAAACCTCAAAATAAAATAAATAAATAAACCTAAACCAAAATAAAATAAAAACCTAAACTAAACCCTAAACCTAAACATAAAAAATAAAAATAAACTAAAATAAAAAAAATAAAAGCTAAACTAAATTAAAACTAAAATAAACCTAAGAATAAAAAAATATAAATAAAATAAAAACTAAACATAAAATAAAAATAAAATAAACCTAAAATAAAATAAAATAAAAACTAAATAAAAACCTAAACTTAAAAAAAATTGAATAATAAAACCTAAAAATAAATATAAAATTAAAACCTAAACCCTAAAATAAATAAAACCAAAACCTAAACCTAAAATAAAAATAAAATGAATAAAATAAAATAAACTTAAACCTAAACTAAAAGAAACTAAACTAAAATAAATAAAACCTAAAATAAACTAAACCTAAACCAAAACAAAAACTAAATAAAATAAAATAAAATAAACTAAAAATAAAAGTAAACCTAAACTAAAATGTAAAACTTAAAAATAAACCTAAAATAAAAACCTAAAACCTAAACCTAAAAAAATAAAATAAAAGCCTAAACCTAAACCTAAATATATAAAATAAAACCTAAACCTAAAAAATAAAATAAAAATAAAACTAAACTAAAAAATAAACTTAAACCAAAACATAAACCAAAAAATAAATTAAAATAAAAATCCTAAGTTGAAATAAAAAAACCTAAAATAAAATAAAGCTAAATAAAAATAAAAATAAAATAAACTAAAATAAATAATAAATAAACTAAATAAACATAAACGTACGAGTTTACTTAATTTAAAACAAATTAAAAAATACAAACCCCTAACCCTAAACCCTAAACCCTAAAACTAACCCAAAATCCTAGACCTATGATCCTAAACACTTAACCTTAGACTTTAAAATCCTAAACCATAAACCCTAAACCCTAAACCTTAAACCCTAAACCCTAAGATCCTAAACCCTATAATCATAAACCTATAACCCTAATTGCTAAACCCTAAACCCTAAACCCTAAACCCTAAACCCTAAACCCTAAATCCTAAACCATAAAATCTACAACCCTAAACCCTAAACCCGAAACCCTAAAAACCTAAAAACTTAAAAACCTAAAAACATAAACTTCAAACCCTAAACCCTAAAAACCTAAAAACTTAAAAACCTAAAAACTTAAACCCCAAACCCTAAACCCTAAAAAACCTAACCTAAACTAAATAAAACCTAAAAATAGAATAAATAAAAATACCTAAACCTAAATTCAATAAAAAAATAAAATAAAATAAAAACCTAAACTAAAACCTAAATCTAAACCTAAAAATAAAATAAAATAAAATAAAAACTAAAGTAAAATAAATTAAAAAAACTTCAACTAATCAAAAATAACCTAAAAATAAAAAACCTAAATAAAATAAAAACTAAACCAAAGATAAAAATAAAATAAACCTAAAATAAAAAAATTAAACCTAAAAATAAACCTAAAAATAAGAAATAATAAAAAACCTAAACCATAAACTAAAAAGAAAACCTTAACCTAAAACAATAAACAAAATAATATAACCCAAAACTAAAACTAAAATAAACTAAACTAGAATATATAAAACCTAAACCTAAAACTAAAATAAACCAAGCCTAAACCCTAAACTAAATAAAATAAATAAACTAAAAAAAACCTAAACCTAAACTAAAAAATAAAACCTAAAAATAAACCTAAAATAAAAATCTAAAACCTAAACCTAAAAAAATATAATAAAAACTTGAACTTATACTTAAAAATAAAAAATAAAACCTAAACCAAAAAATAAACAAAAAATAAAACTAAACTAAAAATAAACATAAACCTAAACCTAAACTAAAAAATAAACTAAAATAAAAAATAAACTAAAATAAAAAATAAACCAAAATAAAATAAGAAATAAAATAAACTAAAATAAATAAAAAAAATAAATTAAATAAACTAAATAAACCTAAACCCTAATTTTCTTAAACAAACCCTAAAACTAACCCTAGACCCTAAACCCTAAAATAAACAAAAACCTTAATCCCTAAACCTACAACCCTAAACCCTAAACCCTAAATCCTAAACCCTAAACCCTAACCTTAAACTCTAAACCCTAAAAGCATAAACCCTAGAACCCTAAACCCTAAACCCTAAACCCTAAACCTTAAACCCTGAACCCTAAACCCTAACCCTAAAACATAAACCCTAAACCCCAAACCATAAACTAAATCTAAAGTTACTAAATAAATAAACCCTAAACCTAATAAACTTAAACCTAAAACCTAAGAATTGGCAAAACCTTGGTGGCAGGAAATGCACTATCAACCAGGCTTAGTCTAAATCTGGCAGTGGAGGCGAAGGAAGAGGTGGCAGTTATCATAATGGTGGTGGGGGGTCTAGAGGGGTTGGTGGATATGGAGGTGGTGGCTAGAGTAGTGGTGGTTATGGAAGCAGGAGGAGGGATGGAGGTCATAGCTATAGTGGTGGAGGGAAGGATCAGTGATATGATGGTGGATCTAGCTACTCAAGAGGCCATGGTGGGTTTGATGGGAACTGGAGAAACTGAAGAACGACCGATGGTTATGATGGTGGTTCTATTGCTTATGGAATTGTGCCTCTACAATAGAGATGGATCTAGTTATCTAGTGTTTTATATTTGCTCTCTACGTGCATAATTTTTATTTATTTCATTGCTTGTGTCTTAAAAAACTTGGTGTGTTACTTGGTTGATGAAATCAAAAAGAAGAAATGTTGAATTTGAATTTGTTCTCTGTTAAAAAAATAAACCAAAAACCCTAAATCCTAAACTAAAACCAAAACCCTACACCTAAGACCCAAACTAGAACCCAAACCCTAAAAATAAAAAAAATAAAAAGATAAAATAAAACCCTAACCCTAAATCCTAAACCTTAAACTCAAAACCTAACCCTATACCCTAAACCCTAAACCCTAAACCCTAAAAACCCTAAACCCTAAACCCTAAACCTTAAACCCTAAACCCTAAACCCTAAAACTCTAAACCCTAAACCCTAAACCCAAAACCCTAAACCTTAAACCCAAAACCCTAGAAACTTAAAAACCTAATCCTAAAAAATAAAATACAAATAAAACTAAACTAAAAAATAAACCAAAACCTAAACCTAAACCTAAAAAATAAATTAAATTAAAAAACTTAAACTAAAATAAATAAACCTAAAATAAATAAACTAAACTAAATAAAAATAAAAAATAAACCAAGATAAAAAATAAAATAAAGTAAATTTAATAAAACTAAGTAAACTAAATAAACCTAAACCTACCAATTTACTTAATCTAAAAAAAAACATACCCTAAACCCTGAACCATAAAATTAACCTTAAACTATAAACCTTAAACCTAAAAAACTAAACCAACAACCCTAAACCATAAATCCTAAAATACCCTAAACCCTAGACCCTAAACTCTAAAACCTTAAACCTAAAAGCATAAATCTTTAAACCCTAAACCCTAAACATTAAACCCAAAACCCTAAACCCTAAAACCTAACCCTAAACCCTAAACCCTAAACCCCAAACCCTAACCTAAACTTAAAATAACTAAATAAATTTAAAAACAAACCTAAACCCTAAAAATGGGTAGAACCTTGATGGCTAGAGCATCACTATCAACTAGGCTCAGTCTAGATCTGGTGGTCGATGTGAAGGCAAAGGTGGCGATTATCACAGTGGTGGTGGGGGATCTAGATGTGTTGGTGGATATGGAGTTGGTGGTCCGAGTAGTGGTAGTTATGGAGGCAGAAGGAGCGATGGAGGTTATAGCCATGGTGGTGGCAGAGGGAGAGATCAGGGATATGGTGGTGGATCCTTCTACTCAAGAGGTTGCGATTGTTCTGATGGGAACTAAAGAAACTGAAGAACGACCGATCTGATCTGCTGCTTATGGAACTCTATCTTTATAGTAGAGATGGTTCTAGTTATTTAGGGTTTTTGATTTGATCTATGCATGCTTTCTTTTATCTATGCCATTACTTGTGTCTTAGAGAACTTGGTGTGTTACTTGGTTGATGAAATCAAAAAAAAGAAATGTTGAATTTGAATTAGTTCTCTAATAAAAATAAAAAAACTAAAACCCCTAAACCCTAAACTAAAACTTGAACCCTAAACCTAAAATGTAAACCCTAAACCTAAACCTTAAAACTAACCCTATACCCTAAACTCTTAACCCTAGAACTAACCCTATACCCTAAACCCTAAACCATAAACCTATAACCCTAAATGATAAACCCAAAACCCTAAAACCCTAGACCCTAAACCTTAAACCTTAAACCCTAAAACCCTAAAACCCTATACCCTAAACCCTAAACCTTAAACCCTACACCCTAACCCTAAACCCCAAACCATAAACCTAAACCTAAAGTAACTAAATAAATTAAAAAATAAACATAAACCCTAAAACTTAATGAACCTAAACCCTAAGATTGGGCAAAACCTTGATGGCAGGAACATCACCATCAACTGAGCTCAGTCTAGAACTAGCGGTGGAGGCAAAGGTGGAGGCAGCAGTTATCATAATGGTAGTGGGTTATCTGGAGGTGTTGGTGGATATGGAGGTGGTGGTTGGAGAAGTAATGGTTATGGAGGTGAGAGGAATGATAAAGGTTACAATCATGGTGGTGGCGGAGGTAGAGATTGGGGATATGATGGTGTATCACGCTACTCGAGAGGCCAAGGTGGTTTTGATGGGAACTTGGAAAACTAAAGAACGATCGATCTGATCTACTATTTATGGAACTATGTCTTTATAGTAGGTATGATTCTAATTATCTAGGGTTATTTTATTTATTCTATGTGTGCTCATTTTTTATCTATGTCATCACTGATGTCTTAGAAAACTTGCGGTGTTACTTGGTTGATGACATCGAAAAAAAGAAATATTGAATATGAATTTATTCTCTATTAAAAATAAAAAAACCAAAAACCCTAAACCCTAAACTAAAGCCTGAACCCTAAACCTAAAACCTAAACCCTAAACCCTAAAAATAAAAAAAAATAAAAACTAAAAAAAAAACTCTAACCCTAATCCCTAAACACTAAAACTAACCCTAAACCCTTAACCTTAAACATTAAACTTACAACCCTAAATCCTAAAACCCTAAACCCTAAACCCTAAACCTTAAACCCTAAAACCCTAAACCCTAAACCCTAATCCCTAAACCATAAAACTTACAACCCTAAACTCTAAAGAAAACCCTAAACCCTAAACAAACCCTCTCGGCTGCGCTCCCTCTCTAGCAATTTTGCGTTCCCCTCGGTGGATTGGTCATTCTTATTACTTCTCTGCACTTCTCTCCGACTGTGTATCGCCCCCTGTGTGACATCCTTGGATTAGAATAATGGTGGAGGCTCTGGTCTCTGCGAATCCCGGCCCGTCGCCTCTCGACGTGCCGGCACCAGCTTTGCTCTCCGACTCTATAGGTTTTCTAGATTTGATTGCACCTGTTAATGCACCTATTGTTAAATCATTCAAAGACGCTTTATCTGGTAAGATCTCTAGCTCGAATGCTTTGATTAATCTCATTTCGACATCTTATCATGAATTGCTGGTAGTAATGTGTTCAGATCAAGATGTTGAGAAACTTGCTAAGCCCTTCGAGTTGGCTTTGGTGGGTAAATTCTCCCTTAGATCTCACTTTGATAATATTCGCTTTTCTTTCATAGTTTAAAATTATCGGTACTTTCTATCAGATCAATCCCGTCACATTCTTATTCAACTCTCAAATGATTTAGATTACTGCAGGTTTTGCTCGTTCTTATTTTGTGCATAATTGTCATATGTATTGAAATGGTCGCCTCTTTGATGTCAAAGAGGAGTCCCCATTGTCCCTCTTTGGCTTGCTTTTCCTAACGCTAATACATTATGTCACTCATCAAGTTTTATTTGTCTTTACCTTTTGGTAGGCCTCTCCAAATAGACTAAGCAACGCCACTAGATCTCCTTGTCAGATTCTCGAGATAGACATCACAAAAAAATATCCCAAAGAGGTTTGGATTGGCTCAAAAATTTGGATATAGTCAAAAGTCAATTTGAAAATTTTTCGTCTTTTGCACTCACGCAATTCACGCACGATCACTCGAATGCTTTGTGCTTCATCCTAATCTCAGAAAAAATTTACCACATAATATGAATACCATTAATGGAACTAGGAAAACCACTACTCTAGCATATGTGCCTAAAAATACTCAAAAAGAACCTCTCCTCCCTACACCTCCTAATCAATCTAGTGGAAAACACTCTGACCTTGGTACTAAAATAGCCATTGAGAGGTGTGACGATACCAATGGCAATTTACTTAACCTCACCCCTGCTAGTAATAATCTAGTTTCCCATGATAGTTCTTTGCTTCATTTAAATCCTATCAAAAATCTGAATGGTAGCCTTATATTGGACACCCAATTAAACAATTTGAATGGGAATCATAATGGACCAAAACAATGATGACCCTATGGCTTGAACATATTGAGAAAGATATTTATATTACGAATGGTGTCAAAACTTCCCCATCTATTTCCTTCGTGAGTGATAATCAATTGAACCCAATTTCTCACACTCTATCCGAACTAAGAAGGTGAAATCCCCTTCTAAAACATTGATAGATTCTTCTACTATTCTCGGAACCCAAAAATCAATCATGGGAGATAATTTGGATTCTGATAGACCCTTTTAAATTGTTAAAAACAAAAAACCCTACAAAGCAAAATTTTCTAATAATAACCTCACTAGAACCACTCGCTCTTCTTCCACCAAACACAAGTAATGTGTCATCATTTCTCTCCTCTCTTTCCTTTCTTTTTTCCTTTTCCCTTTTGGTTGTCCCCTTATGATTAATTTTCTTATTTGGAATATCTGTGGTTGTGGGTCTCTTCCTGTTCGCAATCATGTTAAGAGTCTTTGTCGTGTTCATAATATCAAGTTACTTCTTCTTACTGAACCTTTCATTAATTCTTCTAAGATTGCTTTTATCGCTAGATCCCTTGGTTTTCATAATTTCTTCTTCAATCTTAATAATAAAATTTGGTGTTTTTGGAACAACTCCATCACCATTTCCATCATTGATGATCTTGACCAATTGATTAATGTTAAAATCTCCTTAGGTGACTTATCATTTTGGCTCTTTTATCTATGCTTCTTATAGAGTGGTAGGAACATCCTTTGGAATCACTTACACCTTCGCTTCCTCAACCTTCCGGTTGATTGGAGGTGATTTAAATACTATCATAGCTTAAAGAAGGGGAGGATGTTCTAACTCATTCCATGGAGGACTTCAAATATGATTGATTGCTATCGACATTGGTTTCATGGGTCTAACTTCATGTACAACTCTAGACTTTGGCAACATCTTGATAGGACCCTCTTTAATTCTCTTTGGATCAATCATTGGCCTACTACCATTGTAGAGCATTTGAGCAAAACTTTGTCTGACCATGCTCCTCTTTTGATTTCCTTCAAAATCCCCTAACCCGCCTACTCCCTCTCCTTGATTTCAAAATATGTGGACCCAACATAGTGACTTCATCAATGTCGCTCTCCAATTGGATGGCCCTATTTTCTTGGATAATTGTTAAAGGTATGACTCATCTTTGGCTTAAGCTCAAAAGACTTAAACAAAATCTCAATTGGTGGAACAAACATTTTTAAAACCTTTTCAAATATTAGGGAACAAGAGGTTTGTTCTCTTGAAGAGGTCGTCTTAATTGATCCCAAGAAACTTGAGGAGTTGAACATTGCCAAGAATAACTTGGTTAATTATCAAAACATGGAAGAAACCTATTGGCGTCAAAAAAAGTCGCAAACATATTCGATGGTGAGAAACACCGTGTATTTTCATGCCATTTGTAATAAACTAAAAATCCTAAAACTCGATTAAGAAAATTAAGAACTCTAATGGTGAATGGATAAGATAACAATGATATTAAGGATTCTATCATACATCATTTCCAAACTTTATTAAATTCTAACCGCTTTGGGAACTTTATCAAACACCCATCTTATCCCTTCTATGATTAAGGAGAATAATCATTTACTCACTATGTGTCCTTCAAGAGGAGATTAGTAATACTCTTAAGAACATGAACATTGACTCATGTCGCCCGATGGCTATAATGACCACTTCTTTCAGCCATTTATTAAAACCGACCTAGTTGATGCTATTATTGATTTCTTGATGGCAATCCTATTCCCAAATACTTTTCAAGCACTTCTATTGTCCTTATTTCCAAAACTAACAATCTTGAATCTTATTTTAGACCGATTAGTCTTTGCACCTTTTTTCAAAAACTCATTGCTAAATTAATAAATAATAGGCTTAGCCCTTTGCTTCCTAAAATCATCTCCCCAAATCAAACTGGTTTTGTTAAACACAGAGCAATATCAGATAATATTCTTCTTGCTCAAGAGCTGGTTCATGACATTGATGTCCCTTCTAGAGGAGGCAACATCTTATTCAAACTGGACATCGCTAAAGCCTTTGACAATCTCTCATGGGATTTTCTCTTTCAAATCCTGAATTTGTTTGGTTTTCGAGTTTTATCCATTATAAAAAGGTGTATCATAATGTCCGGTTTTGGTTATCATGAATGGTGAGTCCATAGGTTTCTTTCCTTCTAGCCATGGTTTGAGGCAAGGTGACCCACTATCACCTTCTCTTTTTATCATCGCTATTGAATACCTATCTAGGAGCCTTAATGATCTTTTCGCTAATAATCCTAATATGACTTTTAAAACTCATGGAGGTTTCCCTATTTCTCATCTTAGCTTTGCAAATGATTTCATTATCTTCGCATCCCTTCAACATGTTAAAACCATTAAGAACCTCCTAAATGATTTTGGTAATGTTAGTGGTCTTTTTCTTAATGAAGGAAAATGCGTTTATTCCTTCAACTAAGATTCCTCCTAATAGACTTAACCAAATATCCGTAATTACTATTTTAAGCAAAATCAACTTCCTCTTAACTACCTTGGGCTCCTCTTTAAAAAAAAAGATCACACCTTTTGATGATCTAATTCAAAAAATTTCTAACAAAATCTCAGTTTGGGAATTTCATTTGCTCTTCTGGTGGTTTACCTTGATCAAGAGCACTCTAAATTCCATGCCTATATACCTTCTTCAAACCATTGTGCCTACCAACTCTACCATCAATAGAATTGAGCCTCTTAAACAAATTTTTCTAGGGAACCAATACCTCCTCTAAAAGAATGACCGGTCATCTTGGTCTAAAAGTTGTGGTACTCTTGAAGAGGGAGGTCTGGATGTAAATCCATCAAAGAAGTTATCAATGCCTTCTCTACAAACTTTGGTGGAATTTTAGGAGCAAAAATAATCTTTGAATTTCATGACTTCTAAATATTGCCGTGGTAAACATCCTCTCATTTGTCCCTTTAAATCAGTGATTCTCCGTGTGGAGAAGACTTTGTTCTATCAAATGGGATGCAATCCTTAATTTTTGGGGCATAAACTCGCAATTCCTTCTTTTAAGACAACTAGAGTGGTTGTGGATCCATTGATGACTTACTCTACTCACTCCACTTCCGCTATTAGAATTAATTCATTCTCGCAAAACCACAAGTGGAACACTAATAAGATTACATTCTATTCCTTCCACTTTCTTAAATATGATTACTAATATTCCTATCACCCCTAACAATCATGATCGATTATCTTTAAGCTATCTCACAATGGGGATTTCAACCTTAAAATGTGTGGCTTCACACTAAAGACACTCAGATTCTTCTATTGTGTTCTCCAAAATTTGGAACAACAATATCCCCTCTTCTTACTGTTCTAACTTGGCGTATCCTAAAAAACTTTATTCTGACTCTTGTGGGGTAAAGGGTTTTATTTACCCTCTAAATGTCAATGTTGTTCTCATATTGAGAATGTTAACCATGTTTTGTTAATGGGGCTATTGCCTCTAAAATTTGGATTTGGTATGACGATCTATTCAACACTCAATTTTAATTGTTCTTTTTACTTTATATCAACTTCTTGAAGTTTACTTTGACAATGCAATTAAAGGTCATATTAAAATCATAATCGCCATTACTTATTTGGTTCATATGGATGGACCAAATGAAGCTAAACATCATGGGATTCTATGAATCACATGAGGATTATTGCTAGAAAAAAACAAAATTTGTGACTTATTTAAAGCCAATTTAATTCATCACAAACAATTTAAAGGTCAGAATGTATAAACCTGGTCCTCAACCTTCCGACTTTTACTATCAAAATGATAGAATGGTTTTTTTGGAAAACCTCTTGATCATATTATTAAAATTAATACGATGGCTCTGTCATCATAATGGCTCTAGTTGTGGAGGCATTTTGTGGGATTCTAAGGTATAGTCTATGTGCATTTGCTTATCCCCTTATTTCCAAAGATCGCTTTATAATCGAGCTTATCCACACAAAGCTCTAGAAATTTGTCTTCAAAATGGCTCAATATTTGGATAGAGGTGGACGCTTCTACGATTGACCTTTTGACTTCTACCAATATGAGCAATGCTTGTTTGTACTACCTCCTCAAGCAAACTAGGGCTCTTCTCTCTCAAAATTTTACCATCACTCATGTTTCATGGAAGTATGATTACCTTGCAAATGGGTGCGAGATTAGAGATCATCTTCTTTGATTAATTTACATTACCCAAATACTTGTGTTTAACTTGGACAATTTGGCTTCCTTACCTCGAATCTAATTCTCCCTTCGCCTCCTTTTTGGTTTCTTCCTTGTGTTCTTTATGGATACTCCATATCATTGTTGTCTTATGCTCTTGCCATGACTTGTCGCTTTACCCTTCTACTTTAGTTGAAGATTCTTATTTTGGCATTTACAATATTAAAGTGATGTTGAACTATATGCACATCAATCTCTTGAATTGGAACCCGCTTGAGCCTTGTTACCTTTCGCTTGTTGGTCGCCTTTTGGTTCTTACTATTTTACCCTCCTCTTCGTTTTACTTTTGCTCTTGTTGTTAACATTTGGGTTGATGTTGGTCTACCGCAATTGTTTTCACCCTTCATGCTTTGATGAGATCATGAATATCAAGACCATTCTACGGCTTATATCTAACCAATGGTATATCTGTAATACTACTTGATTATATTTGTCAATATCCTTGCAATCTTGGCTTAATGTGACAAAACAACATTCTTGACTGTTTGCTCTTAGGAATTGAGCACCTATTGGTTGCAATTTTTTTATTCTTTGTTATTTTCTTGGGATATCCCATGTCTACACTAATATCTCATTGCAGGAAAGGAATTGTGTTATTTTTTTAATATTGGTCTTGCTATTTTTGGTTTTGCTTTCCATGATCAGCAGGTTTGGAGTTATTCAAGGGACTATCATTGTGCATCTGCTAAGGTTATGAGTGTTAACTAAAATGTCCATCTTGCTATTTTTTGGAATCTTTGATTTCCTTGCCAGCAAAACTTCTTTATTTTTCTTTTGATTTTTTATGCTAACACCTGGGATGTTGTTGCTTTTGCTTACTATTGTTCTCCCATCCTATGCTATGATTGGAATATGCACAACTTGAAGCTCATTTCTTTGTTATGCTTGGAATTAATAAATGATTTATCTTATATGCATAATTGGGTTATTGATCTACCGTTATTATTATCATTATCTAGCGATTGGATTATGGTAACTAAGCATCCTGATATTGATCTAATTTCATTGAATGTCACTTACTGGATAGGCTTATGGTGGGGAGCTATTCATTATCTATCCTTTCCTTTATCTATATATGTTTATGGGTGGACTCTTGCCCGACTTGTATTTTAAATGCCTTGTTTGTTGCGATGATTAATACTCATCTTCACTAGGGTTTTGGATTATTTTGTTCAGCAAGTCTCTATTGGTGTTGTTTTCTTGGTAGATTTAAACCCCTTATTATTTTTTATTTTATGTTTATCATTGCAAGTCATTGGTCTACCTATTCTACTAATTTCTTCACCTTTTTTACTTGTATCTATTGCTATTATCGATTATCTTGGATGAATGGAATTATGGCAAAAATAGCTAGTTTTTGCTGTTTTGGTTATCTCTTGTCTTGGAGATTTACTGCCTTGTTGTATCTTGACACCTCAATTGGCTCCATCTTTGTTGGTTGTAGAATTTGGTCTTATGAAAGCTTTTACGACATTGTTGTTCGATGGTGATGGTTTTGGTGACTTTTTTTATGCGAGTTCTTTGCCTTGAGGATAATTTTTTATGCTTTATTTATTTGGTTATCTACTATTGTCATGTCTACTCTGATTGAGGAGTTTTATGGCCAATTTGCTGTCTCTTCCTGGCTTGGATGTTGCTGTCTCAACTATTGCTATTTTCTAAATTCTAATGTTGAGACCCATCTCAATCCACTTGTTGATTCTTTGAATGGCGGGTTCAAATGTTGCATTAAATTTGTTTGGTTTGGGTTTGGCTTTCTAAATGCTCATGCAGTTTATCTCCTTTACGATGCATTACACATGTTGTCCTTATTCTACCTAGTTTACGATAGGTTAGTGCTCTTATGAATTACGAAGAGAGATATTATGGCAGTTTAGTCCCTTCCTATCTTGGATGTTGTTTCTTTGTCTTGTTTTCTAGGTTGATTGTTGATGGATTATCGAATTGGAGCTGCTATTGCGATTCTTTGCGGGTGCTAATTTTAGTTTTGATCCTATGTGATTATCATGTATGATGCGGGTGCCTTTGATTGGTCCATTTCACATTGTTGAGCTATCTTTGTGTTGCCTTTTGATCTTGTTTTCTTTTGGGATTGTGATTATCGAATTGTAGCCAGAACAGCTATTGTGGGCTTCTTTACTCTTGTTTTCTTGGTGCACTAAGCACTTTCTTGGGTCTTTTAGTTGGTTGCGGTCCACTTCTGTGTTGAGCTATCTTTGTCTTCCTTTACTATTGCTTTTCTCGGGATATTAATAAGGGGTTTGTTTCACGGGCTTTCATTCACAGCTTCATTTATATATCATATGATTGGGATGGTGTTAATTATAGGCTCATTGACTTGATTAGAATTTCACCAAACTATCTCCTCTGTAATTTTCTGTGGAGGGATTGTATCTTTGGATTGCTTTCTTTCTTGGAAATGGCTATTGATGAGATTACGGCTAAGATGGCTCACTCTCTTATGTTTATGTATTCTCATGTTGATGCATATATTGATGATATTTTTCTTGAATGAGACTCCCATCCTTGACTCTTAGCAATTCTCTATATTCTTTAGATAAGATATTGCTTAGGTTTGCAAGTAGTAAAGCTCACAAGAATATCAACATCAGTGCTACCTTCTCCAGTTTGTTGGATGATGTGTGATGATCTCACTCCCTATTGGTTTTGGTAGCTCATGTGATGTAACCCTTCGAAGTTTGGATGCTCATACTTGCATCACCCCAACAGGATGTGATTGAGCACGCCTTCTCTATCACAATTCCTTACTAACATACTCATATTATATTGTTTTCTTCAAACTTTTTGTCTGTATTATCTTAACTGTCCTAATCTCCCTCTTATTATAACTTTGCAGGTGATTCTCTCTCCTTCTTTTGCTAGTCTGCTCCAGATTATCATGCATTCCCACAGCCTCCATAGCATTGGCTTTATTCTTATTTTAGCTTATTATGTTAACCATCTTGTATCTTTTGATTGTTTTTATGCTTTTTTTACTCTTGGATGTACTTAGATAGGGGATTTACTCGTTAGGCTGATTGTAGCTCTTTGAGCAGTAGTTATGGAGTTTATAGGACCTTGTAACCCTCTTTTTGTGGCAATAAAATACCCCTACATGGGGCTTCCCTAAATAAATAAAAAACAAAAAAAAACCCTAAACTCTAAACCCCAACCCCTAAACCTTAACCATAATCTCTAAACCTAAAAACCTAAACGAAATAAAACCTAATCCTAATAAAATAAATAAATAAAACCTAAACTTAATAAAATAAAATAAAAATAAAATAAAATAAAAACCAAACTAAAACATAAACCTAAAAAGAAATTAAAATAAAAAAATAAAAACTAAACTAAAATAAAAGAAATAAAAACCTAAACTAAACTAAAAAAATAAAATAAACCTAAAAACAAAAGTTAAACAAAATAAAATAAAATATACCTAAATTAAAATAAAATAAAAATTAGATAAAAACTTAAACCTAGAAAATAAGCCCAAAAATAAATATAAAATAAAACCTAAACCTAAACCTTAAACTAAGAAAAACCTAAACCTAAAATAAATAAAATAAAATAAACCTAATAAAACTAAAATAAATAAATAAAATAAACTTAAGCAAACCTAAAATAAACTAAACTTAAACCTAAAGTAAATAAAATAAAATAAACTAAAACCTAAACTACTAAAATAACTAAAATAAACCTAAACCTAAACTTCAAAATAAAATAAAACTTAAAGCTAAACATAAAATAAAATGGTATGAGCTAAAAATAAACATAACCTTATCCTAGCCTAAATAACTAAGATAAATCTATAAAATACTAAACTAAGATAAAATATAAACTAAATAAAATAAAAATAAAATAAATAAATAAAATAACTAAATGAGCTAGCCTCTGGGTTTGCTTGTTTTCTTTCAAAGAAAGGCCACCCTGGGCCCTACCACAGGCCCTGGGCACTGAGCCCTGAGCCCATCCTGGCCCTGGGCTCTGAGCCAGATCAGGCACTGAGCTGACCCTGGGCAGATCCTGAAACTGAAGCACCAAAGACCTGGGCCAAAAACAAAACAGGCACTGATCACTGAGCCCCCAGACTGATCTAGAGCCTGGGCCACCAGGCCACAAACTAGGCCACACCCTGGGCTACAATGTTGATCAGCTTAAGCTCTGGGCCTTGGGCCCTGGGCCACTGACCACTGGGCTGAGGCCCAAGAT
The DNA here is from genome assembly GCA_021442155.1 of Cymbidium sinense. NCBI lineage: Eukaryota > Viridiplantae > Streptophyta > Magnoliopsida > Asparagales > Orchidaceae > Cymbidium > Cymbidium sinense. The sequence goes on from CM038217.1 coordinate 183,369,571, forward strand.
AAACCCTAGATCCTGGGCCAAAATCTGAGCTGACTAATAAAACTTGAGCCTAGATAAGATAAAATAAGATAAAATAAATAAACAAATCTAGGCATTTAAAGATGAAACAAAATAAGACCTAAAAATAAAAAAAGATTAAATAAATAAAACTAACATAAGATAAAATAAAATAAACTGACTAAAATAAAATAATAACTAAAACTCGACCTAAAGAAATAAACCTAAAATTAAAATAAAAAACTAAACCAAACCTAAAAAAAACATAAACCTAAAATAAAATAAAATAAGTAAAATAAAATAAACCTAAACTAAAGAGAATAAAACAAAATAAAATAAAAAACTTAAACTAAATAAATAAAAAGCAACCTTAACCTAAACTAAATAAAATAAGACAAATAAAATGAAACTAAAATAAATTAAAAATAAAAAACCTACAATAAACCAAAATAAACTAAAACCTAAACTTAAACTTAAAATAAAATAAAGCTAAACTTAAAAAAAATAAATACAAATAAACTCAATAAAAAAAAACCTAAACAATAAACTAAAATAATAAACCCAAACTAAAATAAATAAACCTAAAATAAAAAAACTAAACTAAATAAAATAAAAGATAAACATTATAAAAAAAATGAAATAAACTCAAATAAATAAAAAATAAACCTAAACCCTAAATCCTAAACCCTAAACCCTAAACCCTTAACCCTAAAACATAAATTCTACAATCCTAAACTCTAAATACTAAACCCTAAAGTAACCCTAAACCCTAAAAGTTAAACTAAGCTTAAACCCTAAACTAACTCTAAACCCCAGAATGGAAATGATACAGAACATTAATGTCAACTAGGCTCGTCCCAGATGGAAGTGGAGGTCGGAGGCTGATTATCGTGGTGGTGGTGAGGATTTAGAAATCTTGGGTGGATATGGAGGTGGTGGTTGGAGCTGTGGTGGTTATGGATGCGGGAGGAGCAACGGACGTTACAATCATGGTGATGGCAGAGGGAGATATCGAGGATATCATGGCAGATCCCACTACTCGAGAGATGGGGGTGGTTTTGATGGAAACTAGAGAAATTGTACAATGGTTGATCCAATCTGTTTCTTATGGAACTATGTCTTTGTAGTAAAGAAGGTTCTACTTATCTAAGATTTTTTATTAGCACTATGGGGGCTCATTTTTTATCTATGTCATTGCTTCTGTCTTAGAAAACTTGGGTGCTACTTAGTTCATGAAATTGATAAGATGGCTAAATCTAAACCTAAACCCCAAACCCTAAACCTTAAACTAAAACTTAAACCCTAAACCCTAAACCCTAAACCCTAAACCCTAAAAGCTAAAACCAAACCTAAACTAAATAAAACCAAAAAAATAAAATAAATAAATAAACCTAAACTAATATAAAATAATAAAATAAAAACATAAACTAAAGCCTAAACCTAAACCTAAACCTAAATAAAAAAAGATATTATAAATAAAAAATAAAAATTAAACTAAAATAAAATAAATAAAACCTAAACTAAACTAAAAAAATTGGAAATCTAAATAAAATAAAAACAAAACCTAAAATAAAAATAAAATAAGCCTAAACTAAATAAAATAAAAACTAAATAAAAACCTAAACCTAAAAAATAAACATAAAAATAAAACCAAAAAATAAAACCTAAACCCTAAATTAAAAAATAAACTAAACCAAAAATAAATAAACAAATAAAATAAACCTAAACCTAAACCCAAACTAAATAAAATAAAATAAACTAAAAATAAAACTAAACCTAAACTAAAAAATAAAACCTAAAAATAGACTAAAAATGAAAACTTAAAACCTACACCTAAAAATAAAATAAAAACCTAAACCTAAACCAAAAAATTAAAAATAAAACATAAACGTAAAAATAAAACAAAAATAAAACTCAATTTAAAAAACCTAAACCTAAATAATTAACTAAAATAAATAAATCAAAACTAAATAAACTAAACTAAATAAAAATAAAAAAATAAACTAAATAAACTTAAACTATCAATTTACTAAATTTTAAAGGGAAAAACCATAAACCCTAAATCCTAAATCCTAAATCCTAACCCAAAACCCTAAACCCTAGATCCCAAACACTAAACCCTAAACTACCCCCAAACCATAAACACTAAACTAACCTTAAACCTTAAGAATGGGCAAAACCTTGACAGCAGGAACATCACCATCAACTAAGCTCAGTGTAGATCTAGCGGTGGAGGTGAATGCGGAGGCGGCGGTTATCATAGTGGTGGTGGAGGATCTGGAGGTGCTAATGGATATGGAAGTGGTGGTCAGAGTAGTGGTGGTTATTGAGGCGGGAAGAGTGATAGAGCTTATAGTCGTGGTGGTGGCGGAGGGAGAGATCAAAAATATGATGGCAAATCTGGCTACTCGAGAAGCGGGGGTGGTTCTGATGGGAATTAGAGAAATTGAAGAACGGTTGATCTGATCTATTCTTATGAAACTGTGTCTTTACATTAGAGACGGTTCTACTTATCTAGGGTTATTGATTTTCTCTATGGGTGCTCATTTTTTATCTACGTCATCGCTTGTGTCTTAGAAAACTTGGGGTGGTACTTGGTTGATGATATTGAAAAGAAGAAATATTGAATCTGAATTTGTTCTCTATCATAAAAACCTTAACAAACCTAAACAAAACATAAACTAAACCCAAACCTAAAACAAAAAAAAACCTAAACCCTAAACTAACCCTAAATCCTAAAAAGCTAAAAACCTAAAACTAAATAAAACCTAAATAAATAAACCTAAACTAAAATAAAACAAACATAAACATAAACTAAAACCTAAACCTAAACCTTAACCTAAACTTAAAAAGAAAATAAAATTAAAATAAAAACTAAATTATAATAAAATAAATTAAAACCTAAAATAAACTAAAATAAAAAACCTAAATAAAAAATAAAACCTAAAATAAATAAAATAAAGATAACAAATAAAATAAAATAAAATTAAATAAAATCTAAACCTAAATATAAATAAAATAAAATACACTAAAAAAACATAAACTTAAATTAAAAATAAAAAATAAAATAAAACAAAATAAACTAAACTAAAATGTATTAAACTAAAATAAATAAACTACCAACTAATTGGATAAAATAAAATAAACAAAAATAAAATCTAAACATAAACTAAAAAATATAACCAAAATAAACCTAAAATAAAACCTAACCTAAAACTAAGAAAAATAAAACCTAAAATAACACAAAAAAAATACCTCAATTAAAAATAAAACTAAAATAAACTAAAATAGAACTAAAATAAAATAAGTAAACCAAATAAATAAACTAAATATAAAATAAAAAAAACTTAAATAAAATAAGACATAAAATAAAATCAAATAAATAAAAAATAAATTGAATAAACATAAACCTATTATTAAAAACCTAAACCTAAATCTAAACCTAAATGTACAACTCTAAACTTACAAAATCCAAATCCTAAACCCTAAATGAAAACCCCACTAAAACCACAAACACAAGCAAACCACAAACCCCAAACCCTAAATCCTACAACCCTAAACCCTATAACCTAAACTAACCCTAAACCCTAAGAATGGGCAGAAACCATGAACATCACCATCAACTCTTAGTAATATGGAGACAAAGGCGATGGTGACGGTTATCATAGTGGTGGTGGGGATGGGGTGGATATGAAGGTGGTGGGAGAGTGGTGGTTATGGTGGAGGAGAGATCAATGGAGGTTACAACCGTGGTGGTGGTGGAGGAGAGATCAGGATATGATGGCAAATGCTACTTGAGAGGTGGGGGGTTGATGGGCGAAGAATGGTGATCATACTACTTGGAACTATGTCTTTACAAGTAGAGACTGTTCTACTTTTCAAGGGTTTTTAATTTGCTCTATGGTGTAGCATCATATATTATATTGCATCCATTAAGTAATCCCTTTTGATTTGATAAGCAATATAATATAATATAATATGTTATAGTGTATTGTAGTATAGGATGCCATAACATGGTGTAGCATCATATATTATAGCATATTATTGTGTATTACTACTTGTTGTTTAGCTTATTTTAGTTTCTTATAGTATGATGTAGAAGAGTTTGTACTAGTATAATTCATAAAAATATTGATTTATAGGATGAAATGATGGGATTTGGCCAAATTTAAGGTAAGCTTTAAACATCATTGGGGGTATGGTGTGTCATTTAATCAAAAGAATGGAATTTTGCATCAAAATAAATGTTCATTTTCAACCAAATTTTATAAATTTCTTTGCTTAAGTGATTTTAAGGTGTAATGTATGATAATATATTATATGAAAGCATATTAAATATAATGTACATAATAATATAACTTCACATATATATGAATGTTGTGGTGTGTTACTAAATGTTATTGTACATTTTAATATGTTTTACTTTAGTTATAATACATTGGGTCTAAATGCACAAAATGTTAATTTAAAGGTTGAGATGGAAGAATTTGGTAAAACTCATGGCACACACAAAGAAGCAACACCAAAAATTATTCTATTTTGTACCATTTCTAAAAAACAATTTTACATCAAAATGAACATTATTCATATTTTGAGAAAAAAATTTTCCTTATAAATGATTTTAATAAGCTTTGATGTTAGACAGCATATTATATTATAGCAAATTATAATATGACATCATATATTATAATATAATATAGTGTGCTATTCACACTATAATATTTTTAGCATGATATTGAATAGTTAGTTTGAGCTTGCAACATCACAAATCATAAAATGTTGATTACTGATGATGATGTAATTTGAAAATACATTGGGACTTTGTTGAAGTATTAAAGGTGTGCATAAGAGAAGAAATAAGATTTGATGAGAACTCCATGTCAAGGATATGGAGGAAAATTCACTAGGGGATCGCACATGCATTGGACATGACATGTGAGGGGTCTATGTTGAGGGCTTAGAAGAAGAAAATATGCTGGGGATATGGTTTAAATTTGATTTGATTAAATGATTTGTGGAAAGAAGATGGGGGATAAGATATATAATCCACTAGGATTATGATGAATTGACTTTAATTTGTTTTAATTGATGTGGAGGCATATCTAGAGATATGGGCTAGAGTCTCTTGAGGATCGGTTTAAATAGGAAAGATTGAGCTTTCTACTAGGGATTGGGATTTGAGTTTGATTTCATAGATTTATTTGGTGATGTATCTGCTAGGAATAAGAGTTTGGTTGGATTTCTTTGATTTAGACTCTACTAGGGGAGTTGGTTTCATTTGGCTCCACTAGAGAGATTAGTTTTAAATTTAATTTGTTTGCTTGACTTATTTATATATGATTTAGGGCTATACTAGGGAGAAGGGTGTAACTCCACGGGGAAAATTAGATTGGGTATGATTTGTTAATTTATGGTCCCTGTGATGTGTAATGATGATGCGAGAATGGGCTATATCACCTACCAGTTTTGCAAATCCAAAGAGATAGTTACAGGGGGTAGAGCTAGCAACCTAAGGGGTTGCCTTTGATTGCAACATTGCTAAAGAAGAAGGTGTAGACTTACATCTTCAAAATCAAGGAACAAGGTTGACTGTTGGATGCAAAGCGACTAGGGCGACTACTGAGTGAATGTCATTGGGGACTTATGTCAACTCAAAGTAGTCAAGGTTAAATTTATCTTAATTTCATGTGGTTTGATATGTTTTGTTTGGTTTAGTTTGATTTCTAATTGAGGGCATATTTATAGGGGATGTGAGCTTAGTCAAATTTAATAGATTTATTTATGGACCCTGTTGATGTGTGATGGACCCACTAAGAAGGGGCTATATCAGACTTGTCCTATCTCAAATTTAAAAATCCAAATGGATAGTCTACTGGCTGTGGGGTAGAGCTAGCCAACCTAAGGGGTTGCCTTTCGGTGTGCAACGACTGTGTTAGGAAGAAGGCGTAGCTTACATCTTGTAAGGAACAATCATTGGGGTGACTGTTGGTATACAAATCAAACTTACTTTGGGTGACTCTTGAGTGAATGTCATTGGGGACTTATATCAACTCAATAGTAGTGATTATTATAGAGTTTTGCTAACACTACCTAAAAGATGATGCTTGCTTGGGAAAGGTACCTAGGGTCCTCTCCCCAAGTGAATATATATTTTTTTTATATATTTGCATGGACCCTGTTGGTGTGTGAGGGACCACCCTGAGAAGGGGCTATGTTAGCCTTGACCTATCTCAGATTTATTGGACCAAGGGAGAATTTGCACATCCACAGGACAGATTCTCCAACCATAGGGGTGGTTACTAGGAAAGGGGAACTATCTAATTTGATTTGATAGTAACCTAAGTAGTGTCTAAATGGGGATGCAAAGGATGTGATCCAAATATAGTGCCCAGGGGAGGTCTTTGAGCATTATCTGAGCCCTAAAAATAAATCTTATAGGTGTATGGTGGTACTAAAGAAAACATAGCAGACTTACATCTACCTTGAGGTGTATCTAAGGTGTAACCAACCTAAAGTGTATCCATCAACATGAGTGGTGTATCCATTAGCATTGTGAGAACCAACCAACCTAAGGTACCCGTCAGTGTCCAACGATCAATCTATCAAGAAAGAGTGTAGGCTTACAACTTTAAGTGATCATCGGGATAGTCTATCATCTGAGATAGATGTTATCTAACCTGAGTGACTACTAGCGGGGAGCAGGGAATTGGACCTAGACTTGAAGTAGTCAAGGGGAAGGCTGTGGACTAAACCTCAAATATATTTGACCTAGTCAGTGCATGAAGGCTAATCCAAGAAGAAAGCATAATAGACTCACATCCTCTTAAATGAAGCCAACATGATATAGCTTTTCATCCATGAAGTAAGGCCTACCAAATTAATAAGGTGCTCGTCAGTGTGCAATGGCCAAGTAAGGAAGAAAAGTGTAGCAAACTTACATCCTCAAAAGCAAGAAGACCATTGGGTGACACACTTGTAGCGACCTAGTAGCGACCCAAGTGAGTGTCGTTGGGGACGTTATCTCAACTTAGAGTGGCGAGACAAAAGATATGTATTTATTTTATATGTTTGTGTGTAGTTTATGTTTATTGTGTCGATGAAGAATAGGACATCACTCGGGTTCCTTACACCTACCTTAAACATATCGTGGCAGATTCGAAAATAAGAATACTTTCAACATCGAGGAGATTGAATTTAAAATGAAATTTTCATTGATGATAATTATTTTCAAACATAATTTAAAATATTTTTTTAAGTAGAGCCCATTGATTGGAAGCATTGGGTGCCCTCCTTTATGATTAATAAGCTGATAAGATCCTCTTTGGTAGGCATTCTCTAAGGCAAAAGGGTCATCCCAAGTGAGTATAAACTTTCCTCCCATCTTACGATGTGCGATAATTGATCTCCTTAGAACTATTATAAGCTCTCATACTTGAAAACCTCTAGGACATACCAATTTCTTGTGAGCTTGAATCATTTTAGCTTTTACAACTCGGGGCATCTCTTCTCCAAACCTTGAGCTCTTCTAACAACATGGCAATGTTATATGATCTACCCACATACATCATTAGTGATAGAAGTTGGACTTCTAATGGTAGAATGGCTTTGGACCCATACACTAAGGAGAAAGGAGTAGACTGAGTTGGATTTTTATATATGGTGCGGTAGGCCAACAAGGCTTCAACTAACTGCTCATGCCACAATCATTTGTTATTGTCAATTTTCTTCTTTAGTATTTGGATGAGAGTTTCATTAAAGGCTTCTACTAAGCCATTTTCCCTCGAGTAGTTGATGGTAGAATATCTCCAATCAATGTTGTGTCTCCAAATAAATTTATTGATCTCGATGCTCTTGAATGTAGTACCATTATCAGATATAATGTCGATACCTATATATGATTCTAAAAAAATTGGAGCACATGCTGAGTTGTGACCTCTTTGAGCGAAATTGCCTTTGCACATTTGGAAAAGTACTCAGTAGCAGCTAAGATGAATTGATAACCCTTAGAAGAAGGTGGATTAAGCATACCCACAATGTCAGTACCCTAACACTCGAATGGCCATGATGCCAATGTAGGATGTAGAATGTTGGGTGGTTGGTGTATGACCACATTATGTATTTGACATTCGTGGCATCGCCTAGCCATATCCATACAATCTTTGATCATTAATGGCTAGTAGTATCCTAGTCTCTTGATCTTGGCTTTCATCATTAGACCAAATTGGTTGGATCCACATAATCCTAATTATACCTCGGTCACGATCATACGAGCTTCATGCTTTTCTGTATGATCAAAGATCATGGTACAAGACACCATCCATAAGAGTAGGAAAGTGCTCTACTGCTTCGATGGGCTTGGGACTTCTCTTGAGGTAGTTTGCCTTTATTTAGGTAATCCATGAATGGTTGCCTCAATCTAACTCTAATCCTTCTTGGCAATGGAAACCTCCCATTCAAAGAGTACTTTTTTAATGAGTTTAATATCAATAAGGGATAAGACTTGTATTTTGGACCTTTATTGATATGGACTCATCCTTATGCCAACTCCTTGGCAAGCTTGGCTAAAGCATATATGGCATCTCTCTTCAAGGAATCTTAAAATTATAACCTCAGGATTTGGGCCAAAAACTCCATGGTGTACTTGTGTGGTGGTGATGGAGCTTTATAACCTTATAGGACCCAGTGATTTGGTTGATAACTAGCTAAGAACCCCCAAAGATGTTGATGTTATGGATGCTTAGAGTAATAGCTAACTCCAGATCAACAATCAGAGTCTCATATTCAACTTTGTTGTTGGTGCAAGGATTGGATAGATGATATGAGAATCTCATCACATCGCAGTCCAAAGTTAAGAGAAGTATTCCTACCCCTACCTTTCGTAGAATAGTAGATTGTGGTTTTTCTCCTCTTTTAGAGGAAGCCACACCATCAAAGTGCATCTCCCAGTGGTGAATACTAGTATCTCTTAAGTTGATGATTTTTCTATCGAGGAGATCATCACTAAGCAAAGAGTCAGCAGGAAGTGGGTGTGATGCTAAGGAATCTACAAGTACTTATCCTTTCACCATATGGAGAGGTACGAAGGTAATGTCAAACTATGAGAGGATCATGGACCATCGTGCCAACCTTCTGGATAGCATCGGTCATGTATTATAATAGATCGATCCTAGAGATTAAGTTCACCTTATGAGGAAGCATGTAGTGGTGCAGTTTTTGGGATACAAAAATTAAAGTTAGGCAATACTTCTTAATGAATTGATAATTAGCCTCAACAGGGATTACATGATGGTTGAGGTAGTAGAGTGCTCTTTTCTTCCCTTCATCATTGGCTTGGGCTAACAAAGCACCAAAGGAGTCATCTAATGTAGCCGTGTAAAGTATGAGTGGCTTGCATGAGATAGGGGCTGCTAGAATTGATGGCATAATCAGGTAATGCTTGATGTCTTCAAAGGCATGCTCACACTTGTCATCACATTTGAACTTGGCATTCTTTTTGACAAGAGCTGAGAATGGCTGACATCTTCCTGATAGGTTGGATATAAAGCATATTAGATAGTCCAACTACATATCAGATAGTCCAACTACCCTTAGAATGATCTGAGTTGAGTTAAACTTTTAGGGGATGACATTTCTAATATCGTCTTGATCTTCTTTGGATTGATTTTAAATCCTTGTTGTCAAACAACAAAACCCAATAAATTTTTTGAAGCTACTCCGAATGCACACTTTAAGGGGTTCATTTTGAGATTAAATTATCTTAATTGCTTGAAAACTACTCTCAAGTCAAAGAGATGGTCTTCCTTTTCTCTACTTTTTACCATGAGATTATCAACATAGCACTCAACTTGATGTTGAATGAGTTCTTCGAAGATTCGAGTCATAATCCACTAGCGTGTAGCACTGACATTTTTAAGGCTGAGAGGCATGACCTTATAATAATAGATTCTGATTAGGGGTTCTAAAAGTAGTGTTTCTTTCATCTTCAGGTGCCATCTTTATTTGGTTATATCCAAATGAGCCATCTATGAAAAGAGATGAAATGACCATCGACTCACAGGATTATTGGAAATTCATCTTTCGGACATGACTTATTTAAATCCCTAAAATCGAAGCATATGTGAATTTGACCATTCTTTTTCATAATTGGGATGACATTGGATAACCAAGGTAGGGTATTTTTTTTTTCTCAAATGAAGCCAACATTGATCAATTTTTTAACTTCATAAAGGACCTGATGTTCTATATCTAATTTCATGCATCTAAGAGCTTGCTTGAATGGGTTAGCAGTAGGCTCTATTGCTTATTTATGGACCATTACGTCAGGAGCCAATCCAGGCATCTCTTCATAACTCCATGCAAATCAGTCCTTAAACTTAGTCAATAACCTAACTAAGTCATTGGTTTCAATTTCATTTAACAAAGAAATGATGTATGTCATGCATGGATCTTCTTCAATTCCTAAGTTAATTTCTTTGAGCTCATTGATGGTTGACATGATCTCTTCTTCAAACTCTAGTGATGCATCTTTGACTTCAAAATCATCTGGATCATCTGAAGCTTTTAAGCATAGCTCCTCATATAAGTTAATTTGATTTGAAAAGAAACTATTAGATTCTAAATGATTAGTGATGACTAAGTAGTAATCATCATCATCGATTGGACCCACTATATCGAATCCTAGCCCCAATCTTGATGGAGAGCTTTTGCATTTGTTCTTCCATATTCTTTTGAAGTAGTCTAACAAGTGCTTTGACCAAATATGTGGTATTAACCCTATCTTTTGCTAAATTATGAACACAAGGCAAGTACCAATTAGAAGGTAATTCTATTAAATCTTTATTTGAATCATCCTCAAGTTCTACATGAACTTCTTGACTTTAGGATGATGCTCCCAGAAAGAAGCTCTGAGTCTTCACACTAATGGATGATTTATGGGCTTCCTTAATAACCAAACCCTCACCTTTTTGAGAAGAAAGTGGGTTTGAGCTAAGGGTCCCAACTGATGCCTAAGTATTTCACATATAGACTTGGATACACTTATGCTTTGCTTCAAAGCCCTGTCTTCATCACTATCTAGCTCGAGTATCATCTCTAAGGGAATCTATTGTTGAGAAGAGTTGGCTAATGTGCTAACCATATAAGACTCATCCAATGAACTAAATTCTAAGTCTATATGGATAACAAGTGTACTCACATATCTCTATTGGGGCCAAAAGTTTTCTACCCTAGGGCGCCGAGGCGGCCTCTTTCCTCTTTGGTGGAGGTGGTCATCCTATATGTTCAAATGGGTAATGAGCGTGGGTGGAATCTAATGTCAACCTCACTTCCTCCTCCAAGTCTATTTATGCTACCTATTTTTCATTTTCTCTTTTCTTTTCTTTTTTTCTTTTCTCTTCTTTATTTTTTTTTTATTTTTCTTTTATTTTTAAACTTTCTCAAGTTTGTGAGAATAAACTTGTTGATTTTGAGGTAGTAGTCGCATCTTCAAATATCTGACCTCATGAACTATTCATGGCTTTTGACACAATAGACGATCCCACCTCTCACAAACTTCATACACTGATGTAAAGAGGATAGAACTATGTTGTTCTCATGTATCCTCGGTCTCCCAAGCAAAGTGTTGAAAGATGTATCCAAGTTTATAATGTGAAACTTGGCTTGATCTTCAATCATCTATCTAAGCAACAATATAGAGCTAAGGCCTATTGACCTCACTTTTGGAGTGTGGATTCAATCTTCCCATCATAGACTTAGGAGTCTTCTAGACACTAAGCCTTTCCTAGTCATAAGAAACATCTAACAATTAGGTAAACACTTAACCTAAGCCTAAATACTTATAAGTTTTAACCATATGCCTTAGGGATCAGGATAATCCACCAACCCTGCAACCCAAATCCAATCCGTGTTCACCTTCTCAAACAAAACCTCAAGTTCAATTCAAACATCAAATTCATATCCAAATGCTAGCCTAAATTCTAAAACCAAATAATTGAAGCCCATGCTCAAATCCAAACTTGAAACCCTTCGTAAGCCATATGACATATCCCATGGGCTTAGCCAAATCTTAATCCAAATCAATCCAAAATCAATTGATTTTCTCATAATCAATTTATATCTTCAATCATCTTCCTAAATATAAATCAAATCTACATTCAAATAATTAAAACTAAATCAAACTAAATCAAATTAAATCAAAACCCTTCTAAGCATATGACCTATCCATGGACTTAGCCAAATCTTAATCAAAATCAATTCAAACTCAATTTTTTCTCACAAATCAATCATCTTCATAAATTTAAAAAAGAAATATACATTTAAATCATCAAAACTAAATCAAACCAAATCAAAATCCAAACTAAGCCACATGACCCAACTCCAGGACTTAGCCAAATTCCTTTATTCCAAAACCCAAATTCAATTGATTTTCTCATGAATCAATCATATTCACAAATATAAATGAAATCTACAATCATCAATCCTAACCAAAATTAACCCAAGTCAAACCCAACTTAACCCATTTGAACCCAAGCCAATTGCAATTGAGTTTATATATCAATCCCAAATCCATATATAAACTCAACTAAATAAAACTCAACCCAAAATCAACTAAATCCCCAATTGGTCCACTTGAGTGGCCAATTTAACCTATTTGAGCCAAGTTCTAATCCTACCCAAATTGGATTTAATCAAATCAAAACCTCCCATCATGATTGTTGATCACCCTAGGTTGATCAATTTATCACAAGTAGGTCAAACCAAGTCAACTTGGTCATTTTACCAAGTCAACCCCTTATATGAACCCAAACTAGCTAAATTGTAACCTAAGCTAAATCCTTTGAAACCAATGATTCATACCAAATCAAAATCAATATTTGAATATGACTTGACCTTTAATTGAGTCAAACCAAACCCAATTGGCCCTCTTGACCCAAGTTGACCCAAATTGACCTAAAAGATAAAATTAGGTCAAATCAAGATATAAACCAAATTGATTACAACCAATGGCTGAAGTTCATTCCAAATTGATTGTTGAACTTGACCAAAGCCATGATTGGAATTGTGAAATAAATTGACTTAGCCCAAATTGACCTAAAGTTCAAGTTGTCCTAAATCAAAACCAAATCCAAATTAATTGAAACCAAATCCTGATCATCTTCAATTGGTTAAACAAACCAACACCCAACCGTCAATTTGGCCAATTTGGTCAAATTGGTCAACTTAAATTTGATGAATTCAAATTAACAAAATAAAATCTAAACCAAACTAATTGAACCAAAACATCCCAAATGATCATATGAACTTGACCAACCCTTGGTTTGACCAATTTGACCAATTGATCTTAACCAATTTGACCTAAATGAGTCAAATTAAGTCAAACTTAACCAAATAAACTCCAATTGAATTGAAATTTGGGCTAACCCACTTTTGGCTCATTTCAAATTTTCCCAAATCAAATCCAATGATAAATGATCATTTTACCCTTTGGTCAAGGGAATCACATGAGACAAATCACCTAACATTTCCAATCCTTGGACACTCTCCCAATGGTTCTCTTAGGCACCTAGACACTTCCCAACTAGAGGGTGGTTTGGTCAGCCATGACCTATGGGAGGTAAAATCACCTCACCCTCTGCATTGGAGCATTTTAAACCCATAGGACACCCATGATTTCTCTATGGCAGCCACCTTCACACCTTCAACCAACCAAGCCGAGCCACCTCACCTTCTCCCTGTCACCCACGACTCTTTGAGATGGCCAGATGGCCACTAAAAGCCAAACTTGATCCCATCATCCGATTAAGATGAAGGGGGTATACACCCCCTTGTTTCCACTCAAGCACACACAAAAATAATTCTTCATAGCCCAAACTACTCAAGATGAGCTACTAGAGCCACTCCCTAAGCTCCCAAGCCCTTTCTTTGATCAAAAAATGCCATTCTCTTCCATCCTGAAAATAATACACTCCTATTTTTGACCTAAATTCTCCATTTCTTCATCAAACTCAAATTAACTTTGCACACACTTTCCTTAAGCCTCATCGAGCAAGAACAAATCATCTCCTAAGCTTCATGAGCACTGGAGGTGGGACTTCAATGAAAGTAGAGCTCTAAAACATCAGTTCATGGCCTTCTGAGAGAACATCAAGGAATTGATCCAATTTATGGTCAACTGAGCTTCGTCTCAACTATTTGAAGCTTCCCCAATCATTCGAGCTGATAGTCTTGAGCTCCGGTTAGGTATGCTTCCAAAACTGATCCATAGGAAAACATGGGTTTGAGCTTTTTGAAGAAAACTTGCATCTCGTGTGATCTTGACCATTGGATCCCCTCTTATTGATGCCATGAAAGTGTGGGATCCTTTTGGAGTTCATCTGAGCTTGGGTAAGCTCAGATAAAGTGAGCAATGGTGGACGGACTCCATTCTCCCACACTCATGTGACAGATCCGCGCACCATCCATTAGCATCGAGAATGGGCGATTATGATTAGATCACTAGATCAATCTAATCTATTAAGCTATAGGATTGTAGTCATCGATCTTAGATTAGCGACGAATGAAAACACATCCGCCCATGCGTAATCAAATAAGTTTTAAGTAGCCAATCCAGTGGCGCTACATGGAAAGTGTGCCGTGTTAGCATGGCACATGGCGCCAATAGGATTAGGCTTTAATTAGGTTTAATTAATCTTTTTTAATGGCTAAAACTTTGAAAAATCATAAGAAAATCAATAAAATAAAAATAAATACTCATTTTAAAGGTATTTTAGAGGAGAATTAAATAAAAATAATCTTAACTAATTTTAAATAGTAATTAAGGTTTAATTTCAATTTTTATTAGCCTAATTACTTAAGCAATTAATCCCAAGTTTTATGGGAAAATTTATTGGGATGACCTTTGCCTCCCATAATTTTCTTGGGTTTTATTGATAAATTAGATTAAACTTAACTCTTTTAAGTTAATTAATCATTAATTAATCCCATAAATAGTAATTAGTTAATTAAGTTTATTAATCATTGTTCACATAAGTGAAATAAGGAATAGGGTTGGGACCCCTTTCCCTAAGTTCATTTCACCATTTTTAAAAATAAAATTAATTAAGATTTAACTAATTAATTAAATCACTTAATCAAATTGAAATCATAATCACATCAGACCTTAATTAATTAGATCATGGGGTAGATCTTTAGGTATTTAATAACCTATAAGAGTTTAATGAAATTATGGCTAGTCCACATGTGTGGGAAAACCACAAGAGTAATTAATAAACTCCTTTAATCTAATTAACTATCAATCATAAGCCAATTGCATTAGGCCTCTTTTATTTCCTAGGATCATTGCAAGTTTATTTTCCATGCATATCATTTTGGCTCATAATTATTTAGTTATTTACTTTAAGGTGACATAGGTAATGATAATTAATTTATCTAATTAAGGGTTAAACTTAATTAACCAATAAAATCAACTTAATTACATTTCCTTAAATTAAATCAAATCACTAATGTTGGAATGAGTTTAAAACAGGAAGCGATGATTTCTCTTCTCCTCTTTAAATCAAATCAAATCCAAAACTTAATTAATAAAGAAATTTTGGTTTGATTTAAATAATCTTATTTGATTTTATTATCCTTAAGAACTAGTTTGGTTGAATGAATCACATGCTTATATTTGATTGTCCTTTTTCCAATCATGTTAAATTTTTTATGTCATTTAAATTCATGCATCCATCTTTTTAAAATCAAGTAAAATAAAATGGATTTCCTTTATGTAAGCTTACATGTGTTGATTTAATTTAATATATACATGGCTATTATCACTAGTAAATCCAAATGTTTTTTTTCAAAATCTTATAAATGAATAATAATATGTGTTATGGTGCTAGTTATAAATACATAAGAAAAGCATGTGCTTATAGCTCAAGTGTATGAATGTGGAGTTCTCTTTCCTCTGCTCAATTATTGATTTATTTAAGATTGAATGGTAATAGGTATATAGTTTGAACATCCAGGGAACATGAGCTTTAGCTAGCCCCAAGGAGGCCATTTGATTACCTCACTTCCATGGTTTAACAATGGTACATACCCATTTGATTTCATTTTTATGTATTTCAACATTAGAATTTGGATAGATCTTTAATTCATATAAATAAATGATTCAATAAAACAAATATGCAATCTTTGCATGGTTTTCGTTTCCACATTTATGTATACATCCATGTGTGTCCAAGAAAAGCAAGTATATTGTTTGTACATCTTGAGAATACAAGGCTTTAGTTAGCCCCTAGGAGGTCATTTGATTACCTCACTTCCCCTTGATGACAATACTTCATACATGTATATATATATATATATATATATATGTATATATATATATATATATATTTTATATTAAAATTGCATACATTCATATTGATAGTGTGTGTGTGTGTGTGTGTGTGTGTGATTACTGAATGAAAATCCCATTTTACATTAAAATTGCATGCATTCATAATTAACTAAGTGGTTGAATTAATTAGTCATATGATTTGGAGCTTACTTCCTATGTTTACTATATGTTTGAATGCAAATGGGTATATAGTCTAGACATCCCAAAAATATGATGCTTTAGCAAGCTCCAAGGAGGTCATTTGATTACCTCACTTCCCTGGTTTAATAATGGCACATGCCTATTTAATTTTATTCTTATGTCTTTTTTGTATAAGAATTTGGATAAAGTTTTAAATTAATATGTTTAAATAATTCAATCAACTAAACTATAAATTCTAAACATACTCATACATCCATCATTTGAGTGTGCTAAAATATGTTGCATGTATAGATACACTTAGGATTAAATCATATGCATGTTACATGTGATGGAAAGGAATGATTTAATATATTCCATGTGGTAGTAATTCAATTCAATTAATCTTATGATGCCTTTCATTTTGAATAGGATTATTTAAAGTGAACCAACACTTAGGATTAATTCATTTAATAAGCCATTGACTAAAGAGAACTAAATAAAATTAATATACTTTAGAAAGTGACTTAAGCTATGGATGAAAGAGGACAATCCTCTTTTTCTCTCTTTATAACACTTAGTTACTAAGTGTAATCAAATGAAATAAAAGGAAACACATTATAATTCACAAATCAATTAAACTACTTCAAGTGAAATCAACCATTCATGTTAAATTGAATCTTTCTACACTTAGAAAATACAACACTAATGCCTAACAAGACTTACCACATAAGCCTTAATACACACATTAGAATTAAGTCATGACTTCTAGCTCTAAGTTAGGACAGAGTATGATGTGATGTATGTTTTGATTTTTTTAAAATTAGATGTTGTGGAGTATGCTTTAGAGACCTGATGATAGGTCAATATTAGCCTAATCATGTTTTCTACAGGGGATTATGCTTAAGGGATGCTTAAAAATAAATGTGAATGCTCTTTTTACAAGTTGATTAAAGCTTTAAGCATAATCTAAGTTAGGACAGGTGGGCTTAGTTACCCATGTATAGGATGCTAAGTCTAAATTATAAATACAACTGCTTGGGATTATATTTATATTTAGCTAACCTCTATTTTGTAGGTGTAGTTAGATTTAATTTTCCCACAAAAATGTAGTTTTTGCAATAGGAATTAGGATTAGTGCTATGAGGGATTAGGATGAGCAGTGGCTAGAAGGCTTTGTCCTATGGTGCCATGTGATGCCTTTGAAGCAAGCACCATCCAAATTAAAGAAGGAATAAAATCAGAAATGGAGATATAAAGAAAGAAGACCCCCATAGGATTTAATACAATTATAATTATTCTTTCATATTCAAGGTTGTATAAGGGTAGAGCTCGGCTACCCATCTTTTCTCCTTTCGGGTTGTACGGTGGTACCCGACCACACCGATCTTTTATTCTTTTATGATAGTTTATATAATTATTTGATCTTATGATTACATTGTGCATTAGGATGGCATGCATTTTCATAGTTTCTTAAATGATTGATTCTTTAATGTGTGGCTTGGATACGTTTAAGATCTTATAATAAAAATAACATTTATACCCAGCGAATCACTCATAACTAAATTTTAAACAACTCATAATTTTATCATAAAGTCTAAGACATAAATAAGATAATTAAAAGAATTAGCAACCCCTTAGTTGTATGGTTGTTTCACATCATGCATGCATATTATTTTTCTCTTGAACAGAATTTCCATCTTTGCATGATAAAGGAATGCTTGACTGAGGGCATCCATTGTTGTGGAGAACACCTTCTTCTAGCTGATTTGACCAATAACCTATTTCATCATGCATTTAAGCATACAAATCAAGCCTCTCAAAATGATGTGTCTAAAATGAAATAAAATTTGAAAAGATTTTGCATCTATAGACTAATTCATATGCCCATACCACTCATGCTTTAGTCTCTTAGGAAGTGTGTTTAGGACTTTAGCCTCTTTCTAATTAAATAACTACCCTAGCTATCTTGTAATTCATAAGACTGGACTACATGATTTTAAAAATGTAGGAGGAGTTAGTTGGCGGCCACTCCAAGTAGTTATAAGTCCAGAAGTCGGATAATTTATTCTCTCTTATGGTGGTAAACCCTTATGTCCACCGGTCACTTAGATTTAGGTCGTGCTTTAGCTCTTACTAAAGCTCCCTAGATTTAGGATCTGAGGTAGCTATTTTCTTTTGGCTATGAGCATAAATCCTCACCTCTTAGGCATTCCCACAACCTTATTTTGGTGGATTATAAGCATAGTAATCTAATAAAATTTCAACTCAAAACATATAAATCTCTTCAACTTCAAAATTATAAAGCGCAACCATAGGATAAATTGGAATGCTCACTAGGCTTCCTAGTATCATGAGGATTTCTTACTTATTTCATTTGGATTCCAAAAAATAAGTCTTCTCCTTGAACTTTTCCAGTTGATTTTGCCCAATCCTTTGATAGTCTAACCATGAAATCTTTGGAGCTGATAATTATCTACTTTAATTGAGAGTATTCTTAAGAAATTTTATTTCCTAAGATGTAATTAACTATGGAGGCTTGCTTCCATAGGGAACCTAAGAACCTGCTTTAATGTAAACCCTACTTTATTCATCCATGTAAAGTAGGGGAAAAATTTCTGGTACATTCATAGACCCATCATGCCTTAAAAGTCCTTATTACATGATTAAGTCTACTGTAGGGTGATGCCTCTATCTTTGGAGATAGTACATCATACCTCAATGTTGTACCCGATCACCTCAAAATGTACCCCTGAGCCAAAAAAATAAACACCACAAGGCCCTCTCTGTTCATTGAATCCTCTCAACATCATCCTTTCTTTTTAGAGTTTGAAGATGTTGAACCTCTAGTAGGCAAGGGTTCTTAGACTCATAATATTGAGTGATACACCTAGGTCAACAATACTGGATCAGCTCAACATCCACTATAATTTAAAGAGGCGTGCTCGTGGTCCCATGAGTAAGTCTTCATTGTAACTCCTAAGATGTATTGTCGTGACATGCCTCCTCTTTAGTAGTGAAGCTAAGCAAGTAGATCAAGTAAGGCCTTGATTAGAGATTCCCTCATCTCTTTGGATAAGACAAGGGCATTGTATATGCTTAACTTAGCTGGAAACTTTCTAAGGTGAGTTATGACATTATAATCAACTCTCGCTTGGTCCTCCATAAACATAACCATGGGTGGAGCATCCTATGGAGGGGCTTTCTGCTCATTGGAATCAATGACTTGCTTATCCTTATCCTAAGGTGCTGCCTTAGGAGGTAGAACTTTGTCACTATTAGCTTAACTTTAGTGACTTCTTAGAATGATGAGCTTGTGGAAAGTTTACCTTCTCATCAGGCATACCTATAGCTTCTCCTATGGGATCCTCAGAGTTAGTTGTCTCCAAGTCAATCTCAAGTGGTGAACCTGATTGATTCAGAGAAGGATCATCCGACTTTGAATCAGATAGGAAAGGATCAAAAGTACTAGAGCTATTATTTTTATTTAGACTCGGAGAGATTTCAATTGGAATAAAATCAAGAGCATGAGATGTAGACAATATATAAGTAGAATCAGCTTTCTTTATTAATTTTTTTTGGGTGGAGGTACATGATAGAAATCAAGTAATATAAGCAAAGTTATAGATTTAGTGCCCTTATTTGCATATATAATGCTCTTGTCGATAGAAGAGGAGCTAGCAAAAGAGGTTGTAGCTGTAACGATGGAGGGAGTACTGGACTCGGATGGTGCTGCTTGGACTATCGGGAAAGTATGGTGAGTCTTTACTATCACCCTTCACCGAGTTATCCTTTGCAACTAGCAAACCTTCCTTGGTGTTGGAGGTTTGAGCTACTTCAGGCACCTAAAAGAAAAGCTCCTTGAACTTAGAAATGATCTTCTTAGAGGTTCAAAATAGGGAGATATACTATTCTTCTTTGGTCTCAAGAGGATCGCAATTATCCCCAAGGATTACTCTAATAGAACTGGATAGTTGTTCTAATAAGTATTCCTTAGGGATAACTATGGCTCTCAACTTGTAGTTGTGCTCAAGCTAGTCCTTAAAAGTGATTCAATCCTCTAAGACATGGCCTAACATGCAATGGTTGGGGCAATAGCTACGATCATCGCTCTTGCCCGATTCCTCCGGCCTCTTAGGCTATGGTAACTAAAAGTTAGGTTTCTTTAAGAGATTCTTAAAGATTGTCCTAACTACCTCCCTCTTGAATGAATATGGCTTATTCAATCTATCAGAAAGACTAGGTGGAAAGTAGCTACATGGCGATAGATATGAATACCACTGCTGGATAGGCTACTGAGGAGGTTGAAATGGTCATTGTGGTGGCTATGGTGGCCAGTATGATGGCCGAGGGGTTGGAAGAGGAGGTGGAAAAGGAGGCTGCTGAGCTCATAGTCTCTCATATTGAACTTTAGCTGGCTACTTCCCTCTATCCACTAACATAAATATCCCTGGCTTCTTCTCAAACACCTTCTATGGCTTGGGCCTAGATGATTGGTCAAGAAATGGCAACTGTTTGGCTTCTTATTGTAGGCTAGCCGCCTTGTTGATTAATTTCTCAAATATTTTTCTGGTAAAGCCCTTAAGCATGAAGGCGACTATGCCATGGATATTCTTGAGAAGCTGTGGTAGTAATTGTGGTTCGCATTTCATGCTCAGGTTCTACCACCTGAGAATGTAATCAACAAAGGACTCGCTGAGTTTCTATTTCTCCATAATGAGGTTGCCTACAATGACCCTTTGCTAAGCTCCACCAAACCTCTTGATGAAGAGGTGCTCCAACTGAGCAAAAGTCTTCACCGAACCATTGCAAAGTTTGATGTACCAATCAAATGCAACACCTAACAGACTGCTAACGAAAAGGTAGAAGAGGAGTCTGTTACTATCACCGGTGTCACAACAGCCGGCTCTAAATTGTGCAATGTATTATCATGGGCTGCACTGTAATCAAAGATCTTGAAAGATGGTGGCACAAAACCCGAAATAAAATAAAAACTAAATAAAAATCTAAACCTAAAAAATAAACCTAAAAATAACACCTAAAAATAAATAAAAATTAAAACCTAAACCCTAAACTAAAAAAAACTTAAACCTAAAATAAACAAACTAAAATAAACATAAAGCTAAACTAAAATAAACTAAATTAAAATAAATAAAACCAAAATCTAAACCTAAATTAAATAAAACCCAAACCTAAACTTAAAAAAACTAAACCTAAACCCTAAACTAAATAAAATAAAATAAACTAAAAATAAACCTAAACCTAAACTAAAAAAGAAACCTGAAAATAAACCTTAAATAAAAACCTAAAACCTAAACCTAAACATATACCTAAAAATAAAAAATAAAATAAAAATAAAACTAAACTAAAAACTAGACATAAACCTAAACCTAAAAAATAAACTAAAATAAAAAAACCTAAACTAAAATAAATAAACTTAACTAAATAAAAATAAAAAATAAAATAAATTAAAATTAAATAAAAATAAACTAAACAAACTAAATAAACCAAAACCTATTGGTTTACTTAATTTTAAAAAAATAACCCTAAACCCTAAACCATAAAAATTACCCTAAACCCTAAACTATAAACCTACAACCCTAAACCCTAAACCCTAAAAAGCCCTAAACCCTAACCCTAACCTAAACCGTAAACCCTTAAACCCTTGACTAAGCCTAAACCCTTAAAACCCTAAAGTCTAAACCTTACACCCTAAACTAACCCTAAACCCTAAGCTAACCCTAAACCCTTAAAACCCTAAAAATCCTAAACCCTAAAGCCTAAACATTAAACCCTAAACCTAAACAATAAACCCTAACCCTAAACCCTAAGTCCTAAAACCCTAAACCTCAAACCCTATCCTAAACCTAAACCGAATAAAACTTAAAAAACATAAACCTAAACTAAATAAAACCTAAAAATAAAATAAATAAAAACCTAAACATAAATAAAATATAAAAATGAAATAAAATAAAAACCTAAAAATAAAATAAATTAAACTAATAAAAATAAACTAAATAAAATAAATAAAAATATAAACTAAACTATTAAAATAAAGAATAAAAAACCTAAATAAAATAAAAACTAAATGTAAAATAAAAATAAAATAAACCTAAAATAAAATAAAATAAAAACTAAAGAAAACCTAAACCTAAAAAATAAACCTAAAAAAAATAATAAATAAAACCCAAACCCTAGACTAAAAATAAAAATTAAACTTGGAATAAAAATAAAATAAACAAAATAAACTTAAACCTAAAATAAAATAAACTAAACTAAAATAAATAAAACCTAAACCTTAACCTAATATAAACTAAACCTAAACCCTAAACTAATTAAAATAAAATAAACTAAACCTAAACCTAAACTAAAAAAATAAACCTAAAAAAAAACCTAAAACCTAAACCCTAAACAAAAACCCTAAAACCTAAACCTAAACCTAAACTAAATAAAACCAAAAAAAATAAATAAATAAACTAAAATAAAAATAAAAATATAAAATAAAACATAAACTAAAACCTAGACCTAAAACAAAAATAAAAGAAAAAATAAAAACTAAACTAAAATAAAATAAATAAAAACCTGAACTAAACTAAAAAAATAAAATAAAAACTAAACCTAAAGTAAAAATAAAATAAACCTAAAATAAAATAAAAACCTAAACCTAAAAATAAAACTTAAAAATAAATAAAAAATAAAACGTAAACCCTAAACTAAAAAAAAACCTAAACTTAGAAAAATAATAATAAACCTAAACCAAAACTAAGATAAACTAAACTAAAATAAATAAAACATAAACCTAAACATAAAATAAACTAAACCTAAACCTAAACCAAAACTAAATAAAATAAAATAAACAAAAAATAAACTTAAACCTAAACTAAAAATAATACCTAATAATAAACCTAAAATCTCTACCTAAAAAAAATAAATTAAAAACCTAAACCTAAAGCTAAAAATAAAATATAAAACCTAAACCTAAAAAATAAAATAAAAATAAAACTAAACTAAAAAATAAACCTAAAACTAAACCTAAACCTAAAAAATAAATTAAAATAAATAAACAAAAAATAAACAAACTAAACTAAATAAAAATAAAAATAAACCTAAATAATAAATAATAAATAAAATGAACTAAAATAAATAAAAATTTAAATAAATAAACTAAATAAACCTAAACCTACCAGTATACTTAATTTAAAAAAGTGAAAAAAAATAATAAAATAAATTAAAAAAAACCTAAACCTTAAACTTGTAACCATAAACCGTAAATCCTAAACCCTAAACCTTAAAACCTTAAACCCTAATCCCTAAAATCTACAACTTTAACCCCTAAGCTCTAAACCCGAAACCCTAAACTCTAACCCCTAAACCCTAAATCCTAAACCCTAAAACCCAAAAACTTAAACTTAAACTAAATAAAGTCAAAAATATAAAGTAAATAAAAAAATATCTAAACCTAAATAAAATAAAATAAAAACATAAATTTAAACCTAAACCTAAACCAAAACTTAAAAATATAATAAAATAAAAAATAAAATAAAATAAAATAAATAAAATTATAAACTAAACTAAAATAAACTTAAACATAAAACCTAAATAAAATAAAACTAAACATAAAAAAAATAAAATAAAACCAAAAATAAAAAACTAAATAAAACTAAATAAAAAAACCTAAAATAAACCTAAAAATAAAAAAAAAAATAAAAAAAGCCTAAACTTAAAAGAAAACCTAAACCTAAAATAAACAAACTAAAATAAAGCTAAACCTAAACAAAAATAAATAAAACCTAAACCTAAACCTGAAATAGACTAAACCTAAACCCTAAACTAAATAAAATAAAATAAACTAAAAATAAACCAAAACCTAAACTAAAAAATTAAACCTAAAAGTAAACCTAAAATAAAAACCAAATATCTAAACCTAAGAAAATAAAATAAAAATGTAAACCTAAACCAAAAAATAAGAAATAAAACCAAAACTATAAAAAAATATAAAACTAAACCCTAAACCCTAAACCCTAAACCTAAAGCCCTAAACCTACAACCCAAAAAAACCCTAAACCCTAAACCTTAAAAACCTTAAACCCTAAAGCCTAAACCTAAAACCCTAAACCTAAAACCCTAAACCCTAAACTAACCATAAACCCAAAGTTAACCTTAAACCTTAAACCCTAACCCTAATAATGCTAAACCCTAAAGCCTAAACACTAAACCCTAAACCCTAAACCCTAAACCCTAAAACCCTAAACCCTAAAACCTTAATCCCTAAACCTAAAAACCTAAACTTAAACTAAATAAAACCTAAAAATAAAATAAGTGAAAAACCTAAACCTAAATAAATAAAATAAAATACAAACCTAAACTAAAACCTAAACATAAACCTAAAAATAAAATAAAATAAAATATAAAAATAAACTAAAATAAAATAAAGAAAACCTAAACTAAACTAAAAAAATAAAATAAATGTAAGAATAAAAAACCCTAATAAAATAAAACTAAACATAAAATAAAAAATAAAATAAAATAAAAATAAATAAAATAAACTAAAAAAATAAAAAAACTAAAATAAATAAAAAAATAAACCTAAAATAAAAAAAAATAAACCTAAAAAAAAATAAAATAAAATAAACTAAAAGAAATAAAAAAACTAAAAAAAAAAAAAATAAACCTAAACCTAAAAAATAAACTAAACCTAAACCTAAACCTAAACTGAATAAAGTAAAATATACCTAAAATAAACTGAAACCTAAACTAAAAAAATAAAACTAAAAAATAAACCTAAAATAAAAACCTAAAACCTAAACCTAAAAAAATAAAATAAGAACCTAAACCTTAACCTAAAATAAAAAATAAAACCTAAACCTAAAAAAAATAAAAATAAACTCAACTAAAAAATAAACTTAATCCTAAAAAAGTAAACTAAAACCAAAACATCATACCGTAAACCCTAAACCCTAAAACCCTAAACCTACAACTCTAAACCCTAAACCCTAAACCCTAAACCCTAAAACTTACATCCCTAAACCTTAAACCCCAAATTGTAAATCCTAAACCCTAAACTCTAAGCTAACTCTAAACCTTAAGAATGGGCAAAACCTTGACGGCAAGAACATAACTGTCAACTAGACTAAGTCTAGATCTGCAGTGGAGACGAAGGTGGTGGCAGCGATTATCACAGTGGTGGTGGGGGATCAGGAGGTGGTTGGAGTAGTGATGGTAGCCATGGTAGTGGCAGAGGGAGAGATTGGGGATATGATAGTAGATCTTGCTACTCAAGAGGTTGGGGTGGTTCTGATGGAAATTGGAAAAATTGAAGAAATGACAAATCTGATCTACTGCTTATGGAATTGTGTCTTTATAGTAGAGATGGATTTACTCATCTAAGGATTTTGATTTGCTCTATGGGTGTTCATTTCTTATGTATGTTATCGCTTGTGTCTTAGAAAACTTGGGGTGCTACTTGGTTCATGAAATTGAAAAGAAGAAATGTTGAATCTAAATTTATTCTCTATTAAAAAAAACATAAACCCTAAACCTAAAAGTTAAATTCTAAATCCTAAATCCCAAACCTAAACCCTAAACCCCAAATCCTAAACTAACCCTAAAAAGCTAAAAACCTAAACCTGAACTAAATAAAACTAAAAATAAAATAAATAAATAAACCTAAACCAAAATATAAAATAAAATAAAATAAAATCAAAACATAAACTAAAACCTCAACCTAAACCTAAACCTAAAAAGAAAATAAAAAAATATAAACAAAATAAAAATGAAATAAATAAAAACATAAACTAAACAAAAAAAATAAAAACCTAAATAAAATAAAAACTAAACCTAAAATAAAAACAAAATAAACCTAAAATAAAATAAAATTAAAACTAAATAAAAACCTCAACCTAAAAAATAAACCTAAAATAAATAATAAATAAAACCAAAACCCTAAAATAAAAAAAACTAAACCTAAAAAAATAAAATAAATAAAATAAAATCAACCTAAACCTAAAATAAAATAAACTAAATTAAAATAAATAAAACCTAAAATAAACTAAACCTAAACTAAATAAAATAAAATAAACTAAAAGTAAACCTAAACTTAACCTAAAAATAAAACCTAAAATCTAAACCTCAAAAAAATAAAATAAAAACCTAAACCAAAACTTAAAAATAAAAAATAAAATAAAAACCTAAAAAATAAAATGAAAATAAAACTCAACTAAAAAATAAACCTAAACTTAAAAAATAAACTAAAATAAAAGACCTTAATTAGAATAAATAAACCTAAAATAAATAAACTAAAAAATTAAATGAATATAAAAATTAAAGCTAAATAAAACTAATAATAAAATAAACTAAAATAAAAAAATTAAAGTAAATAAACCTAAACATACCAGTTTACTTAATTTTTTTTAAAAAAAAACCCTAAACCCTAAATCCTAAACCATAAACCCTAAACCCTAAAACTAACCCTAAACCCCAAACCCTAAACCTACAACCATAAATCCTAAACTTTTAATCTTAAAACCCTAAATCTTAAACCCTAAACCCTAAACCCTAAAAAAAACCAAACCTAAAAAAACCAAAAAGCTAAACCTAAACCCTAAAAAAAACATAAAACCATAAACCATAAACCCTAAACAATAAACCTAAAACCTATAACCCTAAACCTTAAACCCCAAACCTAAACCCTAAACCCTAAACTAACCCTAAACCCAAAGAATGGAACCTTGATGAGGGAATATCACCCCAACATCAAGATTTGGTGGTGGAGGAGAAGGCGGAAAGTGGGGGTTATAGTGGTGGTGGGGATCTGAGGGTGGTGAAAGCAGTGGTGGTGGAGGAGGAGTGAGAGTTACTGGTGGTGGCGGAGAGAAAGATCGGTGATATGATGGTGGATCCCGCTACTTGAGACCGATGGGAATTGAAGAAGCGAAGAACATCGATCTGATCTGCTTATGGAACTATGTCTTTATAGTAGACAGTTCTAGTTATCTAGGGTTTTAAATTGCTCATGCTCATTTTTATCTATGTCATCACTTTTATCTTAGAAAACTTGGTGTACTTGGGTTGATGAAATCAAAAAGAAGAAATGTTGAATATGTATTTGTTCTCTATTAAAAAAAAACCTTAAACCTTAAAATAAAATTTAAACCCTAAACTTTAAACCTAAACCCTAAACCCCAAACCCTAAACCCTAAACCCTAAACCCTAAACCCTAAAACCCTAAAGCCTAAACCCTAAACCCTAAAACCTACAACCATAAACCTTAAACCCTAAACCCTAAACTACCCATAAACCCTAAGAATGGGCAGAACTTTGATGATAAGAACATCATTATCAACTAGGCTCCATCTAGATTTGGCAGTGGAGGCGAAGGCGGAGGCGGTGGTTATCACAGTGGTGTTGGGGGATCTGGAGGTGCTGGTGGATACAGAGGTGGTGGTCAAAGTAGTGGTGGTTATGGAAGCATGAGGAGTTTAACCCATGGCATAGGGGAGAGATCGGGGATATGATTGATCCTACTAAAATTATGATGAGAACTAGAACCAAGAGCTTGATTTGAACCGCTTCTTATGGAACTAATAGAGCCTTCTACTTATCTAGGGATTTTGATTTGCTCTATGGGTGCTCATTTTTCATCTATGTCATCACTTATGTCATAGAGAACTTGCGGTGCAACTTGGTTGATGAAATCGAAAAGAAGAAATGTTGAATCTGAATTAGTTCCCTGTTAAAAAAAATCTTAAACCCTAAACTTAAAACCTAATCCTTAAACCAAAAACCCTAAACCCTAAATCCCAAACCCTAAACTCTAAACCCTAAATCCTAAACTAATCGTAATCCCTAAAAGCTAAAAACCTAAACCAAAGTTAAATATATTGATAAATAAAATAAATAAAAAAACCTAAACTAAAACTTAAACCTAAACCTTAAAATAAAATAGAATAAAAAATAAAAAACTAAAAAAAATAAATAAAAACTTAAACTAAACTAAAAAATAAAAAACCTAAATAAAATAAAACTAAACCTAAAATAAAAATAAAATAAACCTTAAATAAAATAAATATAAAAATAAATAAGAACCTAAACCTATAAAATAAACATAAAAATTAAACTTAAAATAAAAAAAAATATCTTAAACCCCAAACCAAAAAAAAAATTAAACCTAAAATGAAAACAAAATAAATAAAATAAAACAAACCTAAACCTAAACTAAAATAAATAGAACCTAAACCTAAACCTAAAATAAACTAAACCTAAACCAAAACTAAAAAATAAAACCTAAAAATAAACCTAAAAATAAACCTAAAACCTAAACCTAAAAAAATAAAATAAATACCTATACCAATACTTAAAATAAAAACTTAAACCAAAACCTAAAAAATAAAATATAAATAAAACTAAACAAAAAATAAACCAAAAATTAAAAAATAAACTAAAATAAAAAACCTAAACTAAAATAAATAAAACAAAAATAAATAAACTAAACTAAATAAAAAATTAACCTAAAATAAAATAAATAAAACCATAAACTACACTTAAAAATAAAATAAACCTAAGATTAAAAAACTAATTAAAATAAAAACTAAATGTAAAATAAAAATAAAATAAACCTAAAATAAACTAAAATAAAAACTAAATAAAAACCTAAACTTAAAAAATTAACCTAAAAATGACCTAAAAATAAATAAAAAATAAAACCTAAACCCTAAACTAAAAAAATTAAACCTAAGATCAAAAAATAATAACAAAATAATAAAATAAACCTAAACTTAAACTATAATAAAATAAACTAAAATAAATAAAACCTAAACTAACCTAAACCTCAACTAAATAAAATAAAATTAACTAAAAATAAACCTAAACCTAAACTAAAAAATAAAACTTAAAAGTAAATCTAAAATAAAAACCTAAAACTTAAGCCTAAAAAATAAAATAAAAATAAAACTCAACTAAAAATAAACCTGTCCTAAACTAAAATAATAAAACCTAAAAATAAACCTAAAATATAAACCTAAAAAAATAAAATAAAAATCTAAGCCTAAACCTAAAAATAAATAATAAAACCTAAACCTAAAAAATAAAATAAAAATAAAACTCAACTAAAAAAACATAAACATAAAGTTAAACCTAAAAAATAAACTAAAATAAATATACCTAAAATAAATAAACTAAAGTAAATGAAAATAAAAAATAAAACTAAATAAAGAAAAGAAACTAAAATAAATAAATAAACTAAATAAAAATTTAAACCGACTAGTTTACTTAATTAAAAAAAGCTAAACCTAAAGTTTAAATAAACTAACTAAATAAACTAAAAACACTAAACCTAAACTAACCTAACCTAAACTAAACCTAAACCCTAAACCCTAAACCCTAAACTCTAACTCTAACCCTGTATGATAAACCCTAAAAGCATAAACTCTAATACCCTAAACCCTAAACCCTTAACCCTAAACCCTAAACCCTAAATGCTAAACCCTAAACCCTAAACCCTAACACTAGATCTTAAACCCTAAACCCTAAACTCCAAACCCTAAACCCTAAACCCTTAACCCTTAACCCTAAACCTAAACCTAAACCCTAAGAATGGGCAGAACCTTAACTGCAGGAACATCATCATTAATCAGGCTCAATCTAGATCTAAAGGTGAGGAAAAGTTATTATAGTGGTGGTGGGGATCC
Organism: Cymbidium sinense; assembly: GCA_021442155.1. Taxonomy (NCBI): domain Eukaryota; kingdom Viridiplantae; phylum Streptophyta; class Magnoliopsida; order Asparagales; family Orchidaceae; genus Cymbidium; species Cymbidium sinense. The sequence goes on from CM038217.1 coordinate 183,399,754, forward strand.
GGAGGTGGTGGTTATGGAGGTGGTGGTCGAGCGCAGGTGGAGGTGAGAGGAGTGACAGAGCTTACAGGTGGAGGTGGCGGAGGGAGATATCATGGATATGATGGTGGATCCCGCTTCTCGAGAGGCCATGGTGGTTCTGATGGGAACTAGAGAAATTGAAGAACGACCGATCCGATCTATTGGTTATGGAATTGTGTCTTTACAATAGAGATGGATCTAGTTATCAAAGATTTTTAATTTGCTCTATGCATGCTCATTTTTTATCTACATCATCGCTTGTGTCTTAGAGAACATAGTGTGTTACTTGGTTGATGAAATCAAAAATAAGAAATATTGAATGTGAATTTGTTCTCTATTAAAAAAAACAAAACCCTAAACCCTAAACTAAAACCTGAACCTTAAACCTAAAACCTAAACCCTAAACCCTAAACCTTAAAAATAAAAAATAAAAATTAAAAGAAAACCTTAATGCTAAATGCTAAACACTAAAACTAACCCTAAACCCTACCTACAACCCTAAACCCTAAAACCCTAAACCCTAACAAGAAACTAATAAGACACTAAACTAAACTAACTAAAAATAAAACTAATAAATAATAAACTAGAACTAATAAACTAATAATAAACAAAAACAAATAAAAACTAAAATAAAAATTAATTAAACTAAACTAACTAATAATAACTAAAAAACTAATAAATTAATAATAACAAAAACTAATGAAACTAATAAACTAACTAATAATTAAATGAAACATATACAAAAAAAACCCCACTAATAAACTAACTAAAAATAAACTAAACTAATAAAACTAATAAAAACTAAACTAAACCTAAGCTAATAACTAAAACTAAACTAATAAACTAACTAAACTAAACCCTAATAAATAACTAACTAACTAATAAACCTAAACCCTAAACACAACTAACCTAATAAATAACTAACTAATATTAAAACTAAACCCAATAACTAAAATAAAACTAATAACTATTAAACTAAAACTAATAAACTAATAAAATAACTAATAAATAACTAATAATAATAACTAACTAATAAATAAAACTAATAGCTAAACTAAATTAATAAACTAATAAACTAACTAAACTTAATAATAAACTAACTAAATAATAATAATTAAAACTAATCATAAAACTAAAATAACTAATAAACTAAAACTAAATACTAATAATAACTAACAATAAACTAATAATAATAATAACTAAAACTAATAATAATAATAATAATAATAATAATAATAATAATAATAATAATAATAACAAAATTAAATAAACTAAATACTAAACCCCTAAACTTAAATTAATAAAACTAATAATAATAAAACTAATAATAACAAACTAAACTAAATTAAATTATAAATAACTTAACTAATCAAACTAATAATAATAACTAAATAATAACTTAAAAATCTAATAAACTAAAAAATAAAATTAAACTAAACTAACTAATAAAACCCAAGTAAACTAAAAAATAATAAACTAAAAACCCTAATAATAATTAATAAAAACTAAAACTAATAATAAACTAAATAAAACTAATTATAAATAACTAATAATTGATAAACTAATAAACTAATAAAAAAACTAACTAAAAAAACTTAACTAATTAATAAATAAACCTAAACCCTAATAAATAATAAACACTAAAACTAAACTAATAAACTAATAATAATAACTAATAATGAATAACTAAATAACCAACTAAAACTAAACCTTAAACCTAAACTAATAAACCATAAAAACTAACTAATAAATAAACATAATAATAACTAAACCTAATAAACTAACTAATAACTAATAATAAACTAATGATAAAAACCTAACTAAAAAAAGTAATAATAACTATCTAATAATAAAATAATAAACTAATAACTAAATAAAACATAACTAATTAAATAACTAAACTAAATAACTAAACTAATAAACTTAATAAATAAACAAATAATAATAACAACAAAACTAACTAATAATAATAAAATGAATCAAAACTAATAACTAACTAACTAAACTAATAAACTAATAATAATAAATCTAATAATAGACTAACTAATAAATAACTAAATAACTAAACCCTAAACACTGACTAAATAAATAAACTAAACAATAATAACAAAACTAATAATAAGAATAAACTAAATAAGAAAGCTAAACTAAAATAACACTGATAATAAACTAACTATCTAAACTAATAATAATAAATATAAAATAACCAATAATAATAATAAAATAACTAAATAAAAAAAAAATAAACCATAAACTAAAAAATAATAAACTAATAAACCTAAACCCATAACAAAACTAATAAAACTAATAAACTAAACTAATAAATAAAAAAACTAACAAACTAAACTATTAAAACTAAACCACTAACTAAAACTAACTAAAACCTAAATAATAATAAAACCATAAACTAATAATAATAACTAACTAACTAATAATACTAATAAATAAACTAAAATAAACTAAACCCAAATAAACTAACTAACTAAATAAACTAATAAACAAAACCCAACCCTCCCCCCCCCCCAAAAAAAAAACTAACCTAAAATAATAATAACTAAAACTAAGACTAATAAAAACTAATAACCTTACTAACATAAACTAATAATAAAATAATAAACTAAAACTAATAAAACCTAATATTAACTAATAAACACTAAACCTATAACCTAAACCCTAAAACTAGACTAAGCCTTATTATTAAGCAATTTTGGGATCCCTCGCATTCTTGGTGAGTTTTGAGTGCTTTCTCTTGATTCTATAGATTGTCTTTGGGCTGATCTACCTATTCTTTTCAGGTGACTCATAGGTCGCCTTCTTCAAATCCTTGGGGTAAATCCCATGTGCTGATGGATCTCGCTAGGGCATCAAATTTTTTAGGTAATCCTACCTCTAAATTACCTGTTGTTATTATATCTTTCAAAGAGGCTTTAGCTACTAAGAATTCCTCCACCAGCCTCCTTTGAATTGCTTCATACAACTTTTAAAGATACTCGACAATTATGATTTTAGATGAGGATATTGAAAGATTAGCTTTTTGCTTTTTCTTTGATTGGAAAGTTTTAATTTAAATGACCAAAGATGGAAGATATTCTTTATTTTTTTCATAGCTTAAATTTATCCGTTCTTTTCTATTGACTGATTGATGCAAGGCATGTTCTAGTTAAACTTTCTAATGACCTTGATTATGGAAGAATTTATTTCTAGGAGTTCTTACTATGTTATCAATGACTAAATGCATATTTGAAGTGGATTCCTATGTTTGATGTTATTGAAGAGTCTCCTATTGTTCCCATTTGGATTTCTTTACCTAACTTGTGGATTCATCTATTTAATCATTAGATTATTTATGCTATTAGGTCAATTTTGGTCCCTTTGTAAGTTGATCAAGCAAATGACTTCTTCTAGACTATATGTTGTTGCTAGAATTCTTGTAGAGATTGATATTACTAAAAAATATCTAAAAGAAATTTGGTTGGGTTTAAAGAAATGAGGTTATTTTTAGAAAGTTGTATTTGAGAACTTTCCCATTTCTATAATCATTGTAAGATTCATGGGCATGAAATTTTTGAATGCTTTATTGCTCATCCCTCTCTTAGGAAGAAAATCACTAGTAAGAATTTAATTATTGAAAAAATTGATGATTCTCTCAAGTTGGATAAAGGAAAATCTACTTTTCAAAATTTTGATGTTTTGCAAAATAAGATTTTTGAATCTTTTGAAAAATTTTTATCTATTAATGATTTGTCTAATGTAAAAGGTAATTTTGATGTTTTTTAAAATGTTTTAACTAATAATCATGCTCTAAGTGTTTCTTTTGAGGATTCTATTAAAGGGAAGACTGAGGCTATTAATGATTCTAATGGTTTTGGATGTTGTGCATAAGTCCTTTCATGATGATGGTTTTGAATATTGTTGATCTAACACCATTTATTCCATTAATGTTGGATGTTGTTTCTCTTTCTCTATGCACTTTAGATCATGGGAAAGAGACTATTGCCTTCTTTGATTGAGAATGGTGGGGAAAAGAATGTTCTTATTTATGATATTTTAACTTCTGGTCCTGACAATCTTGATAATATTGGTGATCCTTCTTTTAAAAAATAAGATTTAGATACTTGTAATAATTCTCTTCTTTTGAATAGTTCCATTTTAATTTTGTTCAAAATTTTGGTAATATGCTATGTGTTTTTAAGGGATTTGAATCTTATCTTAATCCCTTACATGAAGATTATAATGAAAATCGTGATTTTGGGTCTCTTGCTTCTTTTATGAATGAAGATAGGGAGGATACTCTTCAGATTTTGTTGGAAGGTGAAAATATTGATAATTGTCTTCTTAATAAAGCTATTTCTGGTCCTTCTTTCACTTTTGATTCTGAAATGCATACTATTTCTAATTTTCCTTTGTCTAATGCTATGGATGATTCTGAATGCTCTTCTTTGAAATTGATAGATTTTGTTGATCCTCGTGCCTTTATAACAATACTAATTTATTTTTGGATGGAGATTTCTTGGAGAAAGGGAATGGTTATAAAACTATCTACTAGAAGAAAAAGAAAAAAAAGTGTTCAAATTTATGCTCTTCTTAACTTGCTGAGGGTTACTCGTTCCAAAGCTTCATGGCAATAATCTCTCCTATCCTTAGGAGGTTTTTTCTTTTGGTTGGTTTTTTCTTTGTTGGTTGAGCTTCTGCTGTGGGTTTTCTTGGTAGCTGGAGTATTGGCTTCTTGGCTAATTTTCCTATTTCTCGCTTGGTGTTTCTCACTTTTTGTTTACTAGGTTTTTATTTTGGTGCCCTTTGGCTGGTTGGTTTTGTGCTGGTGGCTTTATTTCTGCTGGCTTGCCTTTCTTTGGTTGCTGCTTTTTTTCTCTTTGTTAGTGGTAGGTTGGGCTTTTTGTTCTTGACGTGTGGTTTGCCCATTGGTTGGCTATTTCTCTACCTATTTATTTTAGCTTTTGCTATCCTATTGACCTCAATTTTGGAGTGAGCTCTCAACTTCTCCATCTTAAACATAAGACACCTCTAAACACTAAGAGTTCATTAGTCTTGAGACACTTCTAGTGATTAGGTGAACACTTAACCTAACCCTAGAGACTTAGAAGAGTTAGCCATAATAATAAGTTATGACTTAGGGGTTTAGGAGGACTTTACACCCCAGAACCCAATCTTTTCTTCCTTTGAACCAAACCTCAAACTCAAATCCAAATTCAAATCCAAATTCCAAAATCCATATCATGAATCAATTTCAAATCAAATGATTGAAACCCATGATCAATTCCGAATCCAAAACCTTCCTAAGCCTTATGAATCACATCCATAAGCTTAGCCAAACCCTTTAAATCAACCCAAATCCAAATGACTTCATTATAAATCACCTATTCCATCATTTGTATTCACAATTATAAATGAAATTGTAATCCAAGTCATTCAAATCAAATGAATATAAATCAAACCAAATCAAAACCTCCTTTTCAAACTTTTTGGCCTATCTTAGCCAAATTCACAATAAAATCACTCCTAATTTACATAATTCTCTCATAGATTTTTTTATATTCTCATTTACATTTAGAAATATAAATGAAATATAAATTTAAATGGCCAAAATCAAATCAATATAAATTCAAAACTCAAATCCAAACCCAACTTATATCCTTTAAGCCAATTTCTTGGATTTAGCTAAATCATTCTCAAATCAATCCAATCCATTGGATTTTCTCTTCAAACAATAAGCCCTTCAACCACATTCCCAAATAAAAAAATAAACTACAATCACCACACTAAAATCAAACTAACCTAAGTCAAACCTATGTTCATCCTTTTGACTTGAAATTGTCAAAAGAACCAAAACCCATTTGACTCCAAACCACTTGAAATTGGATTCATATTTCCATCATAAGTCCATATGTGAGTTCAACCAAACTTGAATCAAGTCTTGATTAAGCCATTTGATCCATTTAGGCTCACTTGACCCAAGGTGACCTAAAGGACCTTTTTTAGCCAAATTCTAATCCAACCTAAATTAGATTGAACTAAGCCCATCTAAGCCTCACATTATGATCAAAAATCATCCTAGAATGATCAATCACTCAAATTAGGTCAAATAAAGTCAAACTATGCCTTTGCATAGTCAACACTTAGCATAAATGAAACCTAAACTAGCCAAAACCTACCATATGCCAAATTGATTAAAACCATTGACTCAAACCCATTCATAATCAATGATTGAACATGACCAAACCATCAATTGAGCCAAATCAACCCTAATTGGCCACTTAGTCCAAATTGACCTAAAAAACCAAAATGGGTCAAACATTGATCTATGCCAAATTGGTTGCAACCAATGGGTCAAATTCATTCTAAATTGATTGTTGAACTTGACCAAAGTTTCAATCAATTGACCCAACCTAGCCCAATTGATCATGAACCCAACTTGACCTAAAAGGTCAAATCAACTTGAAATTAAACTAAATAAAAATTGATTGAAGCCAAAGCTTGCAATATATTTCATCAAGCAAGCCAAGACCAACCCATGGCCTAGCTCAATTGGGTTGGTCAAATTGGTCAACTTGACCCATTTGACCCAAATGAACCTAAATGATCCAAAACCAAATATAAACTAAATTGAACTAAACCAATGACACCCATAGGCTCCAAATGATCATTTGAACTTGACTTAACCCATTATTTGACCCAATTTGACCAATTGGTCAACCTAGTTCAATTTGATCCAACTTGACCTAAATGGGTCAAATTAAGGAAAATTAAATCAAATGAACTCCAAATCACTTGAAATTTGGCCCAACCCATTTTCAAGTCATTTCAAATCTGGCCAAATCAAACTCATGGCTAAATGACCATTTTTCCCTTAGGTCAAAGGGTATCCTATGACCAACTTGGAATTTGGCCATTTCTTTCTCAAGGACACTTGGCATCCTTCTATTGGTCCACATGGGCACCAAGGGAGGTGGTGAACATGACCATTAGCTTGGGTCAGCCATGACCCAAGGCAAGGCCAAACTGACCTCCCTAATTTCATTTGAATACTTGGAACTCCAAATGCACTCACCTAGCACATGGGCATCCACTCTCATTCACTCCACTACCCAAAATGACCCATGTGGGGTTTTTTGCAACTCAATCTATGCCTCCAATCCAAGCCATTGATCAAAAATGGCAAAACATCCTCTCACCGTCCGATGCAAGTAGGGGGAGATATACTCCCCCTCATTCTCACTCAAACTAGAAACAATCATTTCTTCAAAGCTAAGGAGATTCAATTGAAGCCTCCTCAAACTTTTCCAAGCCATTCCCATGCTCCCTTGATTTCCATTTTTGGTTTTACTCAAAGCTGAAATAAGGAGATCAATCCCAAGCTCAACTCATCCAATTCTTAACCAAAATTAAATTAACCTTGCACACATCATCCTTAGACCTTATCGAGCTTGATAAAGTCATTTTTCATGCCTCCAAGCCACACAAAGCACTACTTAGATCAAGCCCGATCACCATTAATGGGGAACTTGGTCAATTGAGTCATCTACTTTAAATCAAGACATAATTCCTTTAATAGGGCTTCATCTCTACTAGACAAGCTACCTCCTCCATTGGAAGAACCGGTGAAAGCCTTCGACAAAGTATGCCATTAAAACTGACCTTAGGATAAATTTTGCTTGGTCCTTTATGAAGAAAATTATTAAGTCATGTGATCTCCATCATTAGATGTATTGCTTATTCTTCCCCGAAGGTGTGGGATGAGTTTGAGCTCTATTCAAGCTCGGGTGAGCTCGGATCAAGGGAGGATCGATGAACGACATTCATCTCTTGCCGCTCAGGAAGAGATAGATCACACATTGTCCATTCTACATGATTGGAAAGAATGGATGTGATCAAATCACATTAGATCCACTATGATTATAAGCCTAAATGGCATGATTAATCTTGATCATCCAATCTTAGATTGGATGACCAGTAGAGAAAGCGCGTTCGCCGCCAAGTGACTCAACCGATGGATGTGATAATTTAAATAACCAATTTCATCATGTCACGTGGAAAGCATGCTGCATCAGCGAGTCGTGTCAGCCTCCATGTGGCCCAATGGGATTATGGGTGTAAGTAGGCTTAATTAATCTGATTTTAATGGTGAAACATCTAAAATTTATAACTAAATGTAGAAAAATCTAAAAAATATAGATAAATACTCATTCAAAGATAATTCAGAGGAGAATAATATAAAATAAAAATCAATTAATTTTGAATAATAATTTTCACTCAATTTAGGTTTTATTAAAAATATATTAAGCTAATTACAACCTAATTACTCTAGCAATTAATTCCAAATTTTTTTAGATTGATTAGTGGGATGACCTCTGCCTCCCATGATTTTCTAGGAATTTATTACTTGACTAATTAGGGGAATTTCTTATCTCATTATTAATCATTCTCTTAATCAATTAAATGATTAATTAACATGTTAAATAGTGATAATTTCATTAATTAAAATTGCTAATCATCATGAAATAGTGAATGGACATAGGAAATGAGATTAGGACCTCTTTTCCAATCTTTCCCCTAAGTTTATTTCATTTGGATAAACACTTAATTAATTTGCAATTAATTAATGACTCAATCACTTCATTGAAAGTTTAATTAATTAAATTCAAAGTCAAATCATTCCAGAACTTAATCATTCAATTCTTGGGTAGATTCTTAGGTGTTCAATAACCTAAGAGAATTCCAAAGGAAATTATAATCAAACTACATGAGGGATTATAAAAGTACTTAATCAAACCATCTAGCTTAATTAATCAATAATTGTGAGCCAATTGCATTATGCCCCTTTATTTCTTAGGTGCATTGATGATTTAATTGACATGTGGTTGCATATCATATGTTGGCTTATAATTACTTGGTTAACTATGTTAAAGTGGTATAGGTAAAAGTAATTAATGGATTTAATTCATACCTTAACCTAATTAAAATATAAAATCAATCTAATTATCTTAAATTAAATCAAATCAATTCATACATGGGAGGGGAATAGATTAGGACCAACAAACCCTTTTCATATTTTCTAAATGAAATCAAATTCAAAGATAAAAATCTCTTTAAAGAATTTTGATTCATTTTAAATGATCTTATTCTATATGATTGTCCTTAGGAGTTAATTAGGGTGAATGAAGTTATGTTACATACTTTTTATTTCTTTCCAATCATGCTAAATATTACTTGTCATATGAAATCATGCATTCATTTCTTTTAAAATTAATTGAATGAAATGTTTCCTTTTATGTCATATTATATGTGTTGGCTAAAATTAATAATATGAGTGGCTATTATCACTATTAAAACCAAAAATTATTTTCAAAACCTATAAATCAAAGATTATAAATGAAGTGATACTAGTTATAAATATTTACAGGCTTGCCTGTGATTATAGTATAATATGTGTATTATGAAATTTTCTTTCCTTCTCTTAATATGAATTTACATAGGATTTGTAAGTGTATAGTTCATTTGAAAATAACACAACACTTGTTTAAATCTAATCCTATGCATTTTTATGTTATGACTTAAGAAGGATCTTTATATTATACATGTAAATTATACAACCAAACTAAACACAATCTTAAAATGACACACACATTAGACTAATGAAATCAAATTCAAAGATAAAAATCTCTTTAAAGAATTTTTGATTCATTTTTAAATGATCTTATTCTATATGATTGTCCTTAGGAGTTAATTAGGGTGAATGAAGTTATGTACTTACATACTTTTTATTTCTTTCCAATCATGCTAAATATTACTTGTCATATGAAATCATGCATTCATTTCTTTTAAAAATTAATTGAATGAAATGTTTCCTTCTATGTCATATTATATGTGTTGGCTAAAATTAATAATATGAGTGGCTATTATCACTATTAAAACCAAAAATTATTTTCAAAACCTATAAATCAAAGATTATAAATGAAGTGATACTAGTTATAAATATTTACAGCTTGCTATGATTATATAATATGTGTATTATGAAATTTTCTTTCCTTCTCTTAATATGAATTTACATAGGATTTGTAAGTGTATAGTTCATTTGAAAATAACACAACACTTGTTTAAATCTATTCTATGCATTTTTATGTTATGACTTAAGAAGGATCTTTATATTATACATGTAAATTATACAACCAAACTAAACACAATCTTAAAATGACACACACATTAGACTAAGTCACCATTTCTAGCTTTAGGTTAGGACAGGGCATGGTGTGATAAATATTTTATTTTGTGATGCATTATTTTAGACTGGATGTTAGGGTGTATGTACATAAACTGGATAATAGTGTGATCTTAGTCTAATCAAGTCTTCTGTAAGGGGTTGTGCTTAAGGGGAACTATAATAAGAATACAAATTCCTTTTGTCAGTAAACTTATAGCATAACCCAAATTAGGACAAGTGGACTTGGTTACCCATGTGTGGGGTGCTAAGTCCAACTTATTCATATAACTGCTTGGGTTGTGTGGTATTTTTAGCTAACCTTTGTTTTGTAGGTTTAGTTAGATTTACTTTTCCCATTTTGATGTAAATTTTACAATTAAGATTTCAAACAAGGGTTATGGGGATTAAGGTGAACATTGGCTATAAGATTGTCTTATATACTAGGTGATTCCATGGAGCAAACCACATCCTATGTCAAACCAAAAGAAAGAAAGAAATGGAGAAAATCAAGATGAAGGAATGAAGGATAAGGAGTGAAGAATGGAGGATGAAGAACAAAGGACCCCATAACACTTATCATTTCATATTTATAATTTTTCATTTGTAATCTGGGTTGTATAAGGGTAGAGCTAAGCTACCCACATTTCTTTTCGGGTTGTGCAATGGAACCCGACCACATCAGCCTCTTATTCTTTTGCACTAATTTTATAAATTGATTGATGTTATGTTTATGATTACAGAATTAAGATAGCATGATTTTTCTAGTTTCTGAATTATTTGATGATTGTTGAATGGTCTAGATGCAATTAGGCTCTTAGAGAAAAATAAATTTTCTATCCAATTAGTCAACTCAAAATTAAATTAAATAATTCATAATCTCACTTAAAGCGTAAGGCATAAATCAAGATAATAAAAGATTTAGCCCTTAGCTGGATGTTGTATGTCTCATATCATGCATAAATCATATTATCTCACTCTTGCTAATGGAGGGCTTCCTCATTTGCTAGAGAAAATGGCTTGACTTTTAAGAGCCATGGTGGAAACACACCTCCTTCTTTCAAATTTTGGCCCATAACTAATTTTCTCATGCATTAGGCATATAAAATCCCATAGCTTGTGTCAAATAAAAATGTCCAAAAATCAAAATAAAATTTGAAAAAATTTGCATTAGATCTAGGTCATTATTCATGCCCTTCATGATCTAGTCCATTTGGGAGTGAGTTTAAGGACTTAGTCTCTTTCTAAATAAACAACAGCCTAGTCATCTTGTAAAGCATAAGACTGGCATACATTTTTTTTTAAATCATAGGAGGAATTAGTTGGTGGCCACCCCCAGGCAGTTGTAAGTCTAACAGTTGGGTGGTTTACTCTCTCTTGTGGAGGTAAACCATATACCCATTTTATCTTAAATTTATGTCATGCTCTGGCCCTTGCTAAAGCTCCCTAGATTTAGGATTCGAGGTTGTTATTTCCCTTTGTAGGCTACAAGCATAAATCCTCACCTCCTAAGCATTTCTATAATCTTGTATTGAGGAATTGTAAGCCCTAAATTTCTAATAAAAATCTAACTCAAAAAGATAATTCCCTTCAACTTCAAAAATATAAAGTCCAACCATAGAATAGTTTGGGATGCTCACTAGGTTTCCTAGTATCATGAGCATTCCTTATTTAGCTCCTTTGGTTTCAATAAGATCTCTTCCCTTTTGATCAATCCCACTTGATTTTCCAAAAATAACCAATTGCTTGATAGTCCTATATTTGAAATCTTTGGAGACAATGATCATTTACCTTAATCAAGAGAATTCCTAAGGAATCTCATTTCTTAGGATGTAATTAACTATGGGGACTTACCTCCACATGGAACTTAATGACCCCAGCTTAAAATAAACCCTACTTTACTTTTTCATATAAAGTAGAGGAAAGATCACTGGTACATTCGAAGACCCATCATGCCTTAGGAGTCCTCATTTAGGTAATTAGGTCCATTATAGGATAATGACTTCTATCTCTTGAGATAGTACAATATTCTTTAATGTTGTACCTGATCATCCTAATGAGTACATCTACGGATCTACGTGGTGTCCCCTCACATAAACACACACCTAATAACAATAACATTCAACACAAAAATAAACACCATAGATTTTTTTGGTGACTTTTGCTAGGAAAGGTTCCTCTCTCCATCTTTAGTAAATGATCATTGTCACCAAGTATCGATAGTGGATTCGTATTTCAAAGTTTGAGACTATCCTTCTTTTTCATTGGCACTTAGCGCATTTCATTCTTATGCTAATCTAACTAACATCCTTTAGGTTTTAGGACCTCACTCCATGTAGGTTTTAAAACCCCTATTAGGTCCCCCAATAGATGAAAATAAAATTTAACTAATAGAGATGAATAAAGAACCTTTTGAACCTCCTTACTATATCTATGGTAAGGTAAGGTTCTTTCCACAAATAAAAGAAAAATAAATCCTTTATAAAAATGTCACTTTTTAAAATCACTTTCTCAAACTTCACATAATAAAATACATGCACAAAAATTTTCACAAAAAGATATATATAACACAACCCCATCTAACAATCCTTAGGATTATTACATGTAATTCCTTTTCAAAACAAAAATCGAAATCATCTTTCAAAAGCACATATTTAAAAATGAACATCTTCATTCAACATACCCAGATTTATTGAATGAAGGTTTCATTTCTAAAATAATTTATGTCATAAAATTGAAACTCCACTCAGAATATCTCACATAAGTTGAAGTTGGGGTTTCTTTCTTCTCAAAAGAACATATTTGAAAATGAGAATCCTCATTCAATATACTCAAATTTATTGAATGAAGATTTCATTTTCAAATAAAATCATATAACAAGATTGAAACTCCACCCAATATATTCCATATATATTAGAGTAGGAGTTTCTTTCCTCTTTTCAAAAAGCACAAATTTGAAAATAAGCATCTTCATTCAACATATCCAAATTTATTGAATGGAGGTTTCATTTTAAAATAAAATCACACCATTTGAAACTCCACTTAACACATTCCACATGTGTTAAGCTAGAATTTCCTTATTTTCAAAAAGCAAAAACCACGCACAAAAATTTTATCTTTGAAAAATAAAATATGATTGGCTTCCATTTTACATACCTAAATTTGTTAAATGGAAGTCTCCTTTTAAAAATCATGAAAATCAAAGTACATTGGAATTCTATTTGACATACCCAAATTTGTCAAATGAGAGTTTCATTTTTCAAGGAGAAAATTGAAAATAAATTAGATTGTATTTAACACACCATATTTGTTAAATAGAAATCCCCCTTTTCGAAAATAACACAACTCAAAACAAAAATCAAACACATTTGAACTTTATTTAGCATACACAAATTTGCTATTTCAAAATCAAAATGAAAAATTAAAATTGGGTTTTATTTGGCATACAAAAATTTGCTAAGTAAAGATTCAATTTCTAAACTCATATATGATACACATCATGGGCAAACAAGCTAAAGAAGAAAATTATTTTCAAACATCTCATTTAGCATATCCAAATTGGCTAAATGAGTAATCCCAAACAAAATCAATTGACCCTTTATTTAACATACTCAAATTTGTTAAATATAGGTCCCAATATAAAATCAAATTCAAACATGAACCAATGCAAGCATCAAAAGTCTCTCCAAAATACTAAAACCCATTCAACATACACAAATTTGTTGAATGTGGTTTCTAAACTCAAATGAACTCCAAATCTCTCCTCCAATTTATTCAAAATCTCTCACAAATTCAATGAGCCCCACTTAACATATTCAAATTGTTGAGTGTGGGTTCAAACTCTAAATCAAATCTAAAAAGTCAACAGAATACCGAGGCAGAAAATCATTTGAGTTTATTTTCAACAATTACAGAGTTCCATTTCAATTTCAGCTCAGTCTAGTCAGATTTCTTAGAACAGTACAGTACAAATGGATCCATAAAAGTATGGGTTCACCTTCCCCTTTAGGATAGATTTGGCCTTGGATCGGGCCAGCCTACCTCAAACTGATTTTGCCCATTTGATATATTTTGGCTGAGGATTCGAGGGAGCTAGAATTACTTATGAGGGCAACCCTCACCACCGTCAGCATGAATGTGGTGGTTGGGCAGAAGCTAGTCATCTATATTGAGACTCATCCATATTGAGATGCCATCATATTTTGAATTTCCCTCACTAAAGAGGAAGGTGGTAGAGGTTCCTAAAGTAACTACAGTTCTAGTGCCCATCCAATCAATTGTTCCCATCACTACCCCGGTGCAAGCTAATACCCACTTATCAGCTTCCTCTAAGGGAAAGACTACATTGGCTTTAGGGATAGTCTCCTCTACCTTTGAGGTAGGGTCTAGCTCCCGTACTACTCCACCTAGACAAACTCAATACCGCAATAGGAGCCTCAAGATCAAGCGGCACCACGTGCACATTTCCAAGGAGATGGAGGTAGTATCTCACATTGTAGAAGAGGGGTCACCCAGGGTAGTTTCTCTTTTGCTTTCTTAGAATAAGTTTCTTCCCCTTCTGGTTCTGATGGAGAGGAAGATGTCAGGAGAATTATAGTATCACCTCCACCTTTGGTTCATTATGAGACACTTGTTAGAGATAGGAGGAGGTCATATGATATCCTCAAGATAGTTTTATGCCATGTTGGCTGGGCTTATGGATGGTCAGAGTCCAATTCCTAGTTTGATTTATGATTAGTTATTCCTCATAGTGTAGATGAGCAAGTCTATCTAGAGAGGGCCAGAGAGGCTCAAGAATATGTTCACATTACTAGCAAAGAGAGGCAAAGATATGATAAGTAGTCAGCAGCCTCTGCCCTCATAGATTTCCCTAATCGGTGGTCACACCGATACCATTGTATAGACTGGTACCGCTCATCATGGGAGGAGAGCCCCCGTACAGAGGGAGTCGGTGTGTCTCCATCACTCCACTATACTTCAGGTCCACTATCTCCAATTCAGGTTCCATCTTCTACAGTTCTACCCAAAGCCATGAGAACAGCATCAGGAGAGAAGAATGCCCCACTAGTGATCTAGCTACGACCAAGGGATCCCACTTCATATACGCTGGTGACTAAGGTGAGGGAGCGCTCTCCTACTCGACCTCCCAGTTTAGTTATGGTGAAGAGGGAGTATCGACCTCGTAGCATCGTAGTCATGCCATCATCACCACATCTCAACTAATCATGGATATAGCAGCAGCAGAGGGAGAAGGAGACAATTCTATTATCCCCATGACAGTAGATTCCCCTATGGGCAGTACTCCACCCATAGCAGTTGACAGTCATGAGCATGTGTCTTCCATTGAGCGTAGCCCTCAAAAGGTTAGCACTCCAGTAGCAAGGGAGGTCAGATGTATCTATGTTCATGAGCATGATCCCATCACCGATCATCCGTGAGCATTTATGCCTACACAATTAGACCGCTCCTTGAATGATATCTTAGCACAATATTGTACTAAAAAGAAAAAAAATCTAGGGTATGATTGGTCTAACCTCGAAGAGGAGAAGGTTAGCTTTGACCCTAACAAAGATGATTTGTTGGAAGACTCAACAAAGGTACATATGGTTGATACTAGAAGTTCTCTCCTTCAAGATCACCAGAGTTTGGAAGGTGTTGCACCCAAACAAAATGATACAGCTTATTCAACCCAACACCTCCTTCAATAACTCAAACAGAAAGATGAGCAGATTGATAAGATAGGAAACATACATGAAGATTTGCTAGGGTAGTTCTAACACTTCAGAATCAAGCTCCAGCAATACATCCTACCAATGTGGAGACTAGTTAGCCTGATTTATTGCATGTCTTGGATCAACCAAAGAGTTCACCTCCAGTAGAGTAGGGCAGAACTAGCTTGTATAGGAAGGTAGTGGTTAGCACCTCCATACAAGAAAAAGATATCTGTGGTGAAATATTTCCTCCTTCATCTATCTTTTTGAAGAAAATAAATGAAAATAGAAATATACGCCTTTAGTTGGGACACCACGTAGATCCTCAGATGTTCTTATTAGGGTGATCAAGTTTGACATTGAGGAGTGGTGTACTATCTCAAAAGATAGAAGTCACCAGCCTAGAATAGACCTAATCACCTGAATAAGGACTCTAAAGGACTATGGGTCTTTGTATGTACTATAGATTCTTCCTTTACTTTACATGGAAAGTAAAGTAGGGTTTATTTTAAATCGGGTTCATTAAGTTCCATATAGGGGCAAGCCCTCATAACTAATTACATCCTAAGGAATGAGATCCCTTAGGAATACAGTTTATTAAGGTAAATGATCATTATCTCCAAAGATTTTAATAGGTAGGACTATCAATTGATTAGTTTGTTTTGAAAGATCAAATGGGATTGATCAAAGAGAGGGAGTTGTTATCAAAGCCAAAGGAAGATAAATAAGAGATGCCCACGGTGCTAGGAAATCTAATGAGCATCTCAAACTATCCTATGGTTAGGATTTATAATTTTGAAATTTAATTATTCATTTGATTTGACTTTTTATTAGAAGTTTAGGGCTTATAATTCCATAATACAAGATTATAGAAATTTCTAAGAGGTGAGGATTTATGCTTATGGCCCATAGAAGGGAGAAGTAACCACAGAACCTAAATCTAGGGAGCTTTGGAGAGGGCCAAAAGCATGACCTAAATCTAAGGCTACAATGTGTATTTGGTTTAATTCCATAAGAGAGGACAAACCACCTAACTACTTGGACTTATAACCACCTAGGGGTGGCTGCCAACTAACTCCTCCTGTGAATTTAAATTTATGTAGGCAAGTCATATGCTTTATGCAAGATAGCTAGGCTATTATTTATTTAGAAAGAGGCTAAGTCATTAAACTCAATTCTTGAATAGACTAGATCATGTACGGGCATGCTTCCAATGACCTAAATTTAATGCAAATCATATTACATATTATTTTCATTTTTGGACAATCATTTGACTTAGGCTTATAGGATTCATATGACTAATGCATGAGAAGTAAGATTATTGGCCAAAATTAGTGAGAAAGGAGGAGGTGTGTTTCCACCATGGCTCTCGGAGGTCAAGCCAAGTTTCTCTGGCAAAGGTGGATGCCCTCCAAACAAGAGTGAAAATAAGATGCATTTGTGCATGATGTTATAAAATAAATATTAATCCGACTAAGGGGTTGCTAGATCTTTTAACTTGATATTTAGCATAAGCTTTTAGGTGAGGTTATGAGTTCTTTATTTTAATTTTTAAATTGTTAAATTTTGTAGAAGATTTATATTTCCCTAAAAGCCTAATCCACATCTAGGCCATATATCAAGCAAGGATGAAACTAGGAAAAGGATGCCATATTAATGCACAAACTAAACAAATCATCAATCAATCTATAAAGTTAACGTGGAAGAATAAGAGGCTATTTATGGTCGAGCACCACCGCACAAACTCAAAAACAAATTGGGTAGCTGAGCTCTAACCTTATATAACCGAATTACAAATGAATTAAGTACAATTTAAGCAAGGAATTCATTGTTATGGGGGTCTTCAAGCTTCATTTCTTCATTCTTCTTTTCTTCTTTCTTCTTCTTTTCTTCTTTCTTCTTCTTTTCTTCTTTCTTCTTTGGTTCCTTCTTTTGGATGGTTGGAAGGAGGTTGCTCCAAAGGATTCACATGGTGCATAAGATGAGATCTTATAACCAATGCTCATCCTAAACCCTCATAATAAACATTCCAAAATCCCAATTGCAAAAATACATGAAATGGAAAAGTAAATCTAACAAACACTTGCAAAATAGAGATTAGCTAAAAAAACTATACAAATCCCAAGCATGTATATTAGACTTAGCACCCCACACATGGGTAACCAAGTCCACCTAGCCTATTGGATTAAGCTTAGGGGGTATGAGCACCTGCACAGCAAAAGCAATAATATTTTTATTACAACGCCCTTAAGCACAATCCCCTGTAGAAAACAATAATTAGACTAAACCATCCTACCACTCATTCCACGCATATTGACTCTAACATCCAGACTAATATCACAAAAAAAAGCAAACATCAATCCATGCACCACCCTAACCTAAAGCTTAAGTGGTGACTTAGTCTAATGTATATGCTTAAGAAGGTTTGTGTGGTATGCTTAGCTATGATTTTAAGATTTGGATTTCTCTAAGTGTGAAGATGTTCAACTTAGATGGGTGGTTTCATTTAAGTGTTTTGTTGATTTGGGTTGATTTTATTTTGTATTTTTGGTTTGGTTTAAATGAATCCTACAATAAATTACTAAGTTTTAAAGAGTGGAAAATGTGAAGAGAACTTCTCTTTCCTTCCCTACCTTATGTAATTTCTAAAGTGGATTCATGTTTAGTTTTGTTTAGTGAATGTTTTATTATGTATTTTAATTAATCCTAAGTTTATATCAATTCTAAACAAACCTATTCAAAAAGAAAGGCATTTTAAGATTAAGTAAAGTGAACTAAATTCACAAAACACACATCACTTCATTTCTTTCCCAACATGTATAGCATACATATGGATGCATCCTAAGCATATATATACATACAAATAAGAATGTTTGGCACATTTTATGATGAATGTTAAGTGGTTTACTTAAGAAAATTTGAATACTCATGATGCATGATTTTAATTAAGTAGAAAAGGAGTTTCTTATCCAATTTTCATATGCACACATGAATATATGAAAGGCATATTTGAGTATGACGTCATTGTTAACCAAGGGTGTAAGGTACAAGACCTACTTAGGGCTACTTAAAGCCTCACAACCTTGGGGTTGTCTAGACTAATATATCACTTTCCTTAAATACAAGCATATGTACCAAAGAAATAAATGGAAAAGAAAAAAGCAAAAGTTTGTACTTGATTGTTTTTTTTTTTATGCAATTTATATGTACAAGTGTAGATATCCTTCTTAAGTAATAGCATAGGAATAAATAAGAAATGGAATTAGGCAAGTGTTTGGTTCTTTTCAAATAAACTAAACACTTTACTAAATCTATTCAAAACTAAAGAGGAGAAGGAAAACTACACTAAGCACATCCTTATATTTTACTCACATTCAAGCTTATAAATAAAATATAAGTAACACACTTTCAATTTTGGTAATTGATTCACATATTTTGAAAATAATTTGGATTAGTAGTAATAATAGCCACTCATATTTCTATTTTTAGCCAAAACATGCAATTTGACATAAAAGAAACATTTCACTTTCATTTTTTATTTTTGAAAAGAATGAATGCATGAAATTCATATGAAATACAGATTTAGCATGTTGGTAAGGAACAAAAATTATGAAAGGATATAAACACATCCACCCTAATTAATTCCTAAAGATAATCTTATGAAATAAGAAAGCTTAAAGAAAATCAAATTATTTTTAAAGAAGGTTTGGATTTGTTTTGAGTTTGATTTAATTTGAGAAGTGTGAGGTGAGTTTGTTGTTCCTAACCCATTCCCACATATGTTGGTTATTTTAGTTTAATTTTTTTTAGGTGATTAGATGATTTTTATATGTTGCTTAGGTTAGGGTATGAATTAAGCATATTAATTACCCCTTACCTATACCACCTTAGCATAGTTAATTAAATAATTATGAGCCAATGAGATGACATAAAATCTCACAAGGAATTTAAATTTGCAATGCACCTCAGAAGAAAAGGGCCTAATGTAATTTGGATCATGATTAATGATTAATTAAACTAAAGGATTTTAACTTAAATAATTTCATAACCTCCCCTCACACATGTGAGTTGAGCTTTGATTTCCTTAATGTACTTAGGCTCTTGAACACCTAAGCATCTATCCAAGATTAAATTAATTAGAATTTTATAATTAGTAATTAGTGAATTAACCCTTAATTAAGGATGAATTAAGGGAGAAAAAGGGGTTTAGGAATATCTCAAGGAAAGCATCCCAAAATTATTCCCTAAACCTCATACTTAATCAAAACTTAATTGACTTAATCAAAGGGTTTTTTTAATAAAAAACCCCAAATAGGGGAATTTTATTGCCACAAAAAGAAGGTTACAAGGTCCTTAAAAGGGGTTAAACTCTAAAACTACTGCTCAAAGAGCTAAAATCAGCTTAGAGAGTAAATCCCCTATCTAATTACATCCAAAAAGCAAGTAAAAGCAAAAAAAAAAAAAAGTAAAAGATACATAGCGATCAGCAATGGAAACTTTGGAACAAAGCACCACCATCTGCAAAATCAACAGGAAATGAACCAGCAATGCACCTGCAAAAGTAAAGGAAAGCTGCATCTGTGCCAAAGCAGCCAGAGGATGAAGAATTTGTGGTCCAACATACCTGCAAACCTAATTAGAGCCAAATACAATGTATATGTAAAATACAAGCCATTATCCCGAATATGTAACCATCATCCATTATATGCATCGTAGCATAGAATCCTTACACACATCCTCCATAATAGTGATAGAGTCATAAAAATGGTAAGCCTAGTAGATTCTAAGCAGCAGGAACAGAAAATAAGAGGAGGAAGAAAAAAGTGCCTAGAATCGAGAGAATCCACAAATAGGACCTTCCCAATAGAGGAACCATCTCTTTTTTTTTCTATATAGGCAAGCAGGACAATCTCCAAATGTTCGACAAAACATGTTAGAAAAACCAATAGTAGTAGGCCCAAAGGACATGCCGTAATCCAACCAGAATCAACAGAAACAGAAGCATTTGATCTAGCCATGATAACCAAAATTATACCAGTAAAGATAATTGCAAGACTAATCCATCTATTGAATAAAAACCACCACATAGATCATGTCAGCAGGCCAAAAGAAAGGAGACCTGATAGCCAATTCTTGATGGGAGAAAAAACAATTCAAGCAATTCCAAACATCATAATCTAGCAGGCTGGAGGAAACGAGAGAACGTTCCTAGCCTATTGAAGAAAGCCAGTAAAACCAAATGCCATAGTTATCCAACTGATGGAAAGAAAATAGCAAACAAATCAACTCAAAGCTACACAGCAAGTCAAATAGTAGACTCAATAGTAGACCAAAAAAGAGGGCCCGTGACAGCAAATAATGCTGGGGGCAAAACACAAGGAAACTAGAAAATTTACAAACACATCTTCCAAAAGTTTGGAGAGACCAAAACGCCACTTGCTCTAATAGAATGGTAAATGAATCACCCATGCCAGCCTAATTGAGAAACAGAAAACCATTCCCAGAAACTAAATAAACCAAACAGCAAACTAAATATACCAATAAAACCTTTAACCTCAATGAACACATATGTATTCCTGCAGTGCAAAGCCATGAGGCAACACATTCCATGAAGCAACACTTGCCTGCAGTTCAAAATATACTCCTTCCTTCTGTAGCCAGAGGTAAATAGCAAAAAATAAACCCACACCAACCAAAAGGCCAACATCAACAAGCCCAGCCAAATAAAAAGACATAAGTAGAAATTTTTCAATATAAATATAGAGATAGACATTACCATCCAGTATCTTAATGAAATAGGGAACATCATACCCTTCAAAATGAGACACAACATTATCAACAAACCCCATATGTAGTGAGCAAGGATAGGGTCAGAAGCAAAGGAGAAGCAAAAAATTAAAATTATAGGAAGGCATCTTGGAATAAGAAACAGAAAGAAGTAAGAAATGATAAAGGGGCTTGTTTCTAAGGTAGGGTAGGCCCATATTATCTAAATAAACTAGAACACACAGGTGTCTATGGAGATTAGAGTGATCAAATAAAATTTGATCATCTAATCTAGCACCTAAATTAAGATAATCAGGACATGCATTTCCTTCTCGCCAAACATGAGTTATTCTGTAACAAACTTGAGATAGGAGCATTCTAGTTTGCTTGAGAAGATAATACAATTCAGTGTTACCCATTTTATTAGAGGTTAATAGATCAATCAGTAAAAGAGCATCTACTTCAATCCAAATGTTAAGCCAGTTTTTTTGCAAACTGATCTCAACAGCTTTATTAACATCCATTAATTCAGCAAAAATAATAGAGCATGTAGATAAAGGATAGGGAAAATCACAAGTTACCATGCCTTTAAAGTTTCTGAAAATACCACCACATCCAAAATTATTTTGAGAAATAGAACCATCAGTATTAATCTTGATAGTATTATCATAGGGCTTAATCCAATAGATAATCTTATCTTCTTTACAATTCAAGTGCTCATGCAAGGTAAGACCCAATTTATTAGCAACAAATTTGCAACCTTTAAATTGATTGTTAGCAATTAAATTGGCATTGAATAAGGCACAAATTTTATCTTTAATTCTCACAATAATTCTATTATGATTCGTTTAGCATCATTTCTATCCATCCAAATAAACCATATTAGAGTGATGGTCGTTATAACTTTAATATGACCTTTAACAGCTCTCTGAAAATAAGCCCCAAGAAGTTGGTATAAAGAAAGAGTTCCATTAAAAAGATTAATATTGAATAGATCATCATACCAAAACCATAGTTTAGAGGCAATAGTTCCATTGACAAAGACATGATTCACCAATGTGATGTGACAAAGCATTTAGAGGGCAAGTAAAATCCTTTTCTCCACATAACAGCATCCACAGGGATGAAATTTTTTAGAACTCTCCAAGTAAGGATAGAATAAGATATAGGTATAGTGTTATTCCAAAGTTTAAAAAATACATTAAAGAAGTCATGAGTTTCTTTAATATGAAGCCAAACATCGTTAAGATTAAAATCTCCATTGTAAGAGAGCTTAAAGAGGATTTGATCAAGCTTGTTAGAATTGATATATATGTTGGTGAGATTATGTATAAATGGAATAGGAATGTAGTCAATAAGCATGATATCATTCCAATTGTTATTCAACCAAAAGGAGTTGACTTTAATATCAGCAGTGGAATGAGTGGTTAATAAATTATCAATGGAACCATTGCTAGTCCAGTTGTCTTGCCAAAAGAAAGAAGTTCCAGAGTTAACCCCCCAAGAAATAAGGGATTTAGCTTCCCATTTGATGTTACAAAGTCTTTTCCATATTTGTGAGTTGCCCACTTTGTAAGGACAGATGAGAGGATTCTTATCCTGACAGTATTTGGCAGTCATAAATTTATCCCAAAGACTATTCTTGCTTCTAAAGTTTCACCAAAGTTTATGAGAGAATGTAGTGATAATTTCATGGATCGTCTTACACCCAGACATGACCAAAAGACTTTTATACTAAGAAGTCTAATGCATCCTTTTAGAAGAGTTTTTAGATCCCTAAAAAAATTTATTAAGGAGGCGCTCGATTCTATTAATGGTAGAATTAGTAGGGACAATGGTTTGAATAATATATAAAGTCATGGAGTTTAGGATACTCTTGAGCAAAGTAAGTCTACCACCAAAAGAGAGTAAATGAAATTCCCAAATAGAAATTTTATTAAAGATTTTTTTGATAAGTTCATCAAAGAGATGTGATTTTTTTTTACCTTTATAAAGAGGGGGAACCAAGATATTTAATGCGAAGGTGATGTTGTTGAAAATTGGTGATTCTTAAGATTTGGTCAATTCTGTTACTAGGAATTTTAGATGAAGGTATGAAACAACTCTTGCTTTCATTAATAGAAAGACCACTTTCCTTCCCGAAATTCACTAACAATTTCATTATTTTTTTTGATGTGATGAATGGAAGCATTAGAAAAATTGATGAAATCATTAGCAAAACACAAATGAGAGATAGGGATGCCACCCAGGGTTCTAAAGTACATGCTAGGATAATTTTTGAATAGATCATTAAGATTCCTAGAAAGATATTCCACTCCAATGATAAAAAGAGAAGGAGACAATGGGTCTCCTTGTCTCGAGCCATGGGAAGAGGGGAAGAAACCTAAGGCCTCTCCATTTAAAATGATAGAAAACCAAGCTAGTAATACAGTTTTAATAAGAATTATGAATTTTTTAGAAAATCCAAACAATTTAAGAATTTGAAAGAGGAATTTCCAAGAAATATTATCAAAGGCTTTAGAGATGTCTAATTTAAAAAGGATATTGCCACCTCTGTAAGGGGCATCCAAGTCATGAATTAGATCTTGAGCTAGAAGAATATTATCGAATATAGCTCTGCCTCTGACGAAGCCAATTTGATTAGGGGAAATAATTTTTTGAAGCAAAGGAGTAAGTCTATTGGCAAGTAATTTAGCAATAAGTTTTTGAAAGAAAGTGCAAAGACTGATGGGTCTAAAGTCACGACATTGATTGTCAATTTTAGGTATTAGAATAATGGAGGTGCAAGAGAAATATTTAGGAATAGAGTTACCATTAAAGAAGTCAATGACTGCTTCAACTAAGTCTTGTTTAATAATAGTCCAACAATGTTGAAGAAATGAGTAGTATAACCTTCAGGGCCAGCAGCTAAATCAGTCTTCATGTTATTAACAATATTTCTAATCTCATCTTCCGTAGGAATCATAGTAAGTAAGTGGTTATCTTCACTGGAAATAAGTGAGGGAATCAAATGAGCATTGGAGATAGCATCTAAAGTATGGTTCTTATTCAGCAAATTTTTGAAATGATTAATAATAGATTCTTTAATTTCATTATTATCCATGATCCAGTTTCCATTGGCACTTTTAATTTTTTCTATGAAATTTAATGTTCTCTTTTTTTGACAAAGGGCATGAAAGTTTCTGGTATTTCTGTCCCCAATAGCAATGTGTTTATTGGCTGCCTTTTTCTGCCAGTAAGTTTATTCCATATTTTGATAGGTAATAAGTTTATCTTTGGCTTCATTTAAATCCTTCAATTTAGAGGAATTAGTTAAAACAACATTTTCAAGATTGCATACCAATTGTTCCATATTTTTGATGTTAGCAAAAAGGTTTTTAAAGCAATATTTGTTCCATCAAACAAGGTTTTGTTTGAGTCTTTTAAGTTTGAACCAGAAGTGAATCATACCCTTGACCGAATTGTCAGGGTGGAGGGGTGCAGTCTAGTTAGTGTTGACAACATTTAAAAAATCACTATACTGAATCCGCATATTTTGAAATCTGAAAGATGTAAAGATGTAGACTGAGAGAGTTAATTTAATGGGTTTTTAATAGAAATCAAGAGAGGAGCATGATCTGACAAGGTTCTACTTAAATGTTCAACAGAAGTATGGGGTCATTGATTTATCCATATGGAGTTAAAGAGAGTTCTGTCCAGCTGTTGCTAGAGTCTAGAGTTATGCCAAGTGTAATCCGATCCTGAGTAGCAAATGTCAATAAGGTTACAATCTAGAATCATATTGGAAAAATCTTCCATAGCATGCTGGGAGAACATCCTTCTTTTGAAGAGGGAGGATGGTGTTAAAATCACTCCCGACCAACCAAGGTTTGTTGAGAGTGCCGGCAAAGGATGTTAAATTGTCCCAAAGAATGTTCCTACCTGCCTTATTGCAAGACGCATACACAAAGGAGCCTAGAGCAGAGTAAGCACCCAAAGAAATGTTAATGTTGACTACCTGCTGAAGATCATCAAGGATAGAAACAGTGACTAGGTTATTCCAAAAACACCAGATCTTATTACTAATATTGTAAAAGAAGTTATTAAAGCCAAGCATTCTAGCCACATGATTGATCTTAGAAGAATAAATTAGAGGTTCAATAATAATAAGTAATGCAATATTATTAATACGACAGAGATTTCTAATGCAGTTATGAACAATAAGGGTTCCAATCCCTCGAATATTCCAAATAAGTGCATTAAACATAAAGGAAATCTAATTTGAAATAAAAGCAAAAGAAAGTATTTGTCTAAAGCAAATAGAAAAAGGGAAGAGCTGCTATTTATGAGATGTGGATCCCAATCTAGTAGATCTAGTGGAGTTATTAGAGAACATTTTTGCTTTGAGTGATTTCCTTTTGAAAATAGTTTGAAATGGTCTATTGTTGTCCAAAGAGTCACCATCTGAGAGAGACTGGTTGGATATGTTGAGAATAGTGTTAGAATCAGTCAAAGAATTTCTAATGGTGACTTCCCCTTCCTCAATTTCAGTATTCGTATGCAAAGAATGATTATGTTGTATGTCAATACCCAGAATAAGAGTAGGGGTGGTTGCAACTTCAGTGTTAACAGAGGGGGACATGTTGGAAGTGTCAAGGGCAAAAATTTGAGGAACATTTTGGGATATTGTTTGATTCTTCCCCATTTTCTCCTCCTCATGTTCACTTAAGGAAGTCAAGTTAGGCTGAGTATGAGCATTGTCTTTAGCATCCAAATTATTATGTAAGGAGTAGCAGGTATTCAAGCCATCATATTGAGCCTTAGGGTCAACCTTAGCATCCTCCTTATCTACATCATAAAGATCTTTCAGGTTAGCATCATTCAACATTTCATTAGGCAAATGTGTGGGTTCCACAGAAGTAGAGATAGAATTTCCTTTTTGAGTAGCTTTAGGCACATACTTAGGTTTACCAATTTTATCAATTGGAGGATTAGGGTTGGCCTCATTCATATATTTCTTTTTAAGATGTGGGTGTAACACAAAGCATTCTAAATTATCATACCCATGGATTTTTCAATGAGAGTAGAATGCAGGAAAATTCTCAAATTCAATTTTTTTATTATAACCATACCTTTCAGAGCCAATCCAAACTTCTTTAGGATGTTTTTTGGATATATCAATTTCTACTAAAATGCATGCAACCGATGGTCGAGATCTTATAGCAATGGCCTGATCAATTTGAAGTGGCTGGCCAAAGAGAGCCCCCATAGCAAAAAGCACTTGCTGCGTCACATAATGAATTCGCATATTAGGTAGAGCCAACCAAACCCGAACAATTGGTGATTCCTCCTTTATATCAAAAAGAGGAGTCCATTTTAGAAGATGCATTTGTCAATTGAAAATGACATAGGAGTAACCAGCAAAACTCTTGAGTAATCTAGGTCATTATTAATGATTAAGACATGCCTTGGATCAATCAAGCCAATAGAAAAAGCACTCGAAAGTTTCAGATTATGAAAAAAAGATAGGATTTTATCCAGATTTGTCCTACGCAATAAAAATTTATCGACTAAAGTAAATTCATAGGGCTTAGCCAACAATTCAACCTCCTTATCAGAGCACATGATCACCGTAATACCATGAAAAGAAGTCAAAACTAAATTCACTGAAGCATTAGTTGAGAAACTCTTACCAGAGAGAGCATACTTAAAGGATTTAACCACATTCAAGTTAGGCGGGCATGAGTCCAAAGATCACAGAAATCGATGCCAGCCAGCTTACATGTCGAGCCATTCAAAAGTGCAGCTAGGGAAACTGAATCCATGAAGATAGCTATAGGAGCCTCACGCATGCATTCCACTAGCGACAATCATGCAAAGAAGCAAAGAGAGTCGGGCAAAATGAGGAGAATCGAAGGAAAAATGGAGTCGCCCGAGAGCGCCACAGGAGGACCAAGATTCAAAAACCCTGAGAACTATAAAAGGTGTGAC
Organism: Cymbidium sinense; assembly: GCA_021442155.1. NCBI lineage: Eukaryota > Viridiplantae > Streptophyta > Magnoliopsida > Asparagales > Orchidaceae > Cymbidium > Cymbidium sinense. The sequence goes on from CM038217.1 coordinate 183,427,432, forward strand.
TTAATCAAAGGGTTAAACCACTAATTATGCCCTTAGTTAAGCTTAATTATATTAAGGAAGTGATTAAGGAATGAACTAGAAATTCCCTTAATTAAGCCACCAATAAATCCCAAAAAAATTATGAGAGGAAGGAGCCATCCCACTAATTAAGTACAAAAAGTTTGGGATTAAATAGAGTAGTAATTAAAGGGTAATTAGCAAATTAAAATTTTCAATGAAATCCAAATTCAGAGAAAATAACTATCCATAATCAATTAAAATTAATTTTAAAGTATTCTATATTGAATTATCTTTCATATGCAATTTTTTTATCTTTTTTGATTTTTCTACACTTATATATGAATTTAGAAGATTTGGTAATTAATTATAAATTAAATAATCCCTAATTATATTATTAATCCCATCGGCACCATGTATGTCGCTGACATGGCATGCGCTTTACACATGGCATGACAAAATTGGGTACTTAACTCATCACATCATAGCGTAGCATGGCGGCGGTGCCACGCACTTTATCCTCAGCTGTCCAATCAAGGATTGGATGGCTGAGATTAAAGTCGTGGATCTAAGGAAGGAAATTATGGATGCTATGCATTTTAATCTCGGCCATCCATCCAAAATGCACGGTTGGATGGCCAGAGATTAATCCCTATAATCCTCTGTGAATCATGGAGACCATCAATGTTTGAGGCCATGATTCAAGCTTGATTGAGCTTGGATTGGAATGAAAATCAACCCACACCATCTAAGAATGAGTAAAAGAACATCAAATGGCTAGATCAACCTAGGATTGAAATTCACTTCACAAAGGAACAACATACATTGAACTTCAGCTCAGAAAAATGGCATACCTTGCCAGAGGTGATCACCGGTGCTCGTTTCCCTTGGAGAAGCTTCATCTAGTTAAGATGAAGCTTTGTTGAAGTTTGGAGGATTTGAAATTGAGTGGATGCTTTTATGGGTCAAGTCCTCCTTGCCTTGAGCTCAGCCTTGATCGAATTGGACCTCCCTTGCCTTTGGAGCTTGGGAAAGAGCTTGGGCAAGTTTGACTTGGTCCTCTGATGGAGCTTGGAGAAGGACTTGGGTTAATGTTGAGTGTGGAGTAAATTCAAATTTTAGTGGAGCTCCCATTTTCAAGTGATGGCGAGAAAATCAAGTTTCAAACTCTCTGAGAAGCTTGGGAAGACTCTCCAAGGTTTGCCACGAGTTCTATGCTGTCGACTAGAGATTGAATTGAGTATATCTCCCCCTTGAGCAATCAGATGGTCGAGAAGGATTATGCTATTTTTGATTAATACACCTCATGCAATGAGTTGGTTAGGCTATTTTGAATTGTATGTGGTTCGATTTTGGCCAGAGAAGGAGTGGGTGAGGATGTCATGTGCTTGATTTGAGTGTAAGGAGGATTTCCAAGTGGTCATTTCAGTGGGATTAGTTGGTTTGGCCATTGGGCTAACTTGGGCTGACCCAAACCCATTGGGTTGGGTGCACCACACTCCCTAGTGTTCACTTGATCCACTAAGAGAGTGCTAGTGGTTATGGAGAGGATTTCACCAATTTCTAATTGGAATTGGCCAAAATTTACCCTATGGCTTAGGGGTAAAATGGTCATTTGACCTTGATTTTAGTTTGGGCATGTTTGATATGATGAGAAAATAGGTTTGACCAAGTTTCTTTGGATTTGGAGTTAGTTTGATGTGATTTTGCTCATGTTGACCCATTTAGGTCAAAATGGGTCAACTTGGGTCAAGTTGACTAGTTGGTCAAATTGTGTCAAACCAAGGGTTGGGTGAAGTTCATATGACCATTTGAAATGTTTTGATGGATTTTTTTTATTCAATTTGGTTTAGGTTTGAATTTGGTTCATATGACTTCATTTAGGTCAAATGGGTTAAGTTGACCAATTTGACCCATTTGACCTATTTGAGCTAGGTCATGGGTAGATTTAGGTTTGGTTGGTCATATGAAAAGGATTCGTATCTTTATTTCCAATCAATTTTGGTTAAGTTTGAATTTAGCTTAACTTGACCCTTTAGGTCAAGTTGGGTTCATGGTCAATGGGCTAGGTTGTGTCTAGTTAGCCAATTAGAGCCTTGATTAAGTTCAACAATCATTTTGGAATGACCTTGACCCATTGGTTTCAATTATTTTGGCATAGATCAAGTTTTGACATATTTTGACTTTTTAGGTCAAGTTGGGTCAACTTGGGCAAGTGGGGTTAGCTCAAATGTTGGCTTGGTCAAGTTCAAACATTGATCATGAATGAACTTAGATCATTGGTTTCAATCAATGAGGCCTATGGTGGATTTTGGCTATGTTGGGTTTCATTTTGGTTAAGTGTTGACTTGGTCAACTCTTAGGTTTGACTTAGTTTGACCCAGTTTGAGTGATTGATCATCTCATGATATTGTTGATCATGATGAGAGGTTTAGGTGGGCTTAGTTCAATCCAATTTGGTTAGGACTAGAATTTGGCTCATAAGGGTACTTTAGGTCACTTTGAGTCAAGTGAGCCTAAATAGGTCAAATGGCTTAGTCAAAGCTTGATTTGAGTTTGATTGAACTCACATATGAACTTATGATTGAAATATAAATCTATTTGTAAGTAGTTTGAAGTAAAATGGGTTTTGATTCATTTGACAATTTCAAGTTCAAAGGGGTGAACATGAGTTTGACTTGGGTTTTATTTTTGAATTGAGTTTTGGTTAAGTTATTGAAGTTTTTATTTATATTTGTATTCATGATTGTAGGATTGATTGAATCATGAAGGAAAATCAAGGGTTTGGCTTGATTTGAAATTGATTTGGCTAAGTTCAAGATTTTCACTTGAAAGGCTTAGGTTTGATTTTTGGAGTTGGTTTTGGTTTTTTGAATTTATATTTTATTTATATATGTGAATATAAATGAGAATATAAATGGGTTATGAGAAAATTTCATGAGTTTGAAGTGATTTGTACATGATCTAGGCTAAGTCCTTAAGAGAAAATCAAAGTGACTTAGAAGATTTGTGATTTAAATTTGAATTTTAGATTTTTTTTTTGATGATTTATATTTCATTTATATATGTGAATATAAATGAGAATATTAATGAGTTTTGAGAAAATTTCATGAATTTGAATTGATTTAGATTTCATTTACGCGAAGAACATGAAAGGAAATCAAAGGACTTAGGCAAGATTTGGAATTTAGAATTTGGATTTTGGATTTTTTATTTGATTGATTTGAATTTATATTTTATTTATATATGTGAATATAAATGAGTTGTGAAAATTTTATTAGTTTGAATTGATTTGAAGATGATTTAAGCTAAGAGAATTAAGGACTTAGGAAGTATTTGAATTTCAACTTTGGATTTCAGTCATGGATTTCAATCATGGGTTTCAATCATGTGACATTGATTTGAGTTTGGAGAAAATCAATTAGGCTGGAATTGGTTTAGGTTTGAGGTTGATTTGATTTGGAGTTTGACTTCAAGGAAGGTAGTGAGAAATGTGGGTCAAGCTATAGGGCAGGCAAATTTTTCTAACACCTTTAAGGCATGACCTATTCTTATGGCTAACTCTTCTAAGTCTCTAGGGTTAGGTTGAGTGTCTACCTAATCACTAGATGTGTCTTAAGACTAAGGATCCCTTTAAATCTAAGAGAGGTCTTATGTCTAAGATGGAGAGGTTGATAGCTCATCCTAAAAATGAGGTCAACATAGGGCTCCCAATAGGTGTGGTGTGACTAACAAGGAACACAGTACATATTGGTGTTGACTGAAATGATCAATAACACCAAACGATCATAAGCACTAACAGAGACGATCTACTCCTAACCCAAGGTGTAGAAGGAATCCAAAACTTAGTGCAATGTGGCTCTACTTATATCAAGGACATAAGAGAGGGAAGGAGGGATCCACTAGGGATAGAGTATGTGCACCTTCCACTAAGGAAGTAGGTTCAAGTCATCCACAAGGGGAAGAGAGGTTTGATTTGATTTGAGTTTTATCGGGGAGAAATTTGATTTATTTAATTAAGTCTCGCTGGTGAAGAAGATTGAATTGGTTTTAGTTTCTAGATATGGATTTTTGAGATGGACCCTGTTGGTTTGTGATGGACTGCACTGAGTAGGAGCCATGGAGGCCTAGACCTAATTCAAATTTACCAATCCAAAGGGGTGGTCTACTAAACATATAGTAGGACTAACTAACTAAAGGGATGTCTTTTGGTATGCAGCAACTATACTAGGAAGAAAGTGTGGTAGACTTACATCCTCCAAAGTAGGGACCAGTTACTAGGGTAATCTATTGGTGAGGCAACAGATTGAACCCAACATAAGGATGACTATTGAGTGAATGCTACTGGGGGACTTAGATCAACTCAAAGATATTTAGGACTAATTTCATTTTTATTTTTATTTTTATTTTTATGGATTTTGTTGGTTTGTGATAGATCATAATGAGAAGGAGCTTATATCGGCTATCTCAAATTTTGAAAGAGAGTAGCTTCACATGGGAGAACTATCTAACCAAAGGAGTGCCTTTCAGTTTATGATGTTCAATTAAAGGGTAGAATTCTCGAGGACTCACATCTTCCACTACAAAATACCACTGGGGTAATCGGTTGCTTTGGACAATAAATCAAACCTGACCTAAGGCTTCCCATCAGTTTGCGATAATCATGCTAGAAAGAATGCATCATAGTCTTATATCTTCCAAAGCAGAATGACTACTGAGGTAACCTGCCAACCTAAGAGCGACTATGGAGAGAGTGTCGACATGGGGACTTATCTCAACTCAGTAGTCAGGCAATTACTATAGGGAGTTCTGCTAACACTGCCCTAAAGATAGGATGCTTGCTTGGGAAATGGAGCCCTTTTGGGGCCAAAATTCCTAATCCACAAGCAAATTAGTTTATTTATTTTGTTTAGTTATTTTATTAGGGACCCTATTAGTTTATGAGGGATCAAACTGAGAAGGAGCTTATATCAGCCTAGACCTATCTCAGATTTACTGAACTAAGGGAGAATCTGTGCATCTGCTGAATAAATTCTCTGACCACAGGGTGGCTACTTGGAAAGGGGGATTGTCCAACCCAAGAGTAACCCGAGTAACGTCTAAATGAGCTCTCAAAGGATGTGATCCAAATAGAATCCTCACAAGAAGATGGGCCGCTAAGGGCTTAATCCAACACCCTAGAAAAGATGACATGGCTAGTCATATATCCTATAGGTATTCGGTGTCCAACTCAAGGAGAAAGCTCGGGGACTCACGTCTGCCAAGAGTGGTGTACTCACTGGGTTAGTCGCTATTAGCATAGCAAACATCAACCAACCTAAGGTGCCCATCGATTTGTAATAATAAATCTAGGAAGAAAGCTCAAGGACTCACGTCCTCTAAATAAGTGATCACTATGGTGACATATTAGCGAGGTAGCATGTAGACCCGACCTAGAGCATCTAATGAGTGATTGTCACAAGAGGGCTTGCTCCCACATCAAAATAGCATGAGATGAAATATTTGTGATTATTTTTGTGCATGTGCTAAAAGGGAAAAGGATGCCTCTAGGGGACTCTTACACCAACCTAAAATATGCTTGGGGTTTTGATGAGACAATGCCACAGATGGCAATCGAGAATTCCCACTAAGAAAGGATGCCGCTTAGGTTCTCTCATACCTAACTTAGTTATGCTAATCAAAATAGGATGCCTCTTGGGTTCTCTTACAGCTATTCTAATAGCACCAAGAGATTGTGTTTGTGTTCTGAAATATGGATAGGATGCCACTGGGGGACTCTTACACCTACCCTAAACACATCACGGTGGATTCACAAGATAAGCAAACAACGCTTTGAAAGAAGAGAAGATTTTGATGAAATGGAATTAGATTTTTGTTGATTGATAGAATTATTTTCAAACATGATTTATTTCATGGGTAATATTTCTTTCGATATAACCCATTAATTGGAATCATCAGGTGTTCCCATTTACAATCAATGAGCTGATAAGATCCTCCTTGGTAGGCCTTCTCTATGACATAAGGGCCTTCCCAATTGGGTTTAAACTTGCCTCTCATCTTTTGATGGGCAATAATTGGGATCTTTAGGACTAACACAAGTTCTCTTACTCGAAAAGACCTAAGGTAGACCAGCTTGTTCTGAGCTTGAATCATTTTGGCCATATACAACTCGAGGTTTTGGCACGCCCGTAGGCGACTCTCCTCCAAACCTTTGAGCTCTTCTAACCATAATTTTGCATTCTACTCTATAGTGATCTTTCTACCCAATGCTTTTCTTAGTGATGGGAGTTAAACTTCTAAAGGTAGAATGACTTCATACCCACATACTAAGGAAAATGTGGTAGACTAAGTTGGAGTTCGATATGTGGTGTGGTAGGCCTACAAGGCTTCAACCAACTGCTCCTTCCACTACCACTTGTTATCATGAAGAGTCTTTTTTAGTATTTGGATGATAGTTTTATTGAATTCTTCCACTAAGCCATTTGCTTTGGGGTAGTAGATGGTGGAGTATCTCCAATCTATACCATTTCTTTTGGCAAACTTATTGATCTTGGTGCTTTTGAATGCAGTGCCATTATCAAATATAATTCATCGAGGCACCCCGAACCTATATATGATATGGTTCTGAAAAATTGAAGCACATGCTAAGATGTGACCTCTCTGAGTGGGATTTCCTCCACCCACTTAGAAAAGTAGTCAGTGGCAGTTAAGATGAACTAATGCCCCTTGGAAGAAAGAGGATCGATCGGACCCACAATGTCAGTACCCTAACACTTGAATGGCCATGAGGCCAATGTAGTGTGTAGAATGTTGGGTGGTTTGTGGAGGACCACACCGTGTACTTGACACTGATGGCATCTCCTAGCTATATCCATGTAGTATGTAATCATTGAAGGCTAGTAGTATCCTAGTTGCTTGATCTTCATCTTCATCTTCAGACTGGATTGATGTGCCCGCATAGACCTAAATGTACCTCAGTTATAATGCCACAAGCTTCATATTTGTCTAAAAAATGTAACCACATTTGGTCAAAGGACTGGCAGTACAAGGTGCCATCAATGAAAGCGTAGGAGAGAACTCTCTATTTCACCTGATGGGCTTATGACTTTTCTTGAGGTAGTTTGTAATGTTCAAATAGTCTATGAATGGTTGCCTCCAATCCAGCTCCTTATCCTTTTTGGCAATGGAAATCTTGCCTTCAAGAGAAAGTCTCTTGATGAGTTCAGCATAAATAAGGGATAGGACTTATCTATTTTGGATCCTTATTGAAATAGACTCATCTTTCAGACATGCTAATTCTTTGGTAAGTTTGGCTAAAGCATCTGTTACTGTGGTCTCTACTCAGGGAATCTTGTAGATGATGACTTCAAGAATTTGCGCTGAAAGCTTCATGGTATACTCGTGGTAATGAAAGCTTGGATTTGAGAACCTTGTAGGACCTGACAATCTGGTTGATGATCAGGAGAATCCCCAAAGATGTTGATGCTCTTGACATTGATACTAATGGCTAACTCTGAACCAGCAATCAAAGCCTCATTCTCAGCTTCATTATTGGTGCAGGGGTTGGAAAAATAGTATGAGAATCTCATCACATCGCAGTCTGGAGTTAAGAGAACTATTCCTACCCCTGCCTTTCCTAGAAGAGTATATCATGGTGCTTGCCCTTTATGAAAAGAAGTTGCACCATCAAAATACATCTCCCATTGGTGTTTATTAACCTCCCCTAAGTTCATGATTTGTTCATCAGGGAGATATTCACTAAGCAAAGAATCAATAGGAAGTGGGTGTGATGCTAAAAAATTTGCTAGTGCTTGTCCTTTTACCACACGAAGGGGTACAAATGTGATATCAAACTATGAGAGAATCATGGACCATCATGCCAAACATCTGGATAGTGTTGGCCATGTCATAAGATACTATAGTGGATTGGTTCTGGACATCAAGTTTACCTTATGAGAAATCATGTAGTGTCATAGATTTTAAGAGGCAAAGATCAAAGCTAGGCAATATTTCTCAATAGGTGGATAGTTTATTTCAACAAGAATAAGATGACGGTTAAGGTACTAGAGAGCATTCTCCTTCCCTTCATCATTATCTTGGGCCAATAGAGCACCAAGAGAGTCATCCAATGTAGCAGTGTAGAGGATGAGTGGCTTGCCCGAGATAGGGGCTGCTAGAACTGGGGGCTTCACCAAATATAGCTTGATATCTTCAAAAATATGTTGGCAATTATCATCCCACTTGAAATTGGCATCCTTTTTGATAAGTGCTAAGAATGTTTGCATCTCCCCGATAACTTAGAAATAAAGCATGTTAGATACTCCAGCCATCCTTGGAAGGATCTGAGTTAAGTTAAACTCTTAGGAGGTGGCAATTCTAAGATAGCTTTAATCTTTTCTGGATCTATTTCTATTCCTCAATATCAAACAACAAACCCAAGGAATTTCTCTGAAGCTACTCTGAATACACACTTCAGGGGATTCATTTAAAGGTTATATTTTCTTAACCATTCGAAAACTACTCTCAAGTTGAAGAGATGGTCTTCATTTTCTCTGCTCTTGACTACTAGATCATCAATGTAGCACTCAACCAGATGGTGGATGAGTTTATTAAAGATCTGAGTTATGGTCAGTTAGTATGTAGCACCAGCATTTTTAAGCCTGAAAGGCATGACCCTATAATAGAAGATTCTGATCGTGGTTCAAAAAGTAGTGTTTCTTTCATCTTCAGGAGAAATTTTGATTTGGTTTTAGCCAGATGACCCATCCATGAAAGAGAAAATTACATGAGATGAGGCGATGTCCACCATTAATTCTGGTATAGGAAGAAGAAACTCATCCTTAGGACATGCCTTATTTAACTCTTTGAAATTAATGCATATGCAAATTTGGCCATTCTTCTTCTTAATTGGGATGACACTGGCTAACTAGGTAGGATATTTTTTTTCCCTGATGAAACCAGCATCGATCAATTTCTTGACTTCAAAAATGATCTGTTGTTCGATTTCTAATCGCATGCATCTTGGAACTTGCTTGATAGGGGTAGCATTAGAATCTATTACTAGCTTATTGACTACTATGATAAGAGATAATCCGGGCATCTCTTCATAACTCCATGTGAAGCAGTCTTTAAACTCAGTCAATAGCCTAACTAAGTCATTGGTTTCTTCTTCATTCACCAATGAACTGATGTATGTCATGCATGGATTTCTTTAGTCCCGAGGTTGATTTCTTTAAGCTTATCAATTATTGAATGAATCTCTGCTTCAAATTCTAGTTGTGCATCTTTAATTTGGAGATCATCTAGATCATCTAAGGTTTCTAAACACACATTATCATGAGAGTTGGTGTTGTGTGAAAAGAACCTATCAGACTCCAAATGATTGGTAATAGCTAGAAAGTAATCATCATCATCGACTGGACACACTGTAATGAATCCTAATCCTGCTCTTTATTGTGCTTCCCTTCTTGTATTATTTCATAGATTTTCAAAGTACTCTGACCTATGCCTTGACTATGTGTGAAGAACTAAACCTTTCTGTATAAGATTATGAACAAAAGGTGAGTAAAAGTCAAACGGTAATTCCATTAATTCTTTAAATGAATTCTCCTCAAGTTTTACATCAACTTCAGGACTTGAGGAGGATGATCCCAAAAAGAATCTCTTCGGCTTCATATCACTGGAAGACTTAGGGGCTTCCTTAACTACTAAACCTTCATATTTTTGAGATGAAAGTGAGGTTAGAGCTAAGGTTCCCAGCTGCTGGTGAATAGTCTCACATAAACTTAATTCAAATACTTTACTTTGTCTGGAGGCCTAGTATTCATCGCCATCTAGATTGAAAGTCACCTCCAATGGAACCTACTGAGATGGGTTGGCTGGTATACTAATCACATTAAACTCATCCTCTAAGTTAGATTCTAAGTCTATGTGAATAGTAGGAGTACTCCTAAGAACTGGAACATGACCCCTATTGGCTGATGACCAAACAGGGGGTCTTCCACCTCTGGAACTGCCTCTGCCTAGTGGAGGTTGAGTCATCCTACCCACATGTCCATATGATGGAATGAACTATGGGTGGAATGTGATATGCAAATCTACTTATTCTTCAATTCCTCTTTCTTGTTCAGTTGGATTTTCATTTTTCTTTTCTTTTTCTTTTGCCTTTTCTTTTTCTTCATTTTATTTTTCTTTTAAGTTTGAGTTTTATCCAAGTTCACGAGAAATGATGTTTTGAGGAAGATAGTAGGTCGCATCCTCATAAATCTCAACCTTTATAATTGAAAATGGCTTTTCATCTCCAATGACATGGCATTCAATCCCATCCTTTCTTAACTTGATGCACTGATGGAGGGAGGATTGAATTATCTTATTTTGATGTATCCAAGGCCTACCAAGTGAAGTGGCAAATGAAGTATTCAAATCAATGATGTAAAACTTTGCTTCAGTCTTTCAGTCACCTATCTCCAAGGGTAACAATATAGAACCTAAAGCCTGCACACCTTGTTCACTGAATCCTCTCAACATCATCCAATCTTCTCAGAGTGTGGAGATGTCGATCCTCAAATAGGCATAGGTCTTTAGACTCATAATCTTCACTGATGCACCTGGATCAATGAGAACTCTGGCAAGTCTAAATCTTCCCATGTCAACTGTGATGTAAAGGGGACGGTTGTGCTCCAAGTCCCCGAAAATAAGATCTTCAACTGTGAAAGTGATCTCCTGGGCTTCTTTTGTGTAATATTCCTATTCACCAATAGAGATTAGCTAAGCTAAGCATATCTTAGGATCAAGAAGAGCCTTGATTAATGATTCCCTCATCTCTTTGGATAAGACAAGTGCATCATATATGCTTAGCTTAGATGGCAACTTTCTTAGATGAGAGAGGACTTTGTAGTCCACCTGGGCTAATCCTCCACAAGCATATCTAAGGGTGGAGCATCTTATGGAGGGGGCTTCTTGATCCTCTGTACTAATGACTTATTTCACTCTATCTTGCGATGTTGCCTTAGGAGGTAGAACGTTGCCACTACGGAGGTTGACTTCAGTGATCTCCTATAGTAGGGTAATGGAAGGTTCTACCTGCACATCAGGCCCGCCTACAAATCAGATGATTCCAAGTCTATCTCAAGAGGTGAACTCATAGCATTTAGAGTAGGAAAGTCCAACTCTGAATCAGAAAGAGGAAGATCAAAATTGTTATAGTTATTTTGACTTGAAGAGTTATCATTAAGAATAGAAGTAGACAACCCATCAGAAGGGACGCAAATGTAATTCAAGCTAGCTTTATTCTTTAATTTTTTAGATTTTATAGGTGGTACAGAGTAGAAATCAAGTAAAGTAAGTGGGGTAAGGGATTTGATGCCCTTATCCACCAATACAAGAGTTCTACTAGTAGAAGAAGAAGAACTAGCTAAAGCAGAGGAAGTCATCGATGTGGTAGCTGCAACATTAGACTGGAGGCTAGACTCAGTCGGTGGTTACGCTATTGGGCTATCCTAGGCTAACACATGCTTCTTCTACTGAGCTCCCCCTTTTCCTGAGTTGGCACTGGCAACATACAAACTTTTCTTGATGTTGAAGATTTGAGCTAACTCAGGCACCTGCAAGGAAAGTTTCTTGATCTTCTAGATAATCTTTTTAGAAGTTTTGGATATAGAGATATCCTAACCTTTTTTGGTTTTGGAAGGATCATAAGTATCCCCAAGGATTACCCTAACGAAACTGGATGGTTGTTCCATAAGGTATTCCTTTGGGATAAGTACAGCACCAGTCTTGAACCTATGTTCAAGCTAGTCCTTAAATGTGAAAGAATCCCCCAAAAAATGACTTAGGATACAGTGGTAGGAGCAAAAGTTAGGATCATGGCTTTTGCCACTTCCTCTGGTCTCTTAGGCTCGGGTAGCTAAAAATCAGGCTTTTTTAAGAGATTCTTAAAGATCTTCCTATTACCTTCCTCTTAAATGAATAAGGTTTATTGAGTTTATCCAAAAGAGTAGGTGGACCATAGCTACCTGACAATGGGTATGTGTGCCACTGTTGTTGATGATATGGCTAAGGAGGCAGTGATGCTGGCCATGGAGGCTGTTACGGAGGCCAGTAGGGATACCTCAATGGTGGTAGAGGAGGTGAAAGTGAAAGCTGCTGAGGTCGTGGTCTCTCGAACTGATCTCTACCTGTTTGCTTCCCCTTATCCACTATTGTCACTGCCCCACGCTTCTTCTCATAGACCTTCTGTGACATTGCTTTAGGAAACTGGTCTTGAAAAGGCAATTATTTGGCCTCTCCTTTTAGACTAGCTACCTTGTTGATTAGCTTCTCAAAGATTTTGATGGTAAAACCCTTAGCATGAAGGCGACCAGGCCAAGGATATTATTTAGAAGAATCTCAATGGTATGCTTCTCAAATAGCTGTGGTTCACATTTCATACTCAGGCACCATCTGAGAATATAGCCAACAAGGGAGTTTCCTGGGTGTTATTGTGCTACAACGAGATCACCAACAGTAACTCTTTGCTAAGCTCCAGTAAAACTCTTGATAAAGAGTTGCTCCAACTCAACAAATATCTTTATTGAACCATTGGGAAGTTCAACATACCAATCGAAAGCTATCCTCGCTAGGCTGCTAACGAAGAGGTAGAATAGTAAAGCATTACTGCCACCGACATTGCAACAACTGGCCCTAAAGTGTGCAATATACTACCTCGAGTTTCCACTGCCATCAAAACTCTTGAAGGAAGGTGGTAAGTAACCCTTGGGATATTGAACTACATGAAATTCCTCCGGGTAGTTCCCCCGGGTGATGATCTTCCCAAGCTTGAGCCAACACTTTCTCTTCCATATCTAATATATTTCTCATATATATCTCCACTACCTTTATGTAAATCTACCTTTAAGTATTCATCTTATTAAGAACCTATTTGAGTCTCCCACCTCACCATCTTATCTATTTTTTCATCATTTTTATTTAACTGATATCGGAGGTGTTGAGCTGATTGGGCTGTGTCTTCCTACTCAGCCTCATCACCTTCCATAACTTGTTATTCTTTGAGGAGGGATCCCCTAGTATTTACCATGCAAACCTCAGTTGAGTTTATGAACAAATCATCTTCATTGGGATCAAAGCTGATCTTCTCCTCATTAGACCAATCGTATACTAGGATCTCTTTCTTTTCTATGAAATAGTGAGCTACTATGTCATCTAAAGACTGATCTACTGAAACTGGTACAAATGCTTTTGGCTGACTGGTAATGGGATCCACATCATGAACTGTGAGGCATCGTACCTCCCCTGCTACTGCAGAATCAATCTTGTGAGGACTGTACTTGCTAGAAGAAATGCACTCCTGGCTGTCATTGACTCTGAAATGGGTGACACTCCTATGAGGCTCTACTATCATGGGTGCAACTGGGCTATCATCACCTCCCTCTGCAACTATTGCCACCATCTCTGTGTTCTATTAAACTAGTGGTGTTGGTGAAGGGATGCCCACTATGCTTCAGGGTCACCATTCCCTACACACCATAATTGGGGCAGAAGGTCGAGTAGGAGAGCTCGGCCTTGCCATAATAGGTGGTGTAGATGGAATGGAATCCTTTGGTCATAGCCAGATCACCAATGGGGTTCTCTTCTCCCTGGATGTGGCCTTCATGGCCTTTGGTAGAAATGGAGATGTTGCAATAAGAATGGGTGACAGTGGACGGGAGGTAGAGCGGTGTGGTGGAGACACCACCGACTCTCTCGGAACAAGGACCATTTTCCTATTATGGTTCATCCCTGTAAGTAAAATACTATTTGTGTGATCGATGTGGGTAGCTCACCAATCAGAGATGAGTGTAGAGGCTGTTGACTGCCAACCAAACCTCCACCTCTCTTGGCTAGTGATCTATACTGTAGTGCTGGCCTCTCTGGCCCTCTCCTGTCATAGATGTTTCCCCACACTACGGGGGATAACAAATCTCAAATTGAATTCAGCTCTGAACTCAAACATCCATAAGCTCCACCAACCTGGTGTAGAACTGAATAGAGGCTGGCATACAACCTCCTCCTCTAGCTAACTATTGCTTGGAACTAAATCATTGGTGGAGGTGAAGTGCAGATCCTCCTAGCATCCCCTCTATCAGACCCAGAGAGAGGATGGAATGGGTTCACTATAACTAGTGGGGAAATCAGAGTTGGCACCTCCTCCACAATCGACTGTGCGACCTCCATCTCCTTAGCAATACGTGTATGATACTGCTTAATCATGTGGTTTTTGGTTTCTTCTCTAAGTCCTGGTAGGGTGAGTGGAGTAAGAACTAGACCTAACCTTAAAAGTTGGGGAGACAATCTGGGATCAGAGGAGCCTTACCCTTAGAGGGTGCTAATGAGTGGGTGCTAGCCCGAGTGCAGGGAAACCACAGGATTGCGAGACTAGTCATGTTGGCACTTTCACTACCTTCCTCTTGAGAGGGATATCAGTCCCAGAATGAGATCAATGAATGACCTGCGGCCAATATGGTCCTACTAAAACATGTGAGGAGAGTACCCACACAGGTGATCCTTGCCCCTCAAAACCTCTACCAAAATAAATTAGATGGGTGTAATCAGCTCAGGGGAGATTGGCTGATCCATGGCCAAGTCCATGTCGTAGAGGAAAGTGAACACAAATTTCTATGAAGCTGCCATTATAGTCCACTGAAAACTGAAAACTAAAGTATAGCTACAACTGAGACTGATGCTGAGAATTTGCAATGTTGGAAACAAACTTGGATCAAAATTTTGTATTATTGACTTCTGAATTTGAATTTAAAATTGGAACCCATATCCAACATCTTGGAAGTGTTAAGTGGGGTTCAAATGGATTTAGAGAGGATATAGATATTTGATTAGAAAGAGGAATTTTTGAATATGAATCCAATTTCAAAAAATTTGGGTATGTTGAAAATGGGTTCAAATATTTTTAGAAAGATTCTTCCATAGGTTCATTTTTGAAATTATATTTTGATTTGAGGACCCTTTCCTTTAACAAATTTGAGTATGTTAATGTAAGGGTCAATTGGTTTTATTTTTGATTTGATATTTTGGAATTTACTCACTTGGCAAATTTGGGTGAGCTAAGTGAGGTGTTTGAAAACAATTATTTCTTTTTCTTTGGTTGTTTTATCTTGTGAATTATTGGTGATTTCAAAAATTGGAATTCCCACTTAGCAAATTTGGGTATGCTAAGTGAAGAACCCAAGTGTGTTTTTTTTTTTTTGAAAAAATTTTGGAAATTTTTTGAAAATAGGGTTCTTAGAAAATTTGAGTATGCTAAGAAAATCCTAAAGTGTTTCATTTATTTTGGATATTTTGATTTTTTTTAAAAGTAGGATTCTTAGCAAATTTATGTATGTTAGGGGAATCCTGATGTGTTTCTTTTTGATTTTAATTTATTTTTGAAAATTAGGATCCTTAACAAACTTATGTATGCTAAGGGAATCTAATGTGTTTCTTTTGGTTTGATTTGTCTTTTGATTGAAAGTGGAGACTTCACTTTAACAAATATGGTATGCTAACAAAATAAAGTTCCACTTAATTTTTTGAAAAGGAAATTTCACTTAGCAAACTTGAGTATGCTAAATGAAATTTCAAAATATGTGTTTAAAATTTTTATGTTTTGGTTTTATTTTGAAAATGGAAGCTTCACTTTAGCAAATTTGGTATGCTAAAGAGTGAAGTTCCAAAAGTGCTTTCAAAAATTTTGTGAAGTGGAAATTTCATTTAGCAAATTTGAGTATGCTAAATGAAATTCCAAAGGTGTTTCAAATATTTTTTTTGGATTTTGAAAAGGGGAGACTTTATTTTAGCAAATGGGGTATGCTAAATTGAAGTTCCAAATATGTTTTAAAAATTTTTATGGAATGGATATTTCACTTAGCAAATTTTGAGTATGTTAACTGAAATTTCCAAAAGTGTGTTTAAAGTTTTATTTTTGGAAAAAGGGAGACTTAATTTTAGCAAATGGGATATGCTAAAATGATGTTTCAAATGTATTTTGAAAATTTTTGTTTTTGTTGATTTTTGAAAAGGGAGATTTCCATTTAACAAATTTGGGTATGTAAGATGGAAAACAATTATGTTTCATTTTCCAAAGATGTATATTTTGTGTGTGATTGTTGCTGTTTGAAAGAGGAAATCCCAACCTAATCATATGTGGAATTTGCTAAGTGGGATTTCAAAGTAATGTCATTTTATTTGGAGATGAAATTTTCATTCAATAAATTTGGGTATATTGAATGGAGATATTCATATGTGCTTTTGAAAATTTTAGTTTTGTTTGAAAATAAAACTTTCATTCAATAAGTATGGGTATATTCAATGGAAAGGTTCATATGTGCTTTTTTTTTGAAAATTTATTTTTGATTTTGTTTGAAAATGAGACTTCCACCCAACAAGTGTGGGTATTTTAAATGGAGAGGTTTCATATGTGCTTTTGAAAATATAAAAATCCCAACATAACACATGTGGAATGTATTTGGTGGAAGTTCAAAGTTATGATTTTTCTTGAAGAGGTAACATTGGATGTATTGAATGGGAAGGCCCATCTTCAAATTTTATGCTTTTGAAAATATGATTGTTGGAATTTTATTTTTGAGAATGAAGTCTTCACCAAAAATGAATTTAGTGAAGAAACTCATTTGTATTTTTATAAAATGTAATTGTTGGAATCTTATTTTTGTAAAGATGATCTTACATATAATAGCCATAAAGATTGTTAGATGAGGGTGATTTAGGAAATTTTTGGTGCAAAATATTTTATTATGTGCATTTTTGAAAGAGTCCTTTTTTGAAAAGCATGATTTTTGATAAGGATTTATTTGTCTTTATTATTTTAGAATGAACCTTTCCTTATCATAGAAATGATAAGTGGGGAAGTCTTTAAATGTTTTTTTATTAGATCTTTTTATTTTTACCCATTAGAGAACCCAATAGGGGTTTTAAGGCCAACACAGTGTGAGATCCTAAAACCTAAAGATGTTGGCTAGCTTAACTTAAGGATGAAATAAGCTAAGTGCCAACAGAATGAAAGATAGTCTTGGATTCATACCAAAGTATGAACCCACTTTTGATAGTTGGAGATAACGATTATTTACCAAAGATGGAGAGAGGAATGGTCCCTAGCGGAGTCGCCAGAAAAATCTGTGCTGAAATATTTCTGCCTTCATCTATCCTTTTGAAGAGGATAAATAAAAATAGAAATATATGCCTTTAGTTGGGACACCACGTAGATCCATAAATTTTCTTATTAGGGTGATCAGGTATGACATTGAGGAAAGGTGTACAATCTCAAAAGATAGAAGTCACCACCCAATAATGGAATTAATCACCTGAATAAGGACTCTAAGGACTATGGGTCTTTGGATGTACTATATATTCTTCCCTACTTTATATGGAAAAGTAAAGTAGGGTTTATTTTAAATCAAGTTCGTTAAGTTCCATACAGGGGCAAGTCCCCATAATTATTACATCCTAAGAAATGAGATCCTTTAGAAATACTCTCGATTAAGGTAAATGATCATTGTCTCCAAAGATTTCAATAGGTAGGACTAGCAATCAATTAGTTTATTTTGGAATATCAAATTGGATTGATCAAAGAGAGGGAGTTGTTATCGAAGCTAAAGGAAGATAAGTAGGTGATGCCTATGATGCTAGAAAACCTAGCGAGCATCTCAAACTATCCTATGGTTAGGCTTTATATTTTTGAAATTGAATTATTCATTTGAGTTGACTTTTTATTAGAAGTTTAGGGCTTATCATTCCATAATACAAGATTATGGAAATACTTAAGAGGTGAAGAATTATGCTTATGGCCCATAGAAGGGAGAAGAAACCCCAAAATCTAAATCTAGGGATCTTTAGTGATGGCAAAAAATATGATCTAAATCTAAGGTGACAATGGGTAATTGGTTTACCTCCACAAGAGGGGACAAATCACCTAACTACTTGGACTTACATCCACTTGGGGGTGGCTACCAACTAACTCATATAATTTTAAATTCATGTAGGCAAGTCATATGCTTTATGCAAGATGTCTAGGATGTTATTTATTTAGAAATAGACTAAGTCCTTAAACTCACTCCCTAAAGAGACTAGATCATATAAGGGCATGCTTCTAATGACCTAAATCTAATGCAAATCATATTACATGTTATTTTCATTTTTGGATAATCATTTGACTCAGGCTTATAGGATTCATATGCCTAATGCATGAGAAGTAATATTATTGGCCAAAATTAGTGAGAAAGGAAGAGGTGTATTTCCACCATGGCTCTCAAAGGTCAAGCCAAGTTTCTCTAGAAAAGGTGGAAGCCATTTAATCAAGAGTGAAAATAAGATGCATTTGTGCATGATGTTATAAAAGAAATACTCATCTAGCTAAGAGGTTGCTAGATCTTTTATCTTGATTTTTAGCCTAAACTTTTAGGTGAGGTTATGAGTTCTTTATTTTAATTTTTGAATTGTTAAATTTAGTAGAAGATTTATTTTTCTCTAAGAGCCTAATCTAAATCTAGGCCATACATCAAGCAAGAAAGAAACTAGGAAAAGGATGCTTTCTTAATGCACAAACTAAACAAATCATCAATCAATTTATAAAGCTAACATAAAATAAACCTAAGTAAGAATAAAAAATAAAATAAACTAAAATAAATAAAAAATAAACTAAGTAAACTAAATAAATATAAACCTCCTAGTTTACTTAATTTTTAAAAAAAAAACTCAAAACCTTGAAACTAACCCTAAACCTTAAACCTGCAACCCTGAACCCTAAACCATAAAAAATCCTAAACCCTAAACCCTAACCCTAAATCCTAAACCCTAAAAGCTTAAACACTAAATCCCTAAACCATGAACCCTAAATTTTTATGAAAGGTGATCTTAAAGATGTCAGCGAAGAGGTTACAAAATACAAAGTTGGTGCTCCTGTTCATGTTGGACTTGTTGCACCTATTGATGTTATGGTTCTTCCAGACAACACTGGTCTGGATCCTTCACAAACTTTTTTCTTTTAGGTTCTCAACATCCTAACTAAGATTAACAAGGGTACTATTGAAATTATCAGCCCGATTGAGCTGATTAAAAAAGGCGATAAGGTGGGATCCTCAGAGAATGCTCTTCTCGCTAAGCTGGGGATTAGACCATTATTTTATGGCTTTATCATCCAGTCTGTCTACGATGATGGTTCGGTGTTCAGTCTTGAGGTGCTTGACGGCAAGAACATCACTGTCAACCAGGCTCAGTCTAGATCTGGCGGTGGAGGTGAAGGCAGTGGTGGTGGTTATCGCAGTGGTGTTGGGGGATCTAGAGGTGCTGATGGATATGAATGTGGTGGTCAGAGAAGTGGTGATTATGGAGGCAAGAAGAGCGACGGAGGCTACCGCCATGGTGGTGGTAGAGGGAGAGATCGTGGATATGATGGTGGATCCTGCTACTCGAGAGGCTGGGTAGTTCTCAGAGAATTAGAGAACAAGATCCGATCGAGCTCTATTGATTATGGAACAGATAGTTATCTAGGGTTTTTTATTTGCTCTATGTGTGCTCATTTTTTATCTATGTCATCGCTCGTGTATTAGAAAACTTGGTGTGTTACTAGGTTGATGAAATCAGAATGAAGAAATGTTGAATCTAAATTTGTTCTTTGTTAAAAAAAAAAACAAAATAACCTTAACATTAAACCTAAAACAAACTCTAAACCCTAAAAATATAAAAAAATTAAAAAAATTTTAAAAAAACCCTAACACTAAACCCTAAACCCTAAACACGAAACCCTAAACCTATAAGCCTAAATCCTAAACCCTAAACCCTAAAACCCTAAACCCCAAATCCTAAATCCTAAACCCTAAACCATAAACCCTAAAAATCTAAACCCTAAATCCTAAAAACTAAACCCTAACCCGTAAACCCTAAACCCTATCCTTAAACCCTAAATCTTAAAACCCTAAACCCTAAACCCTAAACCATAAACCCAAAAAGCCTAAAAACCTAAACCTAAACTAAATAAAACCTAAAAATAAAATAAAATAAAACCTAAATAAAATAAAATAATAAAATAAAATAAAACCTAAAATAAAAAATAAACCTAAACCTAAAAATTAAATAAAATAAAAATAAAATAAATTAAAATAAAATAAATAAAAACTTAAACCAAAAAAAATTAAAGTAAACCTAAGAGTAAAAAACCTAAATAAAATAATAACTAAATGTAAAATAAAAATAAAATAAATATAAAAAAACTTAAACCTAAAAAATAAACTTAAAAATAAATAAAAAATAAAATGTAAACTCTAAACTAAAAAGAACTAAACCTAAAATAAAAATAAAATAAACCTTAACCTAAACTAAAATAAACTAAACAAAAATAACTAAAACCTGAACCTAAACCTAAAATAAACTAAACCTAATCCTAACCTAAATAAAATAAAAAAATGAAAAATAAACCTAACCTAAACTAAAAAATAAAACCTAAAAATTAATTTAAAATAATAACCTAAAATCCAAACCTAAAAAACTAAAATAAAAACCTAAACATAAACCTATAACAAAAAATAAAACCTTAACCTAAAAAATAAAGTAAAAATAAAACTCAACTAAAAAATAAACCTAAACCTAAACTTAAACCTAAAAAATGAACTAAAATAAAAAAACCTAAACCAAAATAAATAAACCTAAAATAAATAAACTAAATTAAATAAAAAGAAAAAAATAAAAAAATAAAATAAACTAAGTAAACTAAATAAACCTAAACAACTGATTTACTTAATTTTTTTTTAAAAAACTTTAAACCCTAAGCCATAAACCTTAAACCCTAAACCCTAAAACTAACTGAGCCTTAAACCTTAAACCTACAACCGTACCCTAAACCCTAAAAAACCCTAAACCCTAAACCCTAAACCATAAACCTAACCCTAAACCTTAAAGCATAAATCCTAAAACCTAAACCCTAAACCCTAACCCTAAACCCTAAACTCCAAACCCTAAACCGAAACCCTAAACCCCAAACCCTAAACTTAAACCTAAAGTAACTAAATAAATTAAAAAACAAACCTAAACCCTAACACCTAATCAACCTAAAATTAAACTCTAAGAATAGGCAGAACCTTGATGGTAGGAACATCACCTTCAACCAGGCCCAGTCTAGATTTGGTGGTGGAGGTGAAGGCAAAGGCGACTGTTATCACAGTGGTGGTGGGGGATTTGGAGGTGCTGCTGGATATGGAGGTGATGGTCAGACTAGTGGTGGTTATCGAGGTGGGAGGAGAGATGGAGGTTACCATCATGGTGGTGGCAGGGGTAGAGATTGGGGATATGATGGTGGATCCCTCTACTCAAGATGCTGGGGTGGTTCTGGTAGGGACTGGAGAAACTGAAGAACGACTGATCCGATCTGCTACTTATGGAACTGTGTCTTTACAATAGAGACGATTCTAGTTATCTGTGGTTTTTAATTTGCTCTATGCATGCTCATTTTTGAGCTATGTCATCACTTGTGTCTTAGAAAACTTGGTGTATTACTTGGTTGATGAAATCGAGAAGAAGAAATGCTATATTTGAATTTGTTCTCTATTAAAAAAACCAAAAACCTTAAACCTTAAATTAAAACCTGAACCCTAAACCTAACCACTAAACCATAAACCCTAAAAATAAAAAAATATATAAAAAATCCTAAACCCTAGATGTAACCCTAAACCCTAAACCTTAAACCCTAAACTTACAACCCTAAACTATAAACCCTAAACCTACAACCCTAAACCTTAAACCCTAAACACTAAAATCCTAAACCCAAAACCCAAAACCCTAAACCAAAAATGATAAAACCCTAAACCTTAAAACGTATACTTTAGACCTAAACCCTAAACCCTAAAAGCATAAACCCTAAACCCTAAACTCGAAACCATAAACCAAAACTTAAAGTAACTAAAAAATTAAAAAATAAACATAAACCCTAAAACTAATAAACCTAAACCTAAACCCTAAGAATGGACAAAACCTTGATGGCAGGAACATCACTGCCAACCGTGCTCACTCTAACTGGCAAAGGGAGGTGAAGGTGGTTATCACAATGGTGGTGGGGGATCTGGAGATGTTGGTGGATATGGAGGTGGTGGTCATAGAAGTGATCATTATGGTGGCGGGAGGAGGGACGGAGGTTACAACCCTAGTGGTGGCAAAGGGAGAAATCAAGGATATGATGGTGGATCCCTCTATTCGAGATTCCATGGTGGTTCTGATGGGAATTGGAGAAATTGAATAACTGCCGATCCGATCAGCTGCATATGGAACTGTGTCTTTATAGTAGAGACAGTTCTAGTTATATAAGCCTTTTGATTTGTTCTATGCATGCTCATTTTTTATCTATGTCATTGCTTGTCTTAGAAAACTTGGTGTGCTACTTGGTTGATGAAATCGAGAAGAAGAAATATTCAATCTGAATTTGTTCTATATTAAAAGAAAACCATAAACCATAAACCCTAAAAATAAATAAAAAATAAAAAAACTCTAATCCTAAACCCTAAACCGTAAAACTAACCCTAAACCCTAAACCTACAACTCAAAACCTACAACCCTAAACCCTAAAACATTAAACACTAAACCCAAAATCCTAAACCTTGAAACCCTTAACCCTAAACCCTAAACCCTAAAACCCTAAACCCTAAACCCTAAACCCTAAACTCTAAATTCTAAAACCTACAATTTTAAACCTTGAACCCTCAACCCTAAACCTAAAACACTAAACACTAAACCCTAAACCTAAAAAATAAAAAATAATAATATAAAATAAAATAAATATAAAAATAAATATAATAAATAAAAAAGCTAAAGCTAAAAAAAATGAAACTAAATAAATAAATAAAAATCTAAAGTAAACTAAAAAATAAAATAAACCTAAAAATAAAAAACTTAAATAAAATAAAAGCTAAATGAAAAATAAATAAAATATACATAAAATAAAAAAAACTAGAAACTAAATAAAAACCTAAACCTAAAATAAACCTAATCCTAAACTAAATAAATAAAACCTGAACCTAAACCTAAACCAAACTAAGCCTAAACCCTAAACTAAATACAATAAAATAAACTAAAAATAAACCTAAACTTAAATTAAGAAATAAAACCAAAAAAACTTAAACCTAAAAAAAATAAAATGAAACCAAAACCTAAACCTAAAATAAAATAAAATAACCTAATAAAATAAAATAAACTAAGTTAAAATATAAACCTAAACCTAAACCTAAAAAATAAACTAAAATAAATAAACCAAAAACCTTGAACCCTAAACCTACAACCCTAAGCCCTAAACCCTAAAAAATGCTAAACACTAAACCCTAAATTAACCTTAAACCCTAAACCTTAAACATTAAACCCTAAGCTCTAAACCCTAAACCCTAAACCGTAAATGCTAACTATAACCCTAATCCCTAAACCTAAAACCACCTAAACCCTAAACTATAAACCTAAACCAAAGTTTAATCCTAAACTAAAAAAACTAAACCATAACCTAAACCCTAAACCCTAAACCTAAATAATCAAACCCTAAACCCTAAACTAAACTCTAAAACCTAAACCTAAACTAAAACCTAAAACCTAAAATCTAAAACTTAAACCTAAATTAAATAAAAAACCTTAAAATAAAAATAAATAAATAAACCTAAATAAAATAAAAATAAAATAAAACCTAAAACTAAAATAAACCTAAAATAAAATCAAATAAAAATAAAAAAAGAAAACCTAAAATAACTAAAAAAATAAACCTAAAAAAAATCTAAATAAAAACTAAATAAAATAAAATAAACCTAAAAATAAAATTAAATAAAATAAATAAAATAAACCTAAAAAAATAAATCTAAAAAAACCTAAAATAAACTAAAAAAAAAAAACCTAAACCCAAAATAAAATAAATAAAATAAACTAAAATAAACCTAATCTAAACTAAAATAAATTAAAAATAAACCTAAAATAAATAAACCTAAACTAAAAAAATAAAATAAAATAAACCTAAACTAAAATAAAAAATAAAACCTAAACCTAAAAAATAAACTAAAATAAAAAGCCTAAACTAAAGTAAATAAACTTAAAATAAATAAACTAAATTAAATAAAACCAAAATTATACATAAAATTAAAATTAAAAACTAAATAAAAGTAAACTAATATAAAATAAATAAATTAAAAAAAAAAATTAAATAAAAAAAAACCCTAAACCACCTAAACCTTTAACCTAACCTACAACCCTAAACCTACAAACCATACACACTAAACCCTAAACCCTAAACCCTAAACCCTAAACCCCTAAACCCTAATCCTAAACTATAACCCCAAAAATAAACCCTAAAACCTAAACCCTAAACCTACACCTAAACCTAAACCCTAAACCTAACCAGATTTAATCATAAACCCTAAACCCTAATGCTAAACCCTAAACCCTAAACACTAAACCCCAAACTTAAACCTAAACCTTAAGTAACTAAATAAATAAATAAAATAAACCTAAACCCTAAAACCTAATAAGCCTAAACCTAAACCTAAACCCTAAGAATGAGCATAACTTGACCCTAAATAAAAAACTAAAATGAAGAAAAATCAATTTTCTAAAAAAAACTAAACTGACCTAAACCTAACCTAAACTCTAAAAAGCCTAAACCCTAAACCCTAAATCAAAAAACTATAAGCCCTAAACTCTAAACCCTAAACTCTAAACCCTAGACCCTAAACCCTAAACCATAAACCCTAAACCCAAAACCCAAAACTAACCCTAAAACTAAACCCAAAAAAGTTAAAAACCTTAACATAAACTAAATAAAACCTAAAAATCTAATAAACAAATAAACATAAACCATAATAAAATAAAGTAATAAAAATAAAATAAAAACCTAAACTAACACCTGAACTTAAACCTAAACCTAAAAAAAACCTAATAATAATAATAATAATAATAATAAATAGAAACTAAATTAAAATAAAATAAATAAAAGCCTAAACTAAATTAAAAAATAAAACACCTAGATAAAATAAAAACTAAACATAAAATAAAAATAAAATAAACTTAAAATAAAATAAAATAAAAACCTAAACCTAAACCTGAAACTAAAAAATAAACTAAATAAAATAAACCTAAACATAAGCTAAAATAAACTAAACTAAAATAAATAAAACCTAAACATAAACCTAAAATAAACTAAACCTAAACCCTAAACTAAATAAAATAAACTAAAAATAAACCTAAACCTAAACTAAAAAATAAAATCTAAAAATAAACCTGAAATAAAAACTTAAACCTAAACCTAAAAATCAAAAACTAAACCTAAACCTAAAAAATAAAATAAAAAATAAAACTAAACTAAAAAATAAACATAAAATTAAACCTAAACCTAAAAAATAACTAAAATAAAAAAGCTAAACCAAAATAAATAAACCTAAAATAAATAAACTAAACTAAATAAAAATAAAAAATAAACCTAAATAACAATAAAAAATAAAATAAACTAAATAAACCTAAACCTACCGATAAAAATAAACTTTAAACCCTAAACCCTAAACTCTAAATGCTAAATCCTAAACCCTAAACCCTAAACCTTAAAACTAACACAAAACCCTAAACACTAAACCCTAAACCATAAAACCAAAATCGTAGTCTAAACCAACATAAACCCTAACTAAACTCCCTAAAGCCTAAACCCTAATACCCTAATACCCCAAACCCTAAACCCTAAACCCTAAACCCTAATACCCTAATACCCTAAACCCTAAACCCTAAACCCTAAAATCTAAACCCTAATACCCCAAACCCTAAACCCTAAACCATGAACCCTCAACTAACCCTAAACCCTAAACCCTAAAAAGCATGAAACCTAAACCTAAACTAAATAAAAACCTAAAAATAAAATAAATAAAAAATCTAAACCAAAATAAAATAAAATAAAAAGCCTAAACTAAAACCTAAACCAAATAAAAATAAAAACTAAATTGAAATAAAATAAATAAAAACCTAAACTAAACAAAAAAAAAAATAGCTAAATAAAATAAAAACTAAACATAAAATAAAAATAAAATAAACCTAAAATAAAATAAAATAAAAACTAAATAAAAACCTAAACCTAAAAATAAATCAAATTATTGTCCTAAGATTAGATGGGGACACTTAAAGAACACAACAACAACAACAAGCCTTAATCCCACTAGGGTTACATGAATCCATTCAGGTCCTATTATGTGTCAAATTCTCATTTAAATTCAAGTATACTAAGATCATTATTTATACATCTTAACCAAGTTTTTTTTTAGGTCTACCTCTACTTTCTTAACATAAGGCAAATCTAATGCATCTACTCCCTAATCATCAATGGTCGATGCTTTATGTAGCCAAAATCCATCTAAGCGACTCTCCCTAATCTTATCTACCACTAGCCAACTTTTTTTCTTGAATATACTCATTTTGCATTCTATCTCTAAGAGTAAAGCCACTGATCCACCTAAGCATCCTCATCTCTATAACACTTAACTTAGTCTTATGCTTCTTTTATTGGCCAACATTCTACACCATAAGTCAGGGTCTTACCACCATCTTATAAAATTTTCCTTAAGTTTAAGTGGAACTTTTCTATCACATAATAGGCCAGATGCATTCCTCCACTTCAACCATCCAACTTGAACAATAACATCTCCAACTATTTCGCCATCATTTTGAACAATAGAGCCTAAATATATGAAACTCTCACTCTTATTAATGACTTGTTCACCTAATATCACAACACTACCACTAGAACTTCTACGACTAAAATTACACTCAATATATTCAATTTTAGATCTACTTAAATGAAAACCTTTAGACTCTAGAGTTGACCTCCATAATTCAAATTACTCTCTCTAGTCTTATTAACAAGAAGAATGTCATTAAAAAAGCATACAAGAAGGTACATCTTCTTGTAAATGCCTCATAAGAACATCCATAACTAAAGTAAAAAAGATAAAGGCTTAAAGCTGATCCTTGATGTAATCCAACCAAATAGAAAATATATTTTGTCAATCCTCCTTGTGTTTGGACACAAGTATATACATATCCTTAATGACTTGAATATAACCAATATTAACTCCTTTCTATTCTAGAACTCTCCAAAGAACATCTTTTGAAACTTTATCATATGCTTTCTCTAAATCAATAAATATCATATGTAGATCCTCCTTACTTTCTCTATGCTTCTCCATCAAACCCCTTAACAAATATATAGCATCCATAGTAGATCTACCTGGCATGAAACAAAACTGAATATGAGAAACTTCTGTATCACATCATAGCCTATGCTCAATTACTCTCTCCCATAATTTTAATGTAGGGCACATTAACTTAATTCCTCTATAATTTGCACACTCTTATGCATCACCTTTATTCTTAAATATATGAACCAACAAACTCTTTCTTCACTCATCTAGCATCTTTATAGTCTTTAAAATGACATTAAAAAGATTTGTAAGCCAAGAAATTCCTTGATCTCCTAAACATTTCCACACTTCTATTGGAATATTATCCGTCTAGCTTTCCACATTTCATTTTCTTTAAAGCTTCATTTAACTAATAACGATGATAAAATGAAATTCTCTATTTTGTTTAGGGGTTAAAATGCTAATCAAATATTTTCCCTATTTTCATCAATATTCTTTTTAAAAAAAGCATTTTATTATTTTCATCCTTAATACACCTCACTTGAACTATGTCTTTTCTTCCCTATCTCTTTGGTTTTATACATACATCTTTCACCTTCTTTGGTATCTAATCTATTTTATAAATCACTAAAGCTAAATTTTGCATCATATATCGCTTTCTTAGAATCTCTGCAGCCACTTTATATCTTTCCCAATTCTCTGAGTTTTTACATCTAAACCAAGTTTTATAACAATACTTCTTATTTTTTATCTTTTCTTGCACGCTTTGACTCCACCACCAACTATTCTTATTAAAAGAAGTTTTTTCTTTTGATTCTCCAAGCACATCTTTAGCAACCTGCTTAATTTCACTTGCTATTTTTTCCTACATAATGTTAGCTTCCTCATGAATATCCCAAATTCTAATCTCTTATCGCTTGCTCTTAAAAATATTTTTATTTGTGTTCTTTAAGTGTCCCCATCTAATTCTAGGAAAATAATTTAGTTTATTTTTTCTCTTATGAACTTTCATCTTAAAATCTAAAACTAACAATCGATGTTGGGTACTTAGATTTTACTTGGAATGACCTACAATCTTTACAATCTAAATGATCTATTTTTCTTATCAGAAAATAATCAATCTGTGTTTTACTAGATCCATTTTTATAATTAATAATATGTTCATCTCTTTTCTTAAATAAAGTGTAACCAACAACAAAATCATAAGCTAAAGCAAAATCTAATATAGTCCTACCTTCTTCATTAGTCACTCCAAATCCATAACCACCATGAATACTTTTAAAATCTTCTACCACTCTACCAACATGTCCATTTAAATCTCCAATAAATACTTTTTCTTCGAGAGGTATCTTTTGTATTAATCCCTCTAATTCATTCCAAAAATTTTATGCTTACCTCCAAACCTACTTGAGGAGCATAGACACTTATAACATTGATAATCTTAGTATCAATAGTAATCTTTAAACCTATAATTTCATCTCCACATCTATTAATATTTATAACATTATCCTACAAACCTTTATCTATAATCACACCTACACCATTTCTAGTTCAACTTTTACCTAAATACCAAAGTTTAAAACCTAAGCTATCAATCTCCTTGGCCATCTCCCCAACCCATTTAGTTTCTTGAACACATAAAATATTTATCTTTCTATGAACCATAATATCTATTAATTCCATTAATTTACCTCTAAGAGTACCTATATTCTAAGATCCTAACCTAATTCTAGTTTCATGGACTAACTTCTTTGCCCGCATCCGTCCATAATGTGGGAACCCTTTCTTATTTAACACACGAGGCGATCGTGACTCTAGCACATTTTTCAGTATATTCAAGCCATATAGTGTTTCGCTTCCAGGGGACACCTTAGCATTAACACAATGATTTAAAGGATTCATGTCATGATTATTTTGACAAGTTTTATGCTGGCTATCGACTACCTAACGCAACCCTCCACTTTTCACATCCGGACTTGGGACCGGTAATGGTAGTGTTAAAGAACTCAAATAAAAATATTTTTAAGAGCAAGCTACAAAAGCTTAGAATTTAGGATGTTCATAAGGAAGCTAATGTTATGTGGGAAAAAGTAGCAAGTTAAATTAAGAAAGTTGCTAAAAATGTGCTTGGAGAATCAAAAGGAAAAACTTCTTTTAATAAAAATAGTTGGTGGTGGAGTCAGAGTGTGCAAGAGAAGGTAAAAAATATGAAGCATTGTTATAAAACTTGGTTTAGATGTAAAAACTCAGAGAAATGGGAAAGATATAAAGTGGCTTGTAGAGATTCTATGAAAGCAATATATGATGCAAAAAATTTAACTTTTAGTGATTTATACAATAGATTAGATACCAAAGAAGGTGAAAGATGTATGTATAAGTTACCAACCAAAGAGATAGGAGAAGTAAAGACCTAGTTCAAGTGAGGTGTATTAAAGATGAAAATAATAAAGTGCTTTTCTTAGAAAAGGATATTGAAAATAGGTGGATGAGATATTTTGATAAACTTTTCAATGAAGGATCTGAAAGTATAATTGATTTTAGCAACTTTAATAGCCTGAAAAAAATAAAGAATTTTGTTTTTATCATTGTATTAGTAAATCTGAAGTTAGAGAAGCTTTAAAGAAAATGAAATATGGAAAAATAGTAGGACCTGATGATATTCCAATAGAAGTGTAGAAATATTTAGGAGATCAAGGAATTTCTTGGCTTACAAATCTTTTTAATGTTCTTTTAATGGCTAAAAGGATGTTAGATGAGTGGAGGAAGAGTTTGTCGGTTCCTATATTTAAGAATAAAGGTGATGCGTAAGAGTGTGCAAATTATAGAGGAATTAAGTTAATGTGTCATACATTAAAATTATGGGAGAGAGTAATTGAGCATAGGTTATGATGTGATACAAAAGTTTTTTACAATCAGTTTGGTGTCATGCTAGGTAGATCTACAATGGATGCCATACATTTGTTAAGAGGTTCGATGGAGAAGTATAGAAAAAGTAAGGAGGATCTACATATGATATTTATTGATTTCTTGAAAGCTTATAACAAAGTTTCAAGAGATGCTCTTTAGAGTTCTAGAATAGAAAGGAGTTAATATTGGTTATATTCAAGTCATTAAGGATATGTATACTAGAGCTATTACTTGTGTCCAAACACAAGGAGGATTGATAAAATATTTTCCTATTTCAGTTGGATTACATCAAGGATTAGCTTTAAGCCTTTATCTTTTTGCTTTAGTTATGGATGTTCTTACTCAGCATTTAAAGGAAGATGTACCTTATGCTTATTACATTCTTATTGATAAGACTAGAGAGGGAGTCCAAGAGAAACTTGAATTATGCAGGTCAACATTAAAGTCTAAAAGTTTTCATTTAAGTAGATATAAAACTGAATATATAAAGTGTAATTCAAGTTGTAGAAGTTTTAGTGGTAGTGCTATGACATTAGGTGAACAAGTCATTAATAAGAGTGAGTGATTCAGATATTTAGACTATATTATTTAAAATGGTGGTGAAATAGATGGAGATGTTATTAGTAGAATTCAAGTTGGATGGTTGAAGTGGAGGAAGGCATCCTTTGTTATTGTGATAGAAAAGTTCCACTTAAACTTAAGGGAAAATTTTATAAGATGGTGGTAAGACCACGATGACTTATGGTGCAGAATGTTGGCCAATAAAGAGAAGCATAAGACTAAGTTAAGTGTTCTGAGAGATGATGCTTAGGTGGATGGGTGGCTTTACTCTTATAGATAAAATGCAAAATGAGTATGTTCAGGGAAAGGTTGGTGTAGCTCTAGTGGCAAATAAATTAGACAGAGTCGCCTTAGATGGTTTGGCCACATAATGCGTCGGCCGTCTGATGAGCCAGTTAGGAGAGTAGATGCATTAGATTTTCCTTATGTTAAGAAATGTAGAGGTAGACCTAAAAAGACTTGGTTAAGATGTATAAAAAATGACCTTAGTATACTTTAATTAAATGAGAATTTGATGCATAATATGACACAATGGAGATGAAGGATTCATGTAGCTGACCCCACTTAGTGGGATAAAGGCTTGTTGTTGTTATTGTTTATTGTTGTTTCAGTTTAGGTTTTGGTTTAGGTTTTATTTATTTATTTGATTATTAGGTTTTATTTAGTTTAGGTTTAGGTTCTTAGGTTTTTAGGTTTTTAGGGTTTAGGCTTTTGGGTTTTGGGTTTAGGGTTTAGGGTTTAGGGTTTGTTGACCTCATTTTTGGATGAGGTTAATTTAGAAATTGGGAGATCTTAATGTCAAATAGGAATCTCCAAATTCAATGCTTAGGATACTATGCCTAATGACCTAAGGGAATTCACCTTGGGTTGGATCTAACCTATTTATCCTAGGTAGGATCAACTCAAGCATCCAAATTCAAAATCAATTAATCAAATCAACAATCAATAATCATCAATCCAAGATGATTAAAAGTTAAATTACATTTAATTTCAAAACTACCCTTGAGTTTATTTTGAATTGGATCATACTAAAATCAATGCACTTGATTTGGACTCAAACTCCAACCCAAATCAAATGTACTCCAAATAAAACTCAAAATGGGCACACACATTTCAGGCTGTGATGCCATAATCATAAAATAAAAAAGGGGAGAAAATGGGAAGAAGAGAAATGTTAATTTCCTTCTTCCATCTCTTCCATGCAAACTCCCTTCTTCCCACCTCATCCATTCCAAGACAAAAGCCACCTCTTAAAGATGGTGCCTTCAAGTGAAGGAGGCAATCAAGCAAGGAAAAGCCAACAAGGATTTGGCTTCTCCAAGGAAGAAAGAAAAGGAATAGAAGAGGAGGAGTAAAAGTGCTCTTCCATGCATGGAAAACATGCAAGCTCCTTCCCTCTGAGTGAACATTCCATTATGTTCATAAGAAGAGGAAGTTCAACACCTTTCCCCCACCTTGTGGAGGCACTTTCATGCCAAAAGAGCACCCTTTAATGGTGAAATCCAAAGGAGAGGATTTCACCCCAAATTGAAGACACATACACATTCTAGGGCTCGAGGCGATCCAAATCGAGCCCTTACTCGAATCATTTAGCACTGGGAATGCTGAGAACCACCAAGGCTGAGATTTATGCTAGGGAGCTCGGTCATGGGGGAAAACCATATGGAGATAAGCCGCCAAATGCTAGCCACAAGTTTGTTGCATAGATCTAAAGCTTATGGAATCAACCTCACCAGATGTAATCGGGTTTGCCATTGGCGTCCTCCCTATTTTCTTCATGCTTTGATTTTGGGCCTTTTCAAAGAAAATCGAATGCCAAATGGATCTAGATTGATCCCAATTCATTTGGAATCAAAATCAATTAATTGATCATGGTGATGGAAAACCATCAATGGTGATCAAATTTTACTATTTAGGGAAGAAAATGATCTCATCATCATCTATTTGGATGGGGCGTCAGATCTAGGTGCATAATTTGATTTAAATCCTCAAGGATATGGGGCGTCCGGACCATCCATCGGTCCAGATCATTTCGCATTGTGACACATTTTTCATCCCGCACACACGGCCCCGCGACGCGATCTTATCCAGACCGGGATAGTATGGACCATCTGATCTTTGATCGGATGGTCCGTAAATGATCCCACTTATTTCAACTCTATCGCGTGGGACCCTCCCCACTCAAAATCGTTAAGATTTGTTAATTAACGGTTTAATTAATTAATTAAAATCAAAAACTTTAAAAAATCATATTTAATCAGATAAAAATCAAAAAATTACAAATAAGAGCTCTATGGATTCATCTTGAAGAGAGAAATCCATAGAAATTAAAATCTCCAAGTTTTATTAGGTAAGTTTACCTTAATAAGGGTTTAATTGAAAAAGATTAAACCTTAATTACTCTTCAAATTAATAATCCAATTAATTTGAAACTTTGGGGAAATGAAATTAAGCTTAAAACATATCTTAAGTAAAATTTTTGGGATTTAATTCTCTGAATTCAAGGGAAATTGTAATTTCATGTGTATAAACTATAAATTAATTAAATTAATTACCCTTTAATGAAATAATTAGAAAACTTTGATCTAATAACTTTAAATTAACACAATGAATATTAATTAGACCTAATCAAACCTATATGAACCTAATAGATCACTAATTAACTCAATTAGGTAATTAAAAGAATTAAATAATTCAATTAAAACTGAACCTAATTAAAACATAATAAATCAACTAGTTAACCAAAAATTATAAATAAACCCTCATTGGAAAGGTATTTTAGTGAAGAATAAATTAAAAATAAAATCCCTCAATGAATCTTAATAAATTAGGCTTAATTTAGGTTTTAATGAAATAATTAAAACCTTAATTACACCCTACTTACATCTCTAATCAATTTGAAACTTTAGAAACATAAAATTGGCATGTAACCCCACTTGCCATAATTATCTCAAACTCAATTGGTCTATAAATTTGGAATTCTTGATTTTCCAAATCTCTAGGTCAATATGAACTAAATAATAATTAAGAAGAATCATTAATTCATTGAATCAACAAATAAATTGAACTAATCTAAAATAAACATCGAAAATACTTAGGGTAATTCATCAAAACTTTCTAAGTCAAAGAATTTAATCAAATATCAAAATTGTAAGAAAAATACTTAATGAAATTCAAACATAATTAAACAACTTAAGTTAAGTTTAATGAAACCACTCATCCTTAATGAATTTAAATAATGAATCTAAAACCTATGTTAATTAAATCAGATTAAGAATTATCGATGAACAAACCTAAGGTATTAATTCATATTAATAAATTTAAACCTTAAGCTTATAAATCCATGATTTAATATCTTAAGTTAAATTGAATGAAATCAAACTTAAATCATACTCTTTAAATTTACATAAGCCAAATAAAATGAAATCCATATAACTTAATTCAAAATGAAACAAATCAAACAAATTAAATCAAATAAAGCAATTTAGACAAATGAAATAACATAAATCAAATCCAAACATAAATATAATTAAAATACTTAAGGATTTTAGTTAGACTTTTGAAAACTTCATTAGGATTTAGGATGTTGAATGGAAAGAGATCCATCCAAAAATGGAATCATTCCATTCTTCATTCTTGAAAACCTATACAACTTTAACCAAATAAAATGAACATAAAATGGGAATTAAATCATTAAAAAATTTGAAACCTTTGTAATGATTTAAATTCCCATTTTATTCTTTGGAACTTCCACAACTTCTACACTTAAATTTGATTAGGTTAGATCTATGGTCTAGGATTAGCAATGACCCACAGATGCGGTGGTACATGTGATAGATGGATGTAAGAGGAGACTTTTGGAAGAGACCCTAGATCTGAACTTGTAGTTTAGGCGGGTTGTATAAAAATTCTTTGCTCATTTTCTTTATTAGTGCGTGTTAAGGGATACATTAACCTTTTGTTATATAATTTAATTTGGCTTGATTTAGATATTAATAGAAACAACATGCTTTTCTTAGGTTTACTTTTTTGTGCTATGTTTGTGATGTGATGTATACTAGAGATGTAGGCTCATAGGGTAAACTAAATTTTCCAACTATCAATTGAAACATAAAATAAATAAAACTCATAATCTTTATATAAAGCTAGGTATTAAAAGCAAGACAAAATATGTAGCCCATTATTTGGATGTTTTAATATCATACATAATCATATTATTTCTTTTGATTAATGAAGGACTTCCATCCTTGCAGGTAACTTTCTTTGAGGTATTTATGATGGATGTACATTCTTCTATTACATTTGTCCCATAATATTTTTCTAATCACATCATTAAGCATAAATTGCATTATGACCTAAGGAATCTTGAGTCAAAATTAAAAATTTGAAAATATGCATTAATGAAGGACATCTTCATACCTACATAATCTTGAGGTTAGGGAGTAAGTCTTAGTTCATAATTTCTTTCTAATCACATTTGCATAAATTGCATTGACCATCTTGCATTATATGAAAATTTATGATTTTAAAATGCACTTAGGTGGTGTTAGACCTTCTCTCTAGCAGTTATAAGTCTAAGAAATTCGGGGATAGGTTAGTTCCTTTAAGTGAGGAGAATGGCCTATGATTCCTTAGGATATAACTAGGTTGAGCATTTGACATGTGTTAGAAGCACCTGTAGACTAGGTTCTGAAGCATCTTTTTAGGAATAAGTCTTTAACTCTAGGCATTTCTACAGTCTTGTGTTGATAGAATCTAAGCCCTAGATTTCTAAGAAAATGATAACTTGAATTCTAAAATTAAATACCAAATTTGAAGCCCAATCATAGGATAGATGAAATGTCTACTGGGCATCCCAATATCAATAAACATTTTCTACTCTTTTCCATTTGACTCTTAAAAATAACTCTCTCCAATTTGGACCTCTCCCAATTGAATTTCTTAAAAAATCATTCCTTTGAAAGCTACCTTAGTAGTCTTTAGGAATAACCACTTATTTCTTTAATCGAGTATTCTTAGGAAGAGACCCTTCTAAGATGTAATTAACTATAGAGGCTTGCCTTTATAGGGAACCATGATCCCGTGGATAAAATAGACCTTGTTCTACTTTTCCATGTAGTTCAAGGAAAATACTCTACATACGAAGACCCATCGACCTTAGGAGTCTTTTATTGAAATGATTGAATCCATTATAGGAAAGCATGTTTATCTTTCAAGATAATATGCTTAATAATATTTGGTCATCTAAATAAAATATTCTAAACTCTATGTGGTGTCATTTTCTTTTCTATTCAGAAAAGAACCAAGGTTTAGGGTTTAGGGTTTAGGGTTTTGGTTTAGGGTTTTAGGGTTTTAGGTTTATGGTTTTAGGGTTTATGGTTTAGGTTATGGGTTTAGGGTTTAGGGTTTAGTGTTTATGCTTTGGAGTTTTGGGTTTTTAGGGTTTAGTGTTTAGGTTTTTTTTTTTAAAATTAAGTAAATCGGTAGGTTTAGGTTTATTTAGTTTATTTTTAATTTCTTTTAGTTTATTTTTTCATTTTATTTTTATTTAAGTTTATTTTTTATTTATATTTAATTTAGTTTATGTATTTTAAGTTTATTTATTTTAGTTTTTTTTTTAAGTTTAGGTTTAGGTTTATGCTTATTTTTAGTTTATTTTACTTTGATTTTATTTTTTTAGGTTTAGGTTTTATCTTTTATTTTAGGTTTAGGTATTGGTGTTTATTTAATTTTTTAGGTTTATTTTAGGTTTATTTTAGGTTTTATTTTTAATTTAGGTTTAAGTTTATTTTAGTTTATTTTATTTTATTTAGTTTAGATTTAGGTTTAGTTTATTTTGAGTTTAGGTTTAGGTTTTATTTATTTTAGTTTAGGTTTAGGTTTATTTTATTTTGTTTTTTTAGGTTTAAGTTTTTTAGGTTTAGGTTTTTATTTATTTATCTATTTTTTGGTTTATTTTTTAGGTTTAGATTTTTATTTAGTTTTTATATTATTTTATTTTAGGTTTATTTTATTTTTATTTTACATCTAGTTTTTATTTTATTTAGGTTTTTTATTTCTAGGTTTATTTTATTTTGAAGTTTAGTTTAGGTTTTTATTTATTTTATTTTAGTTTAGTTTTTTCTTTATTTTATTTTATTTATACATTTCAATTTAAGTTTAGGTTTACGTTTCAATTTAGGTTTTTATTTTATTATATTATTTATTTTATTTAGGTTTAGGATTAATTATTTATTTTATTTTTAGGTTTTATTTAGTTTAGGTTTAGGCTTTTAGTTTTTAAGGTTTAGGGTTCACGATTTGCGGTTTAGGGTTTAGGGTTTAGAGTTATAGGTTTTAGGGTTTAGGGTTTAGAGTTTAGGGTTTAAGGTTTAGGATTTACAAAATAATGTGGGAATGCTTGCTTATTTAACACAGGCATCTCATTATATTCAAGACATACAACGTGGCTTATAAACATAGCACCCAGCATAACATAATGATTTAAAGGATTCATGTCATGATTATTTCGACAAGTTTTATGTCGCTTCGACTACCTATCGCAACCCTCCACTTTTCCTTTTCACATCCCAATTCGACAAAGGTAATGTTAAACCTAAACCTAAACCTAAAAATAAAATAAAATAAAATAAAAACCAAACCCTAAACTAAAATAAATAAAACCATAACCTAAACCTAAAATAAACAATACCAAAACCTTGAACTAAATAAAATAAAATAAACTTAAACCTAAAATAAAAAATAAAACCTAAAAATAAACCTAAAACATAAACAAAAAATAAATAAAATGAAAACCTAAACCAAACCTAAAAAAGAAAAATAAAACCTAAACCTAAAAAATAAAATAAAAATAAAACTAAATAAAAATATGCATAAACTTATCGTAAACCTAAAAAATAAACTAAATAAAAATCTAAACTAAAATAAATAAAAATAAAAAAT
The DNA here is from genome assembly GCA_021442155.1 of Cymbidium sinense. Lineage (NCBI taxonomy): Eukaryota > Viridiplantae > Streptophyta > Magnoliopsida > Asparagales > Orchidaceae > Cymbidium > Cymbidium sinense. The sequence goes on from CM038217.1 coordinate 183,465,012, forward strand.
AAACTTGAATAAAAATTAAAAATAAATTTAGCTAAAATAAATAAATAATAAATTAAAGTAAAATAAATAAAAAATAAACAAAATAAACATAAACCTATTGGTTTATTTTTTTAAAAAAAACCCAAAACCTTAAACCCTAAAACCTAAAACTAACCCTAAACCCTAAACCCTATACCATAAACCCTAAACCCTAATCTAACTATAAACCCTAATCACTAAACCCTAAACCTAAACCCTAAATCCTAAAACTTAAATCTTGAACCCTAAAAATACAAACCTAAACCCTAAACCCTAAACCCTAAACCTTAAACACTAAACCTTAAACGTTAAACCCTAAATCCTACAACCCTAAACCTTAAACCTAAACCCCAAACCCTAAACCCTAAACCCTAAACTCTAAACCCTAAAAACCTAAAACCTAAAACCTAAACCTAAATTAAATAAAACCTAAAAATAAAATAAATAAAAAACCTAAACCTAAATAAAATAAAAATATAGTAAAATAAAAACCTAAACTAAACCCTAAACCTAAACTTAAACCTAAACCTAAATGTAAAAATAAAACAAAATAAAAAATAAAACTACACTAAAATAAAATATATAAAAACCTAAACTAAACTAAGAAATAAAATAAACCTAAAAATAAAAAACTTAAATAAAAGAAAAATTATATATAAAATAAAAATAAAATAATTTTAAAATAAAATAATATAAAAACTAAATAAAAACCTAAACCTAAAAATAAATAAAAAATAAAACCTAAACCCTGTACTAAAAAAAACCTAAACCTAAAATAAACAAAATGAATTAAACCTAAACCTAAACTAAAACAAACTAAACTAAAATAAATAAAACCTAAACCTAAACCTAAAATAAACTAAACTTAAACCCTAAACTAAATAAAATAAAATAAAATAAAAACCTAAAACTTAAACCTAAAAAAAATAAATGCTTATACCTAAACCTAAAAATAAAAAATAAAACCTAAACTTAAAAAATAAAATAAAAATAATATTAAACTAAAAAAATAAGCATATACCTAAACCTAAACCTAAAAAATAAACTAAAATAAAAAACATAAACCTAAAATAAATAAACTAAAATTAATAAAAATAAAAAATAAAATAAACTAAAATAAATAAAAAATAAACTAAATAAATCTAAACTTACCAGTTTACATAATTTTAAAAAAAAATCCTAAACTCTAAACCCTAAACCCTAAACCCCTAAACCTTAAAACCCTAAACCCTAAAACCCTAAACCCTAAACCTTAATCAATAAACCCTAAACCCTAAAAACCTAAACTAAATAAAACCTAATAACCAAATAAAAAAAACCTAAACCTAAACAAAACAAAATAAAATAAAAACCTAAACTAAACCAAAACCTAAACCTAAATAAAATAAAATAAAAACCTAAACCTAAAAATAAAATAAAATAAATAAAAACCAAAACTAAAATAACAAAATAAAATAAGCCTAAGAATAAAAAACCTAAATATCATAAAATAAATCTAAATAAAATAAAAGTTTAACTAAATAAAAACCTAAACCTAAAAAAATAAACCAAAAAATAAAACCTAAAAACAAACACCTAAACCCTAAACTCAAAAAATACTAAACCTAAAATAAAAAATGTAAAATAAACCTAAACCTAAAATAAAATAAACTAAACTAAAATAAAGAAAACCTAAACCTAAACCTAAAATAAACTAAACCTAAACCTTAAACTAAATAAAATAAAATAAACTAAAAATAAACCAAAACTTAAACTAAAAAAAAAACCTAAAAATACCAAAAATAAAAACCTAAAACATAAACCTAAGATGCTAAAATAAAAACTTAAGCCTAAACATAAAAAAAATTAAACCTAAACCAAAAAAATTAGATAAAAATAAAACTAAACAAAAAAATATGCATAAAACTAAACGTAAACCTAAAAAATAAACTAAAATAAAATACCTAAACTAAAATAAATAAACCTAAAATAAATAAACCAAACTAAATAAAATAAAATATAAATATAAATAAAAATAAACTAAATAAACCTAAAATAACCGTAAACCTAAGCCCTAAACACTAAACTCTAAACCCTAAACCCTAAACTAATCATAAACCAGAACTCCAAACCCTAAACCCTAAACTAACCCTAAACCTGAAAAATCCCAAACCCTAAAGCCTAAGCCCTAAACCCTAAATCCTAAACTAACCCTAACCCTATGCTAACCCTAAACCCTAAACCCTAAACCTTAAAAACCAAAAAACTTAAAAACCTAAACTTAAGCTAAATAAAACTTAATAATAAATTAAATAAAATTTCTGAACCTAAATAAAATAAAATAAAAACTTAAACCTAAAAATAAAATATAAAATAAAATAAAAATAAATTAAAATAAAATAAATAAAAACCTAAACTAAACTAAAAAATAAAATAAACCTAAGAATGAAAATCTAAAAAAATAAAAATGAAACATATAATAAAAATAAAATAAACTTAAAATAAAATAAAATAAAAACTAAATAAAAACCTAAACCTAAAGAATAAACTTAAAAAGAAAACCTAAAAATAAAAACAAAATAAAACCTAATCCCTAAACAAAAAAAAAAACATAAACCTAAAATAAAAATAAAATAAACAAAACAAAATAATCCTAATCCTAAACTATAATAAACTAAACTAAAAAAATAAAACCTAAACCTAAACTAAATAAAATAAAATAAACTAAAAAATAAAACCTAATAATAAACCTAAAATAAAAACCTAAAACCTAAACCTAAAAAAATAAAATAAAAACCTAAATCAAAACCTAAAAAATAAAAAAATAAAACCTAAACCTAAAAAATAAAATAAAAATAAAACTAAACTAAAAAATAAGCATAAACCTAAGCCTAAACATAAAAAATAAACTAAAATAAGAAACCAAAATTAAAATAAATAAACTAAACTAAATAAAAATAAAAAATAAACCTAGATAAAAATAAATAAATAAAATAAACTAAAATAAATAAAAATTAAACTAAATAAACCTAAACCTATCGATTTACTTAATTTTAAAAAAAAAACAAATTTTAAACCCTAAACCCTAAACCTTGAACCCTAAACCCTAAATCCTAATCGATAAAACCCTAAATCGTGAATCCTAAAACTAACTCTAAACCCTAAACACTAAACCTACTACCCTAAACCCTAAACCCTAAACCTTAAATCCTAAACCCTAAACCATAAACTAACCCTAAACCTAAACCCTAAACATTAAATCTTAAACCCTAACCCAAATTTTAAACCTAAACCTAAATCTAAACTAAAAATCTAAACCCTAAAGCTAAAACCCTAAATCCTAAACCTTACACCTCAAAATCTAAACCTAAAGTTTAAACATAACCCTAAACCCTAAACTAAACCCTAAAAAACCCTAAATCAAAGACCTAAACCCTAAACCATAACCCTAAACATTAAATCCAAACCCTAAACCCTAAACCCTAGGATAATAAACCCTAAAACCCTAAACCCTAAACCTAAACCTAAACTTAAATCCTAAATCAGATAAACTAAACCTACACTTAAAGTGATTAAATAAATTAAAAAATAAACTTAAACCCTAAGAATGAAGAAAACCTTAATGATAGCAACATCACCATCAACTAGGCTCCCTAGTTCGGTGGAGGAAGGCAGAGGAGAGCTATCATAACATGGTGGGAGATCCGAGGTGCGGTGGATATGGAGGTTGCATGCAAAGCAGTGGTTATGGAGGTGGGAGAGTTATACTGAGTGGTGGTGGCAGAGGGTGAGATCAGGGATATGATGGTGGCTCCCACTACTCGAGAGTCCAGGGTGGTCTTTTTAATTTTTTATCTATGTCATCGCTTGTGTCTTGAAAAACCTAGTGTGTTACTAGTTTGATGATATCAAAAAGAAGAAATATTGAATATGAATTTTTCTTTTAAAAAAAACCCAAAAACCCTAAACCCTAAATTAAAACCTAAACCCTAGACCTAAAACTAAAACCCTAAACCCTAAAAACCCTGAATCCTAAACCCTAAAAACATAAACCCTAAACTGTAAACCCTAAAACCTAAACCCAAAATGCTAAACCCTAAACCTAAACCCTAATCCCCAAACCCTAAACCTTTAACCCTAAACCCACAAATAAACCTAAACTCTAAACCCTAAACCCTAAACCCTAAACCTAAAAAACCTAAAACCTAAACTAAACTAAATTAAACCTAAAAAAACTTAAACCAAAACAAAATAAAATAAAACCTAAACAAAACCTAAACCTAAACCTAAACCTAAAAATAAAATAAAATAAAAAATTAAAAACTAAACTAAAATATTATAAATAAAAACCTAAACTAAACTAAAAAATAAGAAACCTAAATATAATAAAAACTAAACCTAAACTAAAAACTAAAGAAAAACTAAAACCTAAAAAATAAAGTTATAAATAAAACTTAAAAATAAATAAAAAATAAAACCTAAACCCTAAACCAAAAAAAAAAACCTAAACCTAAAATAAAAATAAAATAAACTAAACTAAAATAAATAAAATAAACCTAAACCTAAATCTAAACCCTAAATAAAATAAAATAAGCCTAAACCTAAACTAAAAAATAAAACCTAAAAATAAACCTAAAATACAAACATAAAACCTAAACCTAAACAAATAAAATAAAAACCAAAACTTAAACCTAAAAATAAAAAAATAAAACCTAAACTTAAAAAATAAAATTAAAATAAAACTAAACTAAAAAATAAACCAAAACCTAAACCTAAATCTAAAATATATACTAACATAAAAAGCCTAAACTAAAATAAATAAACTAAAGTAAATAAAAGTAAAAAGTAAACTAAGTAAAAATAAAAAATAAATGAACTAAAATAAAAAATAAACTAAATAAACTAAATAAACATAAACCTATGAGTTTACTTAATTTAAAAAAATATAAAAAAATAAAATAAAAAATAAAAACCCTAACCCTAAACCTTAAACCCTAAACCATAAACCTATGACCCTAAACCCTAAACCCTAAAAACTAAACCCTAAATCTCGAGCCTTAAAACTTACAACCATAAACCCTAAACCTTAAACCTTAAACTTTAAACCCTAAACCCCAAACCATAAAACCCAAAAAATCTAAACCTAAACTAAATAAAACCTAGAAATAAAATAGATAAAAAAATCCTAAACGTAAATAAAATATAATATAAAAAATTAAACTAAAATTTAAACTAAAACCAAAACCTAAACCTAAACCCAAACATAAAAAAAATAAAAAAATAAATAAACTAAAAAATTAAATAAAAACCTAAACTAAAATAAAAAATAAAATACACCTAAAAAGAAAAAACCTAAATAAAATAAAAACTAAATGTTTAATAAAAATAAAATAAACCTAAAACAAAATAAAATAAAAACCTAAACCTAAAAAATAAAACCTAAAAATAAATTAAAAATAAAACATAATCCCTAAATTAATAAAAAAAACCTAAAACTAAAAGAAAAAAATAAGTTAAGCCTTAACCTAAACTAAAATAAAATAAATAAAACCTAAACTTAAACCTAAATCCTAAACTAAATAAAAGAAAATAAACTAAAAAATAAACCTAAACCTAAATGAAACAAAAAAACATAAAAATAAACCTAAAATAAAAACCTAAAACCTAAACCTAAAAAAATAAAATAAAAACCTAAACCTAAACCTAAAAATTAAAAATAAAACCAAGACCTAAAAAATAAAATAAAAATAAAACTAAACTAAAAAAATAAGAATAAACCTAAACCTAAATCTAAAAAATAAACTAAAATAAAAAACCTAAATTAAAATAAATAACCTAAAATAAATAAACTAAACTAAACTAAAATAAAAAATAAACCTAAATAAAAATAAAAATGTAATAATAAATAAACTAAATAAACCTAAACCTACTAATTTACTTAATTTAAAAAAAGTACTAAATCCTAAGCCCTAAACCCTAAATTCAAATCCCTAAACCCTAAACCCTAAACCCTAAACCTACAACCTTAAATCTACAACCCTGAACCCTAAACCCTAAACCCTAAACCTTAAACTAACCCTAAACCCTAAATCCTAAACCCTAAACCCTAAACCCTAACACTAACCCTAAACCATAAAAACTCTAAACCCTAAAGCCTAAGCCCTAAATCCTCAAAACCCTAAACCCTAAAGCCTAAACACCAAACCCTAAACCCTAAACCCTAAATCACAATCCCTAAAAACCTAAAAACATAAACTTAAACAAAATAAAACTTAATAAAAAACTTAAACCTAAATAAAATAAAATAAAATAAAGACCTAACTAAAACCTAAACATAAACCTAAAAATAAAATAAAATAAAAAGTATTAATAAACTAAAATAAATTAAATAAAAACCTAAACCAAACTAAAAAAATAAAATAAACCTAAGAATAAAATGATAATTAAAATAAAAACTAAACAAAAAATAAAAATAAAAACTTAAAATAAAATAAAATAAAGCTAAATAAAAACCTAAACCTAAAAATAAAACGAAAAATAAATAAAAAATAAAACCTAATCCCTAAACTAAAAAAAATTAAACCTAAAAAAATATAAAATAAATGAAATAAAATAAACCTAAACCTAAACCTAAACTAAAATAAGCTAAACTAAAATAAATAAAACTTTACCTAAATAGAAATTAAACTAAACCTAAACCTAAACCTAAACTAAATAAAAAAAATAAACTAAAAATAAACCAAAACCTAAACTAAAAAATAAAACATAAAAATAAACCTATTATTTAAACCTAAATAAATAAAAATAAAAATGTAGACCTAAACCAAAAAATAAAAAATAAATTAAACCTAAAAAATAAAATAAAAATAAAACTCAACTAAAAAATAAACTTAAACCTAAACCTAAACCTAAAAAATAAACTAAAATAAAAAACCTAAACTAAATAAATAAATCTAAAATAAATAAACTAAACTAAATAAAAATAAAAAATAAACCTAAATAAAAATAAAAATATAATAAAATAAAAAAAATAAAAATTATACTAAATAAACTAAATAAGCCTAAACTTACTATTTTATAAATCCTAAACCCTAAACCCTAAACCCTAAACCCTAATAGCATAAACCCTAAACCATAAAACCTTCAACCCTAAACCCCAAACCCTATATCCTAAACCATAAACCATAAACCCTAAACTAACCTTAAGCCCTAAACCCTAAACTAACCTTAAACCCAAACCTTAAATCCTAAACCCTAAACCTTGAATAAAGATGTCATTAGGAGTAGATTTATTGAATGACCTAATCCTAACATAGTTATGGTAGCTAAAGAAAATGTCTTCAAGATACTTTCCCTTGACTATTAGAGATTTGAATGCCCTAAACCCTAACCCTAAATCATATTATATTACCATATATTATAGTATAATGTAGCATCATATATTTGAGCATGTAGTGATGTGTTTTTGGATGTTATGAGATGTTTTGAAATGTTTTAGTATATTAATGTATTGTGCCCTATAGTCTATATTAATATAAATCATAAAAATATTGTTTTAATAAATTAGATGATTAAATTTGTTAAATTTGAAGTGCGAATTAGGTTGTAGTACCAAAGGTGTGCTATGCCACTTGTAGTCTAAAAAGTAAGATTTTAGGTTCAAAATAAATATTATATGGCGTACCATAGTATAACATCATATATCATAATATATTATTCTACACATTTTAAATTCTTTTAGTATTTTACAATCATGCAGCCAAGCCTACACTAGAATTATTTATAAAAATGTTGATTTAGACTATAAAATGGTGGAATTTGGCCGAATTCATAATAGGTAGAGCATGACATCATAATTTATTATTTCAATTTAAAATATGTTAGTGATATGACTAAAATATTTAATTTTTTATTGTTTAGACTAATTTTATGATTTTTTATCTTAAGCAATCCCTTGTGATGTGATATGCAATATAATATAATATAATATGTTATGGTGTATTATAATATAGGATTTCATAACATAGTGTAGCATCATGCATTATAGCATACTATTGTGTATTACTACTTATTGTTTAACATATTTTAGTTTGTTATAGTATGATGAAGTAGAGTTTGTACTGGTATAATTCATTAAAATACTGATTTATAGGCTAAGATGATGGGATTTGGCCAAATTTAAGGTAAGCTTTAGGGAACATCATTGGGGGAGTCCTATGGTGTGCCATTTAATCAAAAGAATGGAATTTTGAATCCAAAATAAATGTTCATTTTTCAACCAAATTTTATAAACTTTTTGCTTAAAGTGATTCATTTTAAGGTGTAATGCAAAATAATATATTATATGAAAGCATATTAAAATTTAATGTACATAACAATATAACTTCACATATATATGTCAATGTGGTTGCGTGTTTTTAAATGTTATTGTACATTTTAATGTGCTTTACTTTTGTTATAATACATTGGGTCAAAACTCACAAAAAAGTTTTTAATGTTGAGATGGAAGAATTTGGCCAAATTGGCACACACCAAGAAGCAACACAAAAATTATGCTATTTTGTAACATTTCTAAAAAAAATAACAATTTTACATCCAAAATGAATGTTATTCATATTTTGAGAAAATTTTGTTGTTTGTTACTTTTAAGTGATTCTAATGAGGTGTAATGTTAGACAATATATTATATTATAGCAACTTATAATACAACTTCATATATTATAATATAATATAGTGTGTTAATTCACACTATAATATGTTTAGTATCATATTGTATAGTTAGTTTGAGCTTGCACCATCACAAATCATAAAATGTTGATTACAATGTTAAGATGATGTAATTTGAATGTATACATTGTTAGCCTTTTGGTTGAAAGTATTAAAGGTGTGCATAAGAGAAGAAATAAGATTTGATGAGAATTCAATGTCAAGGAAATGGAGGGAGATCTAGGGATCACACATGGATTGGACATGACATGTGAGGAGTCTACAGGGCGGCATAGAAAAGAAAATCTATTGGGGATAAGGTGTGAATTTGATTTGATTATATGATTTATGGAAAGAATATCTGGGGATAAGAATCTATAATCCACCGAGGAATAAGATCGAATCAACTTTAATTTGTTTTATTTTAATTGATGTGGAGGCATATTTGCTAGAGATATGGGCTCGAGTTTGCTGGGGATCGGGTATATAAAGCTTCCACTAGGAAAGCAGGTTCGGGCTATTCACTGGGGATTAGGATTTGAGTTTGATTTCATAGATTTGTTTGGGGATGTATCCACTGGGAATAATAGTTTGGTTGCATTTCTTTGATTTAGACTCAACTAGGGGAGTTGGTTTAATTTTTCCTTTCGGTGAGCAATGGCTGTGCCAGGAAGAAGGCATAGCAGACTTACATCTTCCAAAGTGAGGAACAACATCTGGGGTGACCTGTCGGATGCACAATAAATTGAACCTGACCTAGGGCGACTATTGAGTGAATGTTGCTAGGGACATTTTTCAACTCAAAGGTAATCAATATTAATTTTATCTTAATTTCATGTGATTTGATAAGATTTGTTTGGTTTAGTTTGCTTTTGAACTGAGGGCATATCTGTTGGGGATGTGAGCTTGGTCAAATTTGATAGATTTAATTTATGGATGATGTCAGTGTGCGATGGACCCACTGAGAAGGGGCTATTTTAGACTTGCCCTATCTCAGATTTATAAATCCAACGGGATAGTCTACTAGCTATGGGGTAGATCTAGCCAACCTAGGGGTTGACTTTTGGTGTGCAACAGCTGTGCTTGAAGAAAAGCATAATAGACTTACATCTTCTAAAGTAGGGAACAACCACTGGGGTGACCTATTGGTAGCACAACAAATTGACCCGACTACTGAGTGAATGCTGTTGGGGACTTATATTGACTCAAGAGTAGCCAAACAATTTCGGTAGGGAGTTTTGCTAACACTGCCCTAAAGATAGGATGCCTGCTTGGGAAAAGGTACCACTAGGGGTGTTGTCTTAATCCATAAATGAATATATATTTTGTTTATATGTTTACATGGACCCTGTTGGTGTGGGGATCTGCGAGAAGGTTATGTAGGCCTTGACCTATCTGATTTCTTGGACCAAGGGAGAATCTGCGCATCCATAGGATGGATTCTCCAACCGCAGGGGTGGTTACTATGAAAGGGGAACTATCTAATCTGATAGTAACCCGAGTAGTGTCAAAATGGGGTCGCAAAGGATGTGATCCAAATATAGTTCCCATAAGGGAGGTGCTACTAAGGGTGTTATCTTGAGCCTTGGAAAAGAAAGCCAATAGGTTTATGGTGGACAACTTAAGGAGAAAGCGTGGCAAACTTACATCTACCATGAGTGGTGTATCCTAAGGTGCGAGAACCAACCAACCTAGGGTGTATCTGTCAGCATGAGTGGTTTATCAGTCAGCATAGTGAGAACTAACCAACCTAAGGTGCCCGTCAGTATACAATGATCAATCTAGAAAGAAAGCATGTAGGCCTACAACTTTACAAGTGAAACTAATCATCTGGATAGTCTATCATCGGCAGGATAAATGTTATCTAACCTAGAGCGACTACTAAGTGGATAGCACTGAGGAAAGACTAGACCTAGACTTGAAGCAATCATGAGGGAAGGATCCACTAGGGGACTTATCTTAAACATCAAATATATTCGACCCAGTCAGTGCACAAAGGCTAATCCAAGAAGAAAGTGTAATAGACTCACATCCTTTTAAAGCCAACATGAACATGAGGTAGCATTAAGACACGCAAACTAACAAGGTGCTCATTGGTGTGCAGTGGCCAAGTAAGGAAGGAAAGCATAGCAGACTTACATCCTCCAAAGAAAGAACACCACTAGGGTGACACACTAGCAAGGTAGCACGTTAGCCCAACCTAGAGCAGCTACTGAATGAGTTCCGCTGGGGGAGTTATCTCAACTCAGGGTAGCCTGAGATAAAATATATGTTTTTGTGTTATATGTTTGTATGCAATTTGTATTTGTGTTGTGTCAATGAAGGATAGGATGATTCTCAGGTTCCTTACACCTACCGTAAATACATCATGGCGGATTCCCAAACAAGAATACCTTCGACATGGAAGAGATTGAATTTGAAATGGAATTTTCATTGATGATAATTATTTTCAAACATGATTTATAATATTTCTTTAAGTAGAGCCCTTTGTTTAATAAGCTGATAAGATCTTCATTGGTAGGCCTTCTATATGGCTAAAGGGCCTTCCTATGTGGGTTCAAACTTGCCTCTCATCTTATGATGGGCAATAATTAGTCTCCTTAGAACTAAAATTAGCTCTCTTATTTGAAAAGCTCTTGGTCGGACCAAATTATTGTTAGCTTGAATCATTTTAGCTTTGTACAACTCAAGGTTTTGGCATACTCATAAGCGTCTCTCCTCCAAATCTTTGATCTCTTCTAACTGCAACTTGGCATTCTACTATATTGTGATCTTGCTACTCACAACTATCCTTAGTGATGGGAGTTGGACTTTTAATGGCAGAATAGCTTTGGACCCATACACTAAGGAGAAAGGAGTAGATTGAGTTAGAGTTTTATATTTGGTGCAGTAGGCACACAAGGCTTCACTATCTGCTCATGCTACTATCGCTTATTGTTGAGTGTCTTCTTTAGCAAGATGAGAGTTTTGTTGAAGGTTTCTGCTAAGTCATTTGCCCTCAGTAGTTAATGGTAAAATATCTCCAATCTATGATGTGTCCCCAAGCAAAGTTGTTGATCTTGATGCTCTTAAATGCAGTACCATTATCAGATATAATTCATTGAGGCACTCTGAACTTATATACGATATGGTTCCTAAAAAATTGAAGCACATGCTGAGTTGTGACATCTCTAAGTGAAACAACTTTCTCCCATTTGGAAATATAGTAAGTAGCAGCTATAATGAACCGATGACCCTTGGAAGAAGCAGGATCAATCAGACCCAATGTGTTGGTACCCCAACACTTGAATGGCCATGAGGATAATCTAAGATATAGAATGTTGGGTGGTTGATGTAGGACCACACCGTGTATTTGACATTGGTGGCATCACCTAGTTGTATCCATGCAATCTTTGATCATCGATGGCTAGTAATATCCTAATATCTTGATCATACCTTCATCTTTAGATTGTTGGCTCCACATAATCCTGAGTGTACTTTAGTCATGATCTTATGGGCTTCATGCTTTTTTAAAGAACGTAATCACATATGATCAAAAGATTGCTAGTATAAGACACCATCCACAAGAGCATAGGAAAGTGCTCTTTGCTTCATCTGATGGGCATGAGACTTCTCTTGAGGTATTTTATCTTTATTTAGGTAATCCATGAATGGTTGCCTCCAGTCAAACTCCTCATCCTTCTTGGAAATAGCAACCTCCCATTCAAGGGAGTACTTTTTGATGAGTTCAATATCAATAAGGGATAAGACTTGTCTATTTTGGACCTTTATTGATATAGATTCATCCTCTAGACATGTCAACTCCTTGGCAAGCTTGGCTAAAGCATAAACTACAGCATTCTCTCCTCGAGGAATCTTATAAATGGTAACCTATAGGATTTGGGCCAACAACTCCATGGTGTACTTATGGTAGTGATGGAGCTTGGGCTTTATAACCTTATAGGACCCTGATTTGGTTAATAACTCGCTAAGAATCCTCAAAGATATTGATGTTCTTAATGCTTAGAGTAATGGCTAACTCCAGCATAATCAGAGCCTCATTTAAGCTTCATTATTTGTGCAAGGATTGGACAGATGATATGAGAATCTCATCACATCGTGGTTTGAAGTTAAGAGAACTATTCTTACCCCTACCTTTCTTGGAATATTAGATTATGGTTCTTCTCCTCTTTGAGAGAATGTCGACCATCAAAGTACATCTCCCAGTAGTGAATGCTAGTATCCCCTATGTTCATGATCTGTTCATTGGGAAGATCATCACTAAGTGGAGAGTTAGCAGAAAGTAGGTGTGCTACTAAGAAATTGGCTAACGCTTACCCTTTCACCGCATAGAGGGGTACAAAGCTAATGTCAAATTATGAGAGGATCACAGACCATCGTGCCAACCATCTGGATAGCATTGGCCATTTCATGATATACTATAGTGGATTGATCTTAGAGATTAAGTTCACCTTATAAGGAAGCATGTAGTGCTATAGCTTTTAGGATGCAAAGATCAAAGCTAGGCAATGCTTCTCAATGGGTGGATAATTAGCGTCAATAAGGATTAGACGATGGATAAGGTATTAGAGTGTATTTTTCTTCCCTTCATCATTAGCTTGGGCCAACAAAGCACCAAGGGAGTCATCTAACATAGCAGTGTAAAATATGAGCAGCTTGCCTAGGATAGGGGCTATTAGAATTGGCAGCATCATCAAGTAATGCTTGATATCTTTGAAGGCATGCTTACACTTATCATCCCACTTAAACTTGGCATCCTTTTTAGCAAGTGTTAAGAATGGCTGACATCTTCTCGATAGGTTGGATATAAAGCATCTTAGATATTCCAACCGCCCTTGGAATGATCTGAGTTGAGTTAAATTTTAGGGGGTGGAATTTCTAATATCACCTTGATATTCTCTGGATCGATTTTGATTCCCTGCTGTCGGACAATAAACCCAAGGAATTTCTCTGAATCTACTCTGAATGTACACTTTAGGGGGTTCCATTTGAGGTTAAATTATCTTAAATATTCCAAAACTACTCTTAAGTCAAAGAGATGTTCTTCCTTTTCTTTACTTTTGACCATGAGATCATCGACATAGCACTCAACTTGATGATGAATGAGTTCCTCAAAGATTTGAGTCATAGCCCGCTGGTATGTAGCACCAGCATTTTTAAGGCTGAAAGGCATGACCTTATAGCAATAAATTTTGATTGAGGTTCTAAAAGAAATATTTCTTTCATCTTCAGGGTCCATCTTTATTTGGTTATATCTAGATGATCCATCCATGAAAAAGAAGACTGCATGAGATGAGGCAACATCCACCATCAACTCTGGGATTGGTGGTGGAAATTCATCTTTTAGACATGCCTTATTTAAATCCCTAAAATCGATGCATATGTGAATTTGGTCATTCTTTTTCTTAACTTGGATGACATTGGCTAACAAAGTAGAGTATTTTTCTTTTTAGATGAAGCCAACATCAATCAATTTCTTGACTTCATAGATGACCTATTATTCTATGTCTAATCACATGCATCTAGGAGCTTGCTTGATAGGGATAACAGTAGGCTCTATTACTAGTTTATGGACCGCTATGTAAAGAGCCAATCTAGGCATCTCTTCATAACTGACTATAAGGTAGTCCTTAAAATCAATCATTAGCCTAACTAAGTCATTGGTTTCAATTTCATTCAACAAAAAACTGATGTATGTTGGGCGGGGATCTTCTTCAATTCCTAAGTTGATTTCCTTGAGCTCATCAATGGTTGACTTGATCATCTCTTCTTCAAACTCCAGCAGTGCATATTTGAATTCAAAATCATCTGGATCATTTGAAGTTTCTAAGCACAGCTCCCCATATGAGTTAGTGAGATTTGGAAAAACCTATTAGATTCCAAATAATTGGTGATGACTAAGCAGTAATCATCATCATCGACTGGACCCCTATATTGAATCCTAGTCTCGATCTTGATTGAGAGCTTTTGCATGTGTTCTTCCATATTCTTTTGAAGTAATCTGACTTATGCTTTGACCAAGTATATGGGATTAACCCTTTCTTTGCTAAATTATGAACACTAGGAAAGAACCAATAAAAAAGTAATTCTATTAAATCTTTATATGAATCATTCTCAAGTTCTACATCAACTTCTTGACTTGAGGATGATGCTCCAAGAAATAACCTTTGAGTCTTCACACTTGTGGATGACATAGGGCTTCCTTAACTACCAAACACTCAACTTTTTGAGAGCAAAGTAAGGTTAGAGCTATGATTCCCAACTAATGCCAAATGTTTCACATATTGAGTTGGATACACTTATGCTTTGCTTTGGAGCCCGATTTCCATCGCTATCTGGCTCAAGTGTCACCTCAGAAATCTACTACTTAGGTTGGTGTACTATATAAGATTCATCCTATGAACTAGATTCTAAGTCTATATGAAGAACAGGTGTACTCCTGGTAGATGGGACATATCTTCTAATAGGTGGCCAATAAGGAGGTTTTCCACCCTTGGGGATACATCTAAACTGCCCACTTCCTCTGCTTGGTGGAGGTCAGGTCATCCTACCCATATGTTCGAATGGAGTAACAAACTGTGGATAGAATCTAAAGTAAGGCTCCACTTCCTCCTCTAAGTCTATTTCTGCTCCCTTTTATTTTCTTTTTCATTTTCTCCTTTCTTTTCTTTTTCATTTTCTCTTTCTTTTTCTTTTTTTTCTTTTATTTTTAAACTTTGGCCAAGTTTGCAAGAATACACTTATTGATTTTGAGGGAGGTAGTAAGCCGCATCCTTATATATGCTGACCTCATGAACTATAAATGGCTTGAGATCTCCTTTGACATAGTAGGCGATCGCACCTCTCACGAACTTCATACACTAATGTAGAGAGGATGGAATGATGTTGTTCTCATGTATGCATGGTCTCCCAAGCAAAGCATTGAAAGATGTATCGGTGTCTATAATGTGAAACTTGGCTTCGGTCATCCAATCATCTATCTCCAAGGGCAGCACTATAGAGCCTAAGGCCTGTTGACCTCACTTTTGGAGTGCAGATTCAATCTTTTCATCTTAGACCTAGGAGTCTTCTAGATATCAAGACTTCCCTAGTCATATGACAGTTCTAATATTTAGGTAAACATTTAAACTAAGCCTAAAGACTTAGAAGAGTTAACCATAGGATTAGGTTATGCCTTAGGGATTAAGATAGTCCACCTACCCTACAACCCAAATACAATCCATGTTCATCTTCTCAAACCATACTACAAGTTCAATTCAAACATCAAATTCAAATCTAAATCCAAACCAAATCATAAAACCAAATGATTGAAGCCCATGATCAAATCCAAACTTGAAGCCCTTCCCAAGCCATATGACCTATCCTATGGACTTAGCCAAATCTTAATCCAAATAAATCCAAAATCAATTGATTTTCTCATAATCAATTTTTATCTTCAATCATCTTCCTAAATATAAATAAAATATACATTCACATGATCAAAGGTAAATCAAACTAAATCAAATTAAATCAAAACCCTTCTGAAGCCATATGACCTATCTCATGGACTTAGCCAAATATTAATCAAAATCAAGTCAAACTTAATTGATTTTCTAAAAAATCAATCATATTTTCAATCATCTTCATAAATTTAAATGAAATATACATTTAAATCATCAATACTAAATCAAACCAAATCAAAATCCAAACCTAAGCCACATGATGCAACTCCATGGACTTAGTCAAATTACTTCATTCCAAACCCCAAATTCAATTGATTTTCTCATGAACCAATCATACCTTCAATCATATTCACAAGTATAAATGAAATCTACAATCATCAAGCCAAATTAAAATCAACCCAAGTCAAACTTACCCTTTACTTGAAATGTTCAAATGAACCAAAACCCATTTGAACCCAAGCCCATAGCAATTAAATTTATATATTAATCCTAAATCCATATATAAACTCAACTAATTCAAACTCAACCCAAAATCAAGCCACCAAAACCTGATTGGTCCACTTGACCCAAAATGGCTAATTTGACCTATTTGAGCCAAGTTTTAATCCTACCAAAATTGGATTGAACCAAGCCCATCAAACCCTCCCATCGTGATTGTTGATCACCCTAGGTTGATCAATTATCACAAATTGGGTCAAACCAGGTCAACTTGGTCATTTTATTGAGTCAGCCCCTTTACCCATATGAACCCAAATTAGCCAAAATATAACCAAAGCCAAATCCCTTGAAACCAATGATTCATACCAAATCAAAATCAATATTTGAATATGACTTGACCTTCAATTGAGTCAAACCAAACCCAATTGGCCCTCTTGACACAAGTTGACCCAAATTGACCTAAAAGACCAAATTGGATCAAATCAAAATATAAACCAAATTGATTGCAACCAATAGCTAAAGTTTATTCCAAATTGATTATTGAACTTGACTAAAGCCATGATTGGACCAAAGCCATGATTGAACCCCTAATGGATCAAGTTGGCCTAAATCAAAACAAAATCCAAATTAATTAAAACTAAAGCCTACAATCATCTTTAATTGGCCAACTAAACCCAAACCAACACCTAACCAAAGCTCATTTGGCTAATTTGTTCAAATTGGTCAGCTTAACCCATTTGACCCAAATGAATTCAAATGAGCCAAAATTAAATCTAAGCCAAACTAAACCAAACCAGTTGAACCAAAACATCCCAAATGATCATATGAACTTGGAACAACCCTTTGTTTGACCCAATTTGACCAATTGGGTAACCTAACCCAACCTAACCTAATTTGACCTAAATGAGTCAAATTGAGCCAAACCTAACCAAATCAACTCCAATGGACTTGCAATTTGGGCTAAACCATTTTTGGCTCATTTCAAATCTACCCAAATTAAATCCAATGCCAAATGATCATTCTACCCTTTAGGTCAAGGGCATCACACGAGATAAATCACCCATGTAAGTGGTCATTTCCATTCCATGGCCACTAGGTACTCTCCCAATGGTCCACCTACACATTGCCCAACCTAACCCAAGGGGTGGTTGGGTCGACCATAAACCATGGGAGGTGAAATCACCTCACCCTCCCAATTGGAGCATTTGAAGCCCATAGGACACCCATGATTCCTCCTTGGCAGCCACCTCCACACCTTCAACCAACCAAACTGAGTTAACTCACCTCCTCCCTGCCCCCCATGACTCTCTAAGATGGCCGGATTGCCACTATAAGCAAAACCCGATCCCACCATCCGATCAAGATGAAGGGGGTACACACCCCCTCATTTCCACTCAAACACATATAAAAATCATTCCTTAGAGCCCTAGCTACCCAAGATGACCCGTTAGATCCATTCCCTAAGCTCCCAAGCTCGTTCTTCTATCAAAAAATGCCATTCTCGTCCATCTCAAAATAAGACACTCCCATTTTTTACCTAACTTCCCCATTTGTCCATCAAACTCAAATTAACTTTGCACACACCTTCCCTAGGCCTCATCGAGCAATAACGAGTCATCTCCTAAGCTTCTCGAGCACTGGAGGTGGGACTTCAATCAAAGCCAAGCTCCAAATCATCAGTTCATGGCCTTCTGAGCAAACATCAAAGATTTGATCCAATTGCTGCTCAACAGGGCTTCATCTCCACTAGATGATGCTTCCTCAATCATTCGAACTGCCAGTCTTGAGCTCCGATGCGGTATGCTTCCAAAACTAATCCTTAGGCAAAATAGGTTGGAGCTTTTTCAAGAAAACTTGCATCTCGTGTGATCATAACCATTGGATCTTCTTTGACCATTATCATGAAGGTGTGGGATCCTTTTAGAGTTGATCCAAGCTGATCAAGTCAGCAATGGTGGATAGACACCATTTTCCCTCACTCGCATGATGTTAGATCACGCATCGTCCATTCCGCATGATCGAAATGGACGATCGTGATTAGATCTGTTAGATTGATCTAATTTAATCTTATTAAGTTGCAGGCATAATCGTAGTGGTCCGATCTTAAATCGGGTGGCGAACGAGAAAGCACGTATGTCGTCATCACGTAGGCACTGAGTCGAATAAGTTTTAAGTTGCCAATCCCAGGACACTATGTGGAAAGCATGCCGCATCAACCTGCCACTTGGCTCTAACAGGGTTAGGCTTTAATTAGGCTTAATTAATCATTATTAATGGCTAAAACTTTTAAAAATTATAAAAAATCATAGAGGAATAAAAAATGAAATTAAATACTTATTTTAAAGTTATTTCAAAGGAGAATTAATTAAAAATGATCATAGCTAATTTTGAATAATATTTAAGGTTTAATTATAAAATTAATTAGCTTAATTACTCATTAATTACTTGAGCAATTAATACTAAAATTTGTGAGTTAATTTAATGGGATTACCTCTCTCCTATGATTTTTTTGGGATTTGTTGCCTACATAATTAAGAAATTTGACTAATTAAACCTTAACTACTCTTTTAAGTTAATTAATGATTAATTAATCCCATGAACAATAATAAATTGGTTAATTAAGTTTATTTATCCATGTTCAACATTAAGTGAACAAAGGAATAAGGTTGGGACCCCTTTCCCTAAGTTAATTTCACCATTTTTTAAAATGAAATTAATTAAGATTTAACTAATTAATTGAATCACTTAATAAAATTGAAATCATAATCACATCAGACCTTAATTAATTAAATCATGAGGTAGATTATTAGGTGTTTAATAACCTAAAGGAGTTTAATGAAATTATGGTTAGTCCACATGTGTGGGAAAATTAAAAGAGTAATTAATTAAGTCCCTTAATATAATTAACTATTAATCATGTGCCAATTGAATTAGGCCCTTTTTATTTCCTAGGATCATTACAAGTTTATTTTCCATACATATCATGTTGGCTCATAATTATTTAGTTAACTACTTTAAGGTGACATATGTAAGAATAATTAATTCATCTAATTAAGGGTTCAACTTAATTAACCAATAAAATCAACTTAATTATATTTCCTTAAATTAAATCAAATCACTAATGTGGAATGGGTTTAAAATAGTAATTGATGATTTCTCTTCTCCTCTTTAAATCAAATAAATTCGAAAACTTAATTAATAAAGAAGCTTTGGTTTGCTTTAAATAATTGTATTAGATTTGATTGTCCTTAAAAACTAGTTTGGTTGATTAAATCACATGCTTATATTTGGCTATCCTCTTTCCAACCATGTTAAATTTGGTATGTCATTTGAATTCATGCATCCATCTTTTCAAAATCAAGTAAAATAAAATGGATTTACTTTATGTAAGCTTCCATGAGTTGATTTAATTTAATATATGTGTGGCTATTATCACTATTAAATCCAAATGTATTTTTCAAAAGCTTATAAATGAATAATATCATGAGTTATGATGCTAGCTATAAATGCATATGAAATGCATGTGCTTATAGCTTAAGTGTATGAATGTTAAGTTCTCTTTCCTCTATTTATGTGTTGATTTATATAAGATTGAATGGTAATTGGTATATATTTTGGACATCCTCGGAAGTCGAAGCTTTAGCTAGTCCTAAGGAGGTCATTTGATTACCTCACTTTCTAGGTATAATAATGACACGTACCCATTTGATTTCATTCTTATGTATTTCAATATTAGAATTTGGATAGAGCTTTAATTCATATATATAAATGATTCAATAAAAAAATATACAATCTTTGAATGGTTTCTTTCCCATATTTATGTATACATCCATTTGTGTCCAAGAAAAGCAAGCATATAGTCTGGACATCTCGGGAATACGAGGCTTTAGTCAGCCCCAAGGAGGTCATTTGATTACCCCGC
This sequence comes from Cymbidium sinense, assembly GCA_021442155.1. Lineage (NCBI taxonomy): Eukaryota > Viridiplantae > Streptophyta > Magnoliopsida > Asparagales > Orchidaceae > Cymbidium > Cymbidium sinense. The sequence continues at coordinate 183,485,517 of CM038217.1, forward strand.
TTCCTAGTTTAACAATGACACATACTTGTCTATATCTTTGTACATGTATATGTATATGTGAATGAAAATCCCATTTTACATTAAAATTACATGCATTCATACTTGACTAAGTGGTTGAATTAATTAGCCATATGATTTGGAGCTTACTTCCTATGGTAATGTATACAAATTTGCATATGTTTGAATGCAAATGGGTATATAGTCTGGACATCCCAAGAATACAAGGATTTAGATAGCTCCAAGGAGGTCATTTGATTACCTCACTTCCCTGGTTTAACAACGGCACATGCCTATTTAATTTTATTCTTATGTCCTTTTTGTATAATAATTTGGACAAATTTTTAAATTAATATGTTTAAATAATTCAAATAAATAAAATATAAATTCTAAACATACACATACATTCGTCATTTAAGGTGTGCTAAAATATGTTTCATGTAGATATACTTAGGATTAAATCATATGCTTCTTACATGTGATGAAAAGTAATGATTTAATATATGTCATGTGGTAGTAATTTAATTAAATTAATCATAAGATGCCTTTCATTTTTGAATAGGATTATTTAAAGTGAACCTAAACATAGGATTAATTAAATAATTTAATAAGTCATTCACTAAAGAGAACTAAATCAAATTAATATACTATAGAAATTGAGTTAAGGTAGGGATGAAAGAGGGCAATTCACTTTTCTTCTCTTTATAATACTTAGTTGCTAGTAATAAAATGAAACAAAAGAGAACACAAATTAAAATTTTCAAATCAATTAAACTACTTCAAGTGAAATTAACCTTTCATGTTAAATTGAATCCTTCTACACTTAGAAAATACAACACTAATGCCTAACAAGACTTACCACACAAGCCTTAATACACACATTATAATTAAGTAACCACTTATAGCTCTAAGTTAGGATAGTGTATGATGTGATATATGATTTTTTTTATGATGTATTATTTTAGATTGGATGTTATGGTGTATGCTTTGTAGACTGGATGATAGGCCAATATTTTCCTAATCTTATTTTCTATAGGGGATTATGCATAAGGGATGCTTAAAAATAAATGTGAATGTTCTTTTTGTAGGTTGCTTAAATCCTTAAGCATATCTAAGTTAGGGCAGGTGGGCTTAGTTACCCATGTGTAGGGGTACTAAGTCCAAATTATAAATACAACATCTTAGGATTATATATATATTTAGCTAACATCTATTTTGCAGGTGTAGTTTGATTTACTTTTCCCATAGAAATATAATTTTTGCAATAGGAATTAGGATTAGTGCTATGGGGGAATAGGATGAGTAGTGCCCAGAAGGCTTCATCCTGGGGTGCCTTGTGATGCCTTTGAAGCAAGCACCATCCAAATCAAAGAAGGAAAGAAATCATAAATGGCCCATATCATTTAATACAATTATAATTATTCTTTCATATTCCAGGTTGTATAAGGGTAGAGCTCGGCTACCCATCTTTTCTCTCTTCAGGTTGTACGGAGGTACTCGACCGGACTGACTTTTTATTCTTTTATGATAGTTTATATAATTATTTGATGTTATGTTTACATTGTGCATTAGGATAACATGTTTTTCATAGTTTCTTAAATTATTGATGCTTTAATGTGCGGCTTGGATATGATTAGGCTCTTAGGATAAAAATAGCTTTTCTACCCAACTAATCACTCATAACTAAATTTTAAGCAACTCCAAACCTCATCATAAAGCCTAAGACATAAATAAGATAATTAAAAGATTTAGCAACCCCTTAGCTGCATGGTTATATGTTTCACATCATGCATGCATATTCTTTCTCTTGAACATGAAGGATCTCCATCTTTGCACGATAAAGGAATGCTTAACTTATGAAGGCATCCCTTGTGGTGGAGAATGTCATCTTCTAGCTGATTTGACCTATAACCTATTTCATCATGCATTTAGGCATAAGAAATCCTAAAGCCTCTGTCAAAATGATGTGTCTAAAATGAAATAAAATTTGAAAATATTTTGCATCTATAGATTAAGTCATATGCTCATACCACTCATGCTCTAATCTCTTTCTAATTAAATAACTACCCTAGCTATCTTGCAATTGATAAGACCGGACTACATGGTTTAAAAATCATATAAGTTAGTAGGCAGTCACTCTAGGTGATTATAAGTCCAGAAGTTAGATAATTTATTCTCTCTTGTGGAGGTAAACCCTTATGCCCACCTGTCACTTAGATTTAGGTCAGTGAAATTTGAAGAACTTAGGATATTTTGGAGTTTGGAACTTGGATTTTGAATAGGGTTTGATTGATTTATATTTATATTTCATTTATATATGTGAATATAAATGAGTTGTGTGAAATCCCAAGAATTTAAATTGATTTGATCATGATTTAGGCTAAGTCCATTAAAAAAGAATTTAAAAGGACTTAGGAAATTTTTGGAGTTTGAAGCTTGAATTTTTGAATTTGGTTTGATTGATTAATATTTATATTTCATTTACATATGTGAATATGAATGAGAATATAAATGAGTTGTGAGAAAATCTCATGAGTTTGAATTGATTTGATTGGATTTAGGCTAAGTCTTTGAGTGGGAAATTAAGGATTTAGGAAAGATTTTGGACTTAGGAATTTCAATTTTTGAATTTGGTTTGATTGATTTAAATTTATATTTCATTTATATATGTGAATGTAAAAGAGAATATAAATCAATTATGAAAAAATCCCATGAGTTTGAATTGATTTGAATTTTATTTAGGCTAAGTCCTTAAGAGGAAATTTAAAAGGACTTAGGAAATTTCATTCATGGATTTCAATCATGTGAAGTTGATTTGAGTTTGGAGAAAATCAAATAATATTGATTTGGAGTTTGACTTGAAGGAAGGAAGGTGAGGAGTGGTTCAAGATAAGGGTAGGCAAATTTTGCTAACACCCCTAAGGCATGACCTATTTTGGCTAACCCTTTTAAGTCTCTAAGGCTAGGTTGAGAGTCCACCTAATCACTAGATGTGTCTTAAGACTAGGAATCTCTTAGTGTCTAAGAGGAATCTTATGTCTAAGATGGGAGGGTTGAGAGCTCATTCTAAAAATGAGGTCAACAAAAATAAAATTAACCAAATCAACTAAATCACTTAAATGAAACCACCCTCTGAGTTGAACCTCTCACACTTAGAAAACTCTAACCTTAAAGCCTAGCTAAGACATACCACACAAGTCTTAAATAGCACACACATTAGGCTAAGTCACCATTTGTAGTCCTATGTTAGGGCGGTGCATGGCTTGATGCTTGATTTTGTTTTGTGATGTGATGTTTTAGTGGTTGTTGTGTATGTGCTAATGGAATGGTGATCTTAGTCTAATCATTATCTTCTATAGGGGATTGTGCTTAAGGGGTGTGTAATAAAAAATATAAATTCTTTTTATTATGCAGGTCACTTATACCCCTAAGCATATTCCAAAATAGGCTAGGTGGACTTGGTTACCCATGTGTTTAAGTCTAATTTATTCATATAAAGCTTAGGATTGTCTGGTTTGCTTAGTTAATCTCTATTTTGCATGTTTTAGTTAGATTTACTTTTCTCATTTTCATGTAATTTTGCAATTAAAATTTGGAATGAATGTTATAGGAGATTAGATGAACATTAGTCATAAGGCTATGTCTTATGTACCATGTGAAGCCTTTAGAGCAACCACATTCCAACCAACCAAAAAGAAGAAAGAAGAAAAAAAAAGAAATGAAGAATGAAGAATGAAGACCCCCATAACATGAATTTCTTCTTGATTGTAATTAATTCATTTGTAATCTGGGTTGTATAAGGGTAGAGCTTGGCTACCTAATTTATTTTTCAAGTTTGTGAGGTGGAGCCCGACCACAAAAAGCCTATTATTCTTTTGCGCTAGCTTTATAAATTGTTTGATGTTTGTTTAGCTTGTGCATTAAGATGGCATATTTTCCTAGTTTCTTCATTGATTCACGAATGGCCTGGATGCGATTAGGCTCTTAGGGAAAAATAAAATTTCTATCCAATTAATCAAATCAAAACTAAAAATTAACAACTCATAATCTCACCTAAAGCTTAGGTTAAAAATCAAGATAAAAGATTTAGCAACCCTTTAGCTGGATGTTGTATGTTTTCACATCATGCATAGAAAATAATCTTGTTTCACTCTTATTATGGAGGGCTTCCACCTTTGCCATGGAACTTGGCTTGATCTTTGATAGCCATGGTGGAAACATACCTCTTTCTTGTTGATTTTGTCTCATAATCCAATTTCTCATGCATTAGGCATATGAATCCCATAACATGTGTCAAATGAATTTTCCAAAAATGAAAATAAAAATATAACAAAAATTTGCATTAGAATTAAGTCATTAACTCATGCCCTACATGATCTAGTCTCTTAGGGAGTGTGTTTAAGGAATTAGTCTCTTTCTAAATAAATAATAGCTTAGCTATCTTGCAAAAACATATGACTTGCCTACATGAATTAAAAATCATAGGAGGAGTTAGTTGGCGGCCACCCCCAGGCAGTTATAAGTCCAAACAATCGGGTGGTTTATCTTCTCTTATGGAGGTAAACCAAATACCCATTTTTCTTCTTAGATTTAGGTCATCCCTTAGCCCTCGTCAAAGCTCCCTAGATTTAGGTTCACATGTTGCTACTTCCCTTTGCGGGCTACAAGCATAAATCCTCACTTCTTAGGCATTTTCATGATTTTGTGTTATGGAATTATAAGCCCTATATTTCTAATAAAAATTCAACTCAAATAAATAAATCATTTCAATTTCAAATATATAAATCCCAACAATATGATAGTTTGGGATGCTTACTAGGCTTCTTAGTATCATAAGCATCCCCTACTCATCTTCCTTTGGTTTCGATAATAACTCCCTCTTCTTGATCAAACCCACTTTATCTTTTAAAAATAAACCAATTGACTGATAGTCCTATCTTTGAAATCTTTGGAGACAATGATCATTTATCTTAATCGAGAGTATTCTTAAGGGATCTCATTCCTTAGGATGTAATTAACTATGGAGGCTTGCCTCCATACGGAACTTAACAAACCCAGTTTAAAATAAACCCTACTTTACTTTTTCATGTAAAGTAGGGGAAGAATCTCGGGTACATCCGAAGACCCATAGTCCTTAGGAGTTCTTATTAAGGTGATTAAGTCCATTGTAGGTTGGTGACTTCTATCTCTCGAGATAGTATATCATTCCTCAATGTCGTACCTGATCACCCTAATAAGAACATATGTGGATCTACATGGTGTCCCAACAAAGCAGTTTATTTTTGTTTTCATTTTATTCTTTAAAAAGATAGAATGAAGATAAAAATTTCACCATAATGAGATAACTTATCGGCTACGCAGTAAGGCCTACCCAACTAACAAGGCGTTCATCAATTTATAATGGTCAAGTTAGAAAGAAAGCTTGTAGACTTACATCCTCCAAACAAGTAACCACTAGGGTGACACATTAGCAAGGTAGCATGTTAGCCCAACCTAGTGCAGCTAATGAGTGAGTGCCACAAGGGGCTTTATCCCACATCAAAATAGCCTGAGATAAAAGATATATGTTTGTTTTTTGTGGTTGTGCATAGTTTGTGTTGGTACTGTGTTGCTAAAGGATAGGACACCGCTTGGGTTCCTTACACCTACCCTAAATACATCGTGGCAGTTTTGCAAGCAAAGATATTTCTAACCCATATGAAGAGATGGAGTTTGAGATGAAAGAAATTTTATTGATAATTGATTTGAAACAAGATTTATGGATAGTATTTCTTTAGGTAGACCCTGTTGATTAGCAGCATTGGGTGCTCTCCCTTACAATTTATAAGCTTATAAGATCCACCTCGGTAGGCCTTCTCTATAGCAAAAGGGCCTTCCCAAGTGGGTTCAAACTTGCCTCCCATCTTTTGACATGCAACGATTGGTCTCCTTAGAACTAACACAAGCTCTCCTACTTAAAAATCTCTAGGACAGACCAACTTATTATGAGCTTGAATCATTTTGGCTTCATACAACTCGAGGTTCTGGCATGCCCGGAGGCATCTCTCCTCCAAACCTTTGAGCTCTTCTACCCTTAACTTGGCATTCTACTCCGTTGTGATTTTACTTCCTACAACTATCCTTAATGATGGGAGTTGGACTTCTAACAGTGTGACTGCTTCAGATCCATACACTAAGGAGAATGGGGTAGATTAAGTTAGAATTTTGTTTGTGGTGTAGTAAACCCACAAGGCTTTAACTAACTGCTTATGCCACTGGTTCTTGTTGTCATCGAGTGTCTTATTTAATATCCATATGAGATTTTTTTTTGAAGGTTTTTGCTAAGCCATTTGCCCTTGGGTAGTAAATGGTAGAATATCTCCAATCTATGTTGTCTCCAGGAAAAGCTATTAATTTTGGTGCTCTTGAATGTAGTATCATTATCAGATATAATTCATCGAGGCACCCCGAGCCTATATACAAAATGATTCCTAAAAAACTAGAGCACATGTTGAGCTGTGACCTCTTTAAGTGGGATTGCCTCTGCCCACTTTGAAAAGTAGCAGTGGTAACTAGAATGAACCAGTGACCCTTAGAAGAAGGAGGATCAATCGGACCTACTATGTCGGTACCCCAACACTCAAATGGCCATGAGGCCAATATAGGATGTAGAATGTTGGGTGCTTAGTGTAAGACCACACCGTGCACCTGACATTGGGGCATCTCCTAGCTACATCCATGCAGTCTATGATCATAAAAGGCTTAGTATCCTAGTCTCTTAATCTTGGCTTTCATCTTCAGACTAGATTGATGCACTTCGCATAAACCTGAGTGTACCTCAGTCACGATCTTATGGGCTTCATGTTTGTCCAAATAACATAACCACATATGATCGAAGGACCACCGATATAAGGTGCCATCTATGAGAGCATAGGAAAGGGCTCTCTTCTTCACCTGATGTGCGAGTGACTTCTCTTGAGGTAGTTTGCCTATATTTAGATAATCCATAAATGGTTGCCTCCAATCTAACTCCTCATCCTTTTTGGCAACGGCAACCTCCCCTTTAAGAGAGAGTTTCTCAATGAGTTCAGTGTCAATAAGTGATAAGACTTGTCTATTTTGGACCCTTATTGGTATGGACTCATCTTCTAGACATGCCTACTTTTTAGCAAGCTTGGCTAATGCATCTGCTACTACATTTTCTCGTCAAGGAATCTTATAAATGGTAACATCTGGGATTTGTGCCAACAAATCCATGGTCTACTTATGGTAGTGATGGAGCTTAAGCTTCAGAACCTTGTAAGACCCAGCAATTTGGTTGATAACTAACTGAGAATCCTCAAAAATGATGATACTCTGGATGCATAGTGTAATGGCTAACTCCAGATTGATAATCAGAGCCTCATATTTGACTTTGTTGTTGGTACATGGATTGGACAGATTATATGAGAATCTCATCACATCGCGGTCCAGAGTTAGGAGAACTATTTCTACCCTTGCCTTCCTTGGAATAGTAAATCATGGTTCTTCTCCTTTTTGAAAAGAAGCCACACCATAAAAATACATCTCTCAACAGTGAATGCTAGTGTCCCCTAAGATCATGATTTGTTCATCGGGGAGGTCATCACTAAGTGGAGAATCAGTAGGAAGTGGGTGTGCTGCTAAGAAATTAGCTAGTGCTTGTCCTTTCACCACACAGAAGGGTATGAAAGTGATGTCAAACTGTGATAGAATCATGGACCAATGCGCCAACCATCTGGATAATGTCAGTCATGTCATGAGATATTATTGTGGATTGATCCTAGAGATCAAGTTCACCTTATGAGAAAGCATGTAATGATGTAGCTTTTGGGATGCAAAGGTTAAAGCTAGGTAGTCCTTTTCAATAATGGATAGTTTTTCCTCAGTAGGGATTAGATGAAGACTAAGATAGTAGAGTACATTCTCTTTCCCTTCATCATTGATTTGAGCCAACAAAGCGCTAAGGGAGTCATCTAATGTAGTAGTATATAATATTAATGGCTTGCCTAGGATATGGGCTGCTAGAACTAGCGACATCATCAGGTACTGCTTAATGTATTCAAAAGCATGATGGCACTTGGCATCCCACTTGAACTTGGCATCCTTTTTGACAAGTGCTGAGAATGGTTGGCATCTCCCTGACAGGTTAGAAATGAAGCATCTTAGATGCCAATCACCCTTGAAATGATTTGAGTTGAGTTAGACTTTTAGGAGGTGGCCTTTCCAATATTGCTTTGATCTTCTCCATATTGAATTCTATTTTGTAGTGTTGGACAACAAACCTAAGGAATTTCCTTGAAGCTACTCTGAATTCACACTTCAGGGGATTCATTTTAAGGTTAATTTATCTTACCAATTTGAAAACTACTCTCAAGTCAAAGAGATGGTCTTCCTTTTATTTACTTTTGACTACAAGATCATCAATGTAACATTCCACCTAATGATGAATAAGTTCATTGAAGATTTGAGTCATGGCCCGCTGGTATGTAGTATTGGCATTTTTAAGGCTGAAACGCATGACCCTATAGCAAAAGATTTTGATCAGGGTTCGAAACATAGTGTTTCTTTCATCTTTAAGGGCCATCCTTATTTAGTTATAACAAGAAGATCCATCCATGAAAGAGAAGATTGCATGAGATGAGGCAATGTCCACCATAGTTCTAGTATTGGTAGTGGAAATTCTCCTTTTGGACATGCCTTATTCAGATCCTTAAAATTGATGCATATGCAAATTTAGCCATTCTTTTTCTTAATTAGGATGACACTGGCTAACTAGGTAGGATATTTTTATTCCCTGATGAAGCCATCACCGATCAGTTTCTTGACTTCAAAAATGACCTACTGTTTAATGTCTAATTGCATGCATCTAGGAGATTGCTTGATAGGGTTAGCACCAGGCTCTATTGTTAATTGATGGGCTACTACGTTAGAAGATAAATCGAGCATCTCTTCATAACTCCATGCAAAGAAGTCCTTAAACTCAGTCAATGGCCTAACTAAGTCATAGGTTTAGTATCATTCAACAACGAACTGACATATGTCAGATGTGGATTGTCTTCAATTCCCAAGTTGATTTCTTTGAGCTAGTTGATGGTTGACTTGGTCTCCTCTATGAACTCTGGCGGTGCATCTCTGACATCAAGATCATTTGGATCCTCAAGTTTCTAAACACACCTCCTCATATGAGTTAGCATTATTTAACAAGAACCTATCAGATTCCAAATAATTGGTGATGATTAGGCAATGATTATCATCATCGATTGGATCCACTATATCGAATCCTAGTCCTGGTCTTGATTGATGATGTCTTCTTTAGCTGTCCCATAATCTTTCAAAGTAGTTTGACCTGTGTTTGACCAAGTATGTGGGATTAATCCCTTATTTGTTAAATTAAGAACACAAGGAAAGTACCAATCAAAAGGTAATTATATTAAATCTTTATATGAATCATCCTCAAGTTCTACATTAGCTTCATGACTTGAGGATGATCCTCCCAAAAAGAACCTCTGAGTTCTCCCATCTGTGGATGACTTAGGGGCTTCTTTAACTACTAAACCCTCAACTTTCTAGGAAGATAGTGGGGTTAGAGCTAAGGTTCCCAACTGGCTCCTGACTGTCTCATATGCAAACTTGGATACATTTATGCTTTGCTTGGGGCCCAATCTTCATCACTATCATGCTCTAACATCACCTCAAAAGAGATTTACTACTGAGATGAGCGGCTGGTGTGCTCCTGGTGGCTGGGACATACCTCCTATTAAGCGGCCAATAGATAGGCTTTCCACCTCAGGGAATACCTCTGAACTATCCTCTGCCTCTTCTTGGTGGAGCTCTGGTCATCCTACCCATGTGTTCAAATGAAATAATGAATTATGGTTGTAATCTAATGGCAGAATCTACGTCTCCCCCTGAGCCCACATCCCGCTCTCTTTTATTTTCTTTTTCTTTATTTTTTTATTTTTCTTTTATTTCTTTTTGTCCCTCTTGGGGATCTTGACTAAATTCATGAGAATGGACTTGTTGGTTTTGGGGAAGAAAATAGGCTGCATCCTCATATATCTTGACCTCAAGAACTGTGAATGGCTTGAGATCTCCTTTGATACAGTACTCAATTCCACCTCTCATGAACTTTATGCACTGATGTAGAGAGGATGGAACTATTTTGTTCTCATGTATCCATGATCTCCCAACCGAAGCATTGAAAGATGTATTCGAGTCTACGATATGAAACTTGGCTTCAGTCTTCTAGTCATCTATCTTTAATGGAAAAACTATGGAGCCTAAGGCCCTCTCACCTTGTTCATTGAATCCTCTCAACATCATCCTCTTCTTTTAGAGTTTAGAGATGTCGATCCTCAAGTAGGCAAGGGTTTTTAAACTCATAATGTTGACTGATGCACCTTGGTCAACCAAAACTCTTGATAACATGTATCTGCCAACGTCCACTATAATGTAAAGAGGGTAGTTGTGCTTGGTCGTTCCTAGATGCATGTCTTCATCACTAAATGTAACTCCTAAGATATCCTTTGAGCTGTGTGCCTCCTCTTCGATAGTGGTCAGCTGAGCTAAGAATATCTCTGGATCAAGGAGAGCCTTGACTAAAGATTCCCTCATCTCTTTGGATAAGACAAGGGCATCATATATACTTAACTTGGTTGGCAAATTTTTAAGATGTGTTAGGACGTTGTAATCAACTCGACTTGATCCTCCATAAGCATATCCATGGGTGGAGCAACCTGTGGAGGGGTTATCTGCTCACTATAACTAATGACTTATTTACCCTTATCAAGCGGTGCTACCCTAGAAGGTAGAACTTTTCCACTATACAGGTTAACTTCAGTAACTTCATGGAATGATGAACCTGTGGAAAGTTCTAACTTCTCATCAGGCATACCCATAGCTTCTCCTATGGGATCCTCAGAGTCGGTTGACTCTAAGTCAATCTCAAGTAGTGAACCTGATTGATTCAGAAAAGGAAAGTCTGATTCTGAATCAAAAGAGAGTGGATCAGAATGACTAGAGCTATCATTATTATTTTCTATACTTGGAGAGTTTTCAAGAGGAATAAAATCTAAAGTACCAGAAGTGGATAAGATGTAAGTGAAAGCTTTCTTCATTGATTTCTTTTTAGATGGAGGTACATGATAGAAATCTAATAAAGTAAATGAGGTAAGGGGTTTAATGCCCTCATCTGCTGACACAACACTCCTGCTGGCAGAAGAGAAGCTAGTGGAGAAAGAAGTAGTAGCTGCAACTATGGGTGGAGTGCTGGACTCGGATGGTGGTTGTGCTACTGAACTATCCCGGGCAAGTAAGGTGGACTGCTGATGTTGCTGGTGAACTGTCACCTTCTTCAAGTTGTCTTTGGCAATTTGCTAGCCTTCCTTGGTGTTGAAGGTTTGAGCTACCTCAAGCACCTATAAAGAGAGTTTCTTAATTTTAGTAACTACTTTTTTAGAGATTCATGATAAGGTAATGTCCCAACCTTCTTTCATCTTGAGAGGATCACAAGTTTCCCTAAAAATTACCCTAATAAAACTGGAAGGTTGATCTACTAAGTATTCCTTGGGGATAACTACGGTGCCTAACATGTAGTTATGCTCAAGCCAGTCCTTAAAAGTAATACAATCCTTTGAGACATGACTAATCATGCGGTGGTTGGGGCAATAGTTAGGATCATTACTCTTGCCTACTTCCTCTGGCATCTTGGGCTCTGGTAATTAAAATTCATGTTTCTTTAAGAGATTCTTAAAGATTTTTTAACTACCTCTCTCTTGAATGAATATGGCTTATTCAATTTATTAGCAAGAGTAGGTGGGTAAGAGTACACGTGGGGATAGAATATATTCGGGTGATCGATGTTGGGAATGGTCATCATGGCAGTTGTGGTGGATGATATGATGGCGAGGTGGTGGTAGAGGAAGTGAAAAAGGAGGCTGTTGAGCTCAAGGCCTCCCATACTTGACTCTAGTTAGTTATTTCCCTTTATCCATTGACATAGTCCTTGGCTTCTTCTCAAACAACTTCTATGGCTTGGGCCAAGATGATTGGTCAGGAAAGGGTAACTATTTGGCTTTTAAGCATGAAGGTGACTGGGACATGAATATTCTTGAGGAGAATCTCAATGGCATGCTGTTCAGATAATTGCAGCTCACATTATATTCTCAGGTTGTGCCACCTGAGAATACAATCAACAAGGGGCTCATTGGGAACTTATGTTCCTACAATAAGATCACCTATAGTCACTCTTTCATGAGCTCTAGCAAACCTCTTGATGAAGAGATGCTTTCTAGCTCAGCAAAAGTCCCTATCGAACCATTGGGCAGTTTGACATACCAATCAAATGCAACCCCTGCTAGCCTGCTGATCAAAAGTTTGAACAACAATGCATCACTACCATCAACATTGCAACAACAGGCTCTAAAATGTATGAGATACTGATGCGGGTTCTCACTGCCATCATAGATTTTGAAGAAAGGAGGCATAAAATATTTAAGGTATTGAACTACATCAAATTCCTCTAGGTATGGTCTACCCTTTGGAATAGATGAGCTCCCCCGGGCTTGCTCCATCGCTTCCTTCACCTACTGCTTTACCATATGCTTGATATCCTTCTCATGCATGGAGTGCCATCTATCACCTTCTTATGCAAACTACTAGTGTCATCCTCTGTGGGAGTTCACCTAGGATGCTCTAAGGTATGTACCAACTCTGGACGGTCGACTATCATGGGAGAGGGCTATGAAGCTAGAGTTGTGTTCTACAATACTGAAACTACTGCCATCAACTCCTCAATATTCTTCCCCATCTTGTCAATGTGATCATCCCTCTGTCTGAGCTGGTGGAGGAGGTGCTAAGTTAAGTGAGAAGTGTCACCTTCCTCGAGCACAACACCTTCCTGGCTAAGTTGATCCCACTGTAAGGATCTCTGAGTGTCAACCATATCGACCTCAGTTGGATCATCCAATATGCCATCCTCATTAGGATCAAAGCTAACTCTATCCTCCTCATGATAGGAATGGTCACTCTCAAAAATCTATCTCTTCTTGGCAAAGTAATCCGCTAATATGTCATCTAGTGATCGATCTACAATGCCTGGCTGAACTGGGACAAATAATCGCTAACTACTAGATGTAAGACTGTGCTCCTCTGCATCTATGTAACGAACACTTCCTATTGTCAAGACTTCCCCCCCCCCCAGGAGGATCAATTGTCATGGGGATTGTGTCTATGTTCACTCCCCTCTCTATCTCTATATGTTGTGGTGGAGGTGGTGCGATGATGATGCTCTTGGGTCGTCACTCCTTCCTGACCACAACTGAGGCAGGGGATCGAGTAAGGGAGCTCAATCTCACCTCAACAAGTGGAATGGATGGAGCGGGATCCTTGAGCCATAACCAAATCACCAGAGGGGAAAGTCTCTCCCCATATGGGGGCAACTGAACCTTGGCAGGAGTGGTAGATGATGGAGCTGAACTAGTGATGGTGGATGGCGAGGGGAGCAGTTTGATGGCAACACTGACTGCTCCTCAACTAAGAATCTCTATCTGAGGTGGGCTACACTGGTAAGAACAATCATGTCTAAATGGTCGACCCTGACAGGGTGATGATAAGGAAAAACCATCAAAGTAGAGGTTGTTGACTGTCAGGCATACCTCCGTCGCTCTCTCCTGCCTGCTTGAGCAGATATTCAAGCCTCTATGACTCTCTTTCAATGGATCTGACCCCTAACACTCCTAGGGATCATGGATCATAAGTCAAACAAGGTACCAGACTTTGAGCATTTGTAAGCTATGCCGACCTAGCGTAGAATAATCCTAAGTCCAACATAGGGCCTCCTATGCTCCCTAGCTAGTGTCTCATGATATACTAGTGGTGGAGGAGATGCAGTGATCCTCCGATAATCCTCCTCTCCATCTGAGGCTGAGACGGGGTGGAACCTACTACCACTTAGAAGTGGAGAGGTCTTATAGGGAGAACCCTCCTCAGCTATATAGGAAGCAGCATCAAGCTCTCTGGCTACTCGCTCATGACCTCACTTAATCTTCTGATTTTTATTGCGATGCTAGGTGCAAGTGAGTAGTGCAGAGCGAGAACTGGCACCTACCTTGAAAGTGGAGGATATTATCTCAAAAGCTAAGATAGCCTTCTCCTTTGGGGTGACTAACGAGGAGGTAGCAGCTCTCACTGGAGCTATGGCAGGGGAAATTGAACGGCCAGGTATGGAAATAAACACTAAATGGGGCATGGGAACCATTGCGGCCTTCCTCTTTAGCGAGGGAAACTCAGAGTCAGATGGAATATCCAAGCGGATGAGTGGTGTATGTCCCGCCACCTCCTCCTTACTAAATATTATGAGGGCTGCCCCCTCACAAGTAATATGGACCAAATTTAGGTATACCAAAGTAGAGCAGGTTGGCAGCATTAGTCATGGTGAGATTGGCCTGATCCAAGGCAAAATCTATACCAGAAAGGAAAGAAAAGATGAACTTGCTAGGGGCCATGATCACTACACTGACTGGAATTTAGACTAATTGACTATACTGAAATCATTGCATTTGTTGAAATATAATTGAGTCAGACTCTTGCCTTGATGTTTGCCTTGAATTATTGACTTCTATACTTAATTTGGAATTTGAATCCACACTTAACAAATTTAGGTATGCTAAGTGGGGTTCATTGAATTTTAGAGAGATTTTTGATATTTGGAGGAGAGATATTGCCATATGATTTTGATTTAGAACTCATACTCAACCAATTTAAGTAGGTTGGGCGGGGTTCAAATATTTGGAGAGACTTTTAAAGATATTTATATTGTATGTCTTATTTGAATATTTTGATTTGAAAGAATCTTTACTTAACAAATTTAGGTATGCTAAGAAGAGGTTTTGATTATATGTTGGAAAATTTTGTGAAAGTATATTTGCTTGTGATGATTGGTTATGTGTGTGATATATGTTAATTTGAAAATAGAGCTTCTTGCTTAACAAATTCGGTATGTTAAGTAGAGGCCAAATGTGTTTGATATGTGTTTGAAAATGAGACTTTCACTTAACAAATTTGGTATGTTGGTGGGAGTCAAGTGTATTTATGATTTAAAAATGAGACTCTTACTTAACAAATTTGGTATGTTAAGTAAGAATCAAGTGTGATTATGATTTGTGTTTTGAAAATGAGATTCTCACTTAACAAATTTGGTATGTTAAATGGAAGCTAAGTGTGATTTAATTTGTTTTTGAAAATGAGACTCATACTTAACAAATTTGGTATGTTAAATATAACCCAAATGTGATTATGACTTGTGTTTTGAAAATGAGACTCTCACTTAACAAATTTGGTATGTTAAGTGGGAGCCAAATATGATTATGATTTATGTTTTGAAAATGAGACTCTCACTTAAAAAATTTGGTATGTTAAGTGAAAGCCAAGTGTGATTTAATTTGCTTTTGAAAATGAGACTCTCACTTAACAAATTAGGTATGTTAACTGAAAGCCAAATGTGATTTAATTTGTTTTTGAAAATGAGACTCCACTTAATAAATTTGGTACGTTAAGTAGAGTTAAGTGTAATTATGATTTGTTTGAAAGAGGGGAAATCTATTTAACAAATTTTGGTATGTTAAATAGAGTTCAATTTGTTTTTGTGAATTTTGAAAATGGGACTCTCATTTGACAAATTTGGGTATGTCAAATGGAATCTGAAATATCTTTTGATTTCATGTGTGATCTCTTGCTTTTGAAAAAATGGAAACTTCAACTCTAGCATGTGTGAAATATGTTAAGTGGAGTTTTAATTTTCTGCTATGATTTTATTTGAAGATAGGATCTTCATTCCATAAATTTGAACATGTTGAATGAATGTAGTTATCTTCAAAAGTGTGCTTTTGAAAAAGAGAGAAACCCCAACTCTAACATATGTGAAATATGTTAAATGGAGTTTCAATTTTATGCCATGATTTTATTTGAAAATAGAACCTTCATCGAACAAATTTGGGTATGTTGAATAGCGATAACTTTTTTCAAAAAGCTGCTTTTGAAAAAAAATGATTCTAATTTTTATTTTGAAAAGAACCTCCATGTAACAATCATAAGGATTGTTAGATGAGGTTTGGTTATATGAGTTTTGTGCTTTTTGAAAATTTCTTATGAATTTTGTGCAAGATCTTTTGTTATGTGAATTTTGAAAAAGTGCTTTTGGAAAGTTACATTTTGCAAAAGAGTTTATTTTCTTAAATATTAGAATGAACCTTGCCTAACCAAGCTAGAGGTAAGGAGGTTCTAAATTTTTGTCATCTCCTTTCATTAGTTAATTTTATCTTTCACCTATATGGGGGACACCATGTAGATCTGACGGTGTACTTATTGAGGTGATTGGGTGTGACATTAAGGAATAGTTCACTATCTCAAAAAAATAGAAATCACTACCATACAATAGACCTAATCACCTAATAAGGACTCCTAAAGCATGATAGGTTTCGAATAAACTAGAGATTTTTCCCCTACTTTACATGGATGAATAAAGTAAGGTTTATTTAAACTGGGTTCTAAACTCCCCTATGGGGGCAAGCCCCCATAGTAAATTACATCCTAAGGAAGATGGGTTTCTTAGGAATACTCTCGATTAAAGTAGGCAATTGCTATTTCCAAAGATTTCAGAGATAGGACTATCAATAAACTGGTTATGTTTGAAAAATCAAGTGGGATAGATCAAAAAGGAGAGATTTATTATCGAATCCAAAGGGAGATGAGCAAGGAATGCTCATGATACTTGAAAACCTAGTGAGCATTTCAATATATCCTATGATTGGGCTTTATATATTTGAAATTGAGAGAATTATTTATTTGAGTTGAAATTTATTAAAAAACTAGGACTTATAATCTCACGATACAAGATTGTGAAAATACCTAAGAGGTGAGAATTTATGCTTGTAGCCCGAGGGGAAACAACAATCTCATATCCTAAATCTAGGGAGCTTTAGCAAGGATCAAAGCATGTCCTAAATCTAAGGCAAAAATGAGTATATTGTTTACCTCTACAAGAGAGGGTAAACCACCCGACTGCCGGACTTATAATTGCCTGGAGTGGCGGCCGACTAACTCTTCCTACGCTTTAAAACCATGTGGTCAAGCCATATGATTTTTCAAGATGGTTAGCTTATTTTTTATTAAAAGAAACTAAAGTCCTTAAATGCACTCCCTAAGAGATTATAGCATGAGTTGTATGAGTAATGACTTAGTCTAATGCAAATCTTATTAATTTTTATTTGATTTTTTTACTCTTCATTTTGACAAAGGCCATAGGATTTTTATATGTCTAAATGCATGATGAAATGATATTATTGGCTAAATCAAAGAGAAAGAGATATTTTATACCACAAGGGAGACCCTCAAAGGTCAAGTCTTCCCCTATCATGCAAGGATGGAAACCCTCTCTTAGCAGAAGTGAAATAAGATGACATGCATGATCTTAAGCATACAACATCCAGTTAAGGGGTTGCTAGACCTTTTAATTATCTTGATTTAATACCTAGGCTTTAAATGAGATTATGAGTTATTTAGAAAATTAGTTATGAGTTATAGTTGGGGTAGAAAGTTTATTTTTTCCTAAGAGCCTAACCGGATCCAAGCCATACATTAAATCACCATACATGAAGAAATTAGAAAAATACATGCCATTTTTATTACACAATTATAAACAAAGCATCAAACCACTTATAAACCCAACATAAAAAAATAATATACAGTGTTAGAACCCCAAGAGAAATGGGTAGCCAAGCTCTACCCTTATACAACCCGGTATATGAAAGAATAATTATAATTTTACAAGTGAATAAATATTTTGGGGGGTCTTCATATCTTCTTTCTTCATGTCTCATTCATTCCTCCTTTGGATTTGCTTGATTCAAAGGCTTCACGGGAACCTCCCAGGATAAAGCCTTCTAGCCTCCGCTCATCTTAATCCCCCATAACACTAATCCTAATTCCTAAGGCAAAATTACATCAAAAATAAGAAAAGTAAATCTAACTACACCTGCAAGATAAGCTAAACAACCCAACCAAGGTTATATGTATAATTTGGACTTAGCAACCGCACAACCAAGTCCACTCTAATTTAGATTATACTTAGGGGTTAAGCAACCTACAAAAGAGAGCATTTATATTTAATTTAATCATGCCTTAAGCACAATCTCCTACAGAAGACATAATTAGGTTAATCATGGCCTAACATCTAGTATACGAAGAGTACACCCTAACATCCTGTCTATAATAATACATCACAAAATAAACATACATCAAACCATGCATCGCTCTAATATAAAGATAGAAATAGTGACTTAATCTAAAGTGTGTGTATTAAGGCTTGTGTGGTATGCATTAGCTAAGCTTTTGTTGTAATTTCCTAAATATGAAGAGATTTAATTTAGAAGGGTGGTTTCACTTTAAATGATTTAATTCATTTATGAGTTTTGCTTGGTGTTTTCTTTTATTTTACATGATTTACACTTAACAACTAAGTGTTATAAAGAGAAGAAAAGAGAAGGTCACTCTCTTTTATCCCTACCTTAAGCCACATCTAAAGCAAATAATTAAATGAATTCCTATTAATGAATGGCTTATTACATATTTTAATTGGTCTTAGGTTTAGGTTCACTTTAAATAATCTCATTCAATAAGAAAGGAATCTTAAGATTAATTGGGTTTAAGTACTATCACACAACACATGTTTGTTCATTTCTTTCCATCATATGTAGCATGCATATGATTATGTCCTAAACATAACTATACATGCAATTTATATCTTAGCACACTTAAATGATGAATGTAAGCAAATGTATTTAGAATTGATGTTTCATTTGATTGAATTATTTTGTCATATTAATTTAAAGCTCTATCTAAATTCTTACATAAAAGCATAAGAAAAGAACTCTAAATCATATGGCTAATCAATCCAACCACTTGAACAAAATATGAATGCATGTCTTTTTAATAGAAAAAAGGGATTTTCATTCATTAACTAAATACACATTCAAATGTACAAAAGTTTTAACCAAGTACGTCGCCATTATTTTGTGCTAGGGGAGTGCGGTAGGAACCTTCTTAGGGCTACTTAAAGTCATGCATCCCCAGAATATCCAGACTAATATACCCACTATTCTTAAATACATATGGATGTATAAGCAACTATAAGAATAAAAAACCATGCAAAAGTAGAGTTTGATTTAATTGATTTATTTGTGTGAATGAATTAAAGCTCTATTTGAATTCTAATGTCAAAACACATCAGGATGAAATCAAACGGATACGCTGCCATTGCTTTGCACTTAGGGAGTGAGGTAGGAACCTCCTTGGGGCAACTTAAAGTCGTGCATCTCTAGAATGTCCAAACTAATATACCCACTAACATTCTTACTTATGGAAATCAACATATGAATGAAAGAAAGGAACTTCATGCACTAAGCTTATATTCACATGCACCTCCTACGTATGTATAACTAAAGTTATAATATATATTGTTATTCATTAATAAGCTTTTGAAAATATATTTGTAATTTAATAGTGATGATAGCCACACATATTTTTAATTAAGCCAACACATGCAAGTTTGACATAAAGGAAACCATTTTATTTAATTAATTTTTGAAAGAAATGAATGCATGACTACAAGTGGCATACAATATTTTAAAATGGTTGGAAAGAAATAAAGAAACACAAGCATGTAATTTCATTCTATCCAACGAATTCCTATGGACAATCACATTAAACAAGCTTATTGAAAATAAACCAAAGTTTCTTAAATCCATCTTTGATTTTATGTTTGATTTGATTTGAGGGATGTGAAAGAGGTTTGCTAATTTCAATCCCATTCCCCATATGTGTGAGTTAATTTGATTTAATTAAAAGTAATTAGGTTTAATTTATGAATTGGTTAAGTTAAGCATGGATTAAATCAATTAATAAACCCTTACCTATGTCACCTTAAAGTACTTAATTAAACAATTATGAGCTAATATGATGTGCAAATAAATTGAAAAGTAAATAGCAATGCTCCTATGAAATGAAAGGAGCCTAATTCAATTAACTCATAATTATAAATTAATTAAGCTTAAGGAACTCACTTAATTACTTTTATGGTTTTCTCACACATGTGAGCTAACCATAATTTCATTAGCTCCCTCTTTAGGTTATTGAACACCCAAAGAGCTACCCAGAGTTAATTATGGAAAATAAGTTTAATCAAGTTAATTAAGTTCATTAATTATCTAATTAAATCATAATTATCCTTAATCAATAATATGAAATGGACTTAAGGAAAGAGACAAAGAAGGAAGCCTAAGTCTCAATTCCTAAATCATTTCAATTAGTTAATTAAAGTTCAGATATCATTTGGGTTTTGATTGATTTAATTAATTAATTAATTAATTAATTCTAATTAATTAATTTTAAAGAGGGAATGAAGAAGACTTAAGGAAAAGATTGGAAGAGGGTCCTAATCCATTTCCTTAAGTTCCTCCACCGTTAACAGAGGCTAATGACTCAATTAAATGATCAATTCAGTATTCATTTGATTAATTATTATTAATTAAGCTAAGAGAGTAATTATGGCTTAACCAATTAATTACCCCAATTTATCAACTAATAAATTCCAAGAAAAATGGGGAGGCAGAGATCATCCCCCTAAACATCTCTGAAAAGTTTGAAATTAATCAGATGATTAATCAAAGAGTAATTAGGTTAATTAAATTTTTAATTAAATCTTAAGTAAGAAGAAATTACAATTCAAAGTTAAGTAATAATAATTTAATTGGATTCTCCTCTAAATAACTTTAAAAAGAGCCCTCATTTGCATTTTTTGAATTTTTCTATAATTAGTTATGAATTTTAGAAGTTTTAGCTTTAAAATTTAATTAAACAGCCGTAATTAAGCCCTAATCCCGCTGGCACCACGTGGTGCACTGACGCGGCGTGCTTTCCATGTGGCATAGCAGGATTACTTCTTTAAATTATCACATCTGCATGCCTCGTAGGATGGGCCGATATTGATCCCCATCTCAAATCTATCAGATGCGAATCAAACCCGAGGTTTGAGAGAGGAAATACCATGGCACTAGCCTAATATAATCAAAGCTGTCCATTCTGATCACATGGAATGGATGGCTCATGATCTTGCCTCTACACGGGAGGCAAAAGATGAAACCCATCCGTTGACTCTCGTGCAATCCGAGCTCACTAGAGCTCAGATTGTCTCCAAATTGAGCCCACACCTTCGCATGAACGATCCAAAGGGATCTAACGGCTATGATCGACTCATGTTCACATTCTCTTCACAAAAGACCAACCAAAAATGAGATAATGATTAGTTTTAATGGCTATACCTCACCGGAGCTAAGACTAGCAGTTCGAGTGATTGAAGAAGCTTTGTCTAGTAGAGACAAGGCCCTGCTGAGCAGCAATTGCTTTAGTTTGAGGTGAATCTCTCTAAAGACCAAAACCCTCTCTTTGAGCATTCAATATTGATCAAACTCAGGCTTGGAGTGGATTTAGCGCTCATGAAATAGCTTCAATGGCTTCAACGACACACGAGGATGGTGTGTGCAAGTTTAATTGAAGTTTGGTTGAAACATAGATGAGTTTGAATCAAGGGAGGCCTCCCCTATTTCAGTTTGACGTAAAACCAAGAAGGGAGAAAATGGGGGATCTTGGGAGCTTGGGGAAAGGTTGTGTGAGACTCTCCATCACACTCTCTTGCTCAAACGAAGTAGAATGCATCATTTCCCATTCGAATTGAGGGGCTATACCCCCTCAATTGTTGAAGTGGATGAATGGGATTCAATCCCATTTTCTCCACCAACTATCATCAGATTGTTGGACTTGTCTCTATCTGGTCCACGTGGCTCGCCAGAAGTAGGGGAAGGCTTGGGAGGTGGCTCAAGGTCTGATATGGGGGAGATCTTATTTCCTTTGTCCATAGGGTGCTCAGTTTGGAATGAAGGGGAAGAGGTTGGGTTTCCTTTGGTCCATGGCTGATCCTAATAAGCTTAGAGTGGGCTAGAAAGATTAAGCTTACTACATTTGGCAATTGGATGGCTGCCCATGTGATAGGGGAGTGGACTTTGCTAGATGGGGAGGAATCCTATGTCAAGAAGTTTGTCTAATAGCTAATCCCCTTGGGTGGGGACCACTTTACTTTTGGGTAGATTTTGGGCTGACCTAGGGTCAATTTGTTTGGTTTTAGCTTGATTGAAGTTTAGTTGAACTCACACATGAGCCTAGGATTGAAAAATAAATCCAACGACAATTAATTTAGAGTCTAATGAATTTTGGCTCATTTGAAGTTTTCAAGTCAAAAAGGCTAACTTGGGCTTAACTTGGGTTAATTTGAGTTGATTTGATAATTGTAGTTTATGTTTATATTTGGATGAGTGATTGAAGGAGTGGTTGATTCATTAAGAAAATCCATGGGTTTTGAATTGATTTGGGTATCATTTGACCAAGTTCAAGGAAATGGCTTAGAAGGCTAAAATTGACATTTTGATTTGATTTAGGTTTTTTTTGGCTATTTGTATTTATATTTAATTTATATTTGGGGATATAAATGAATATATATAAATGAGTCATGAGAAAATAGCTTGAGTTTGGACTAATTTGGAAGCAAGTTTGACCAAGCTTAAGGATGTAGGTCAAAAGGGCTTAAGGAGGGAATTGATTTATTTTGATTTATTTTTGGTCATTAGAGGGTGGGATTCATTGATATTTGTGAATATGAATGAATAAATAATTGATTTATAAAGAAATCAATTGATTTTAGATTGAATTGGTTTAATATTTGACTAAGCCTATGGTAGGTCCATGGCTTGGTGATTTCGTTTTGGCTATTTGAGTTTGGATTTCATTTATATTTGTGAATATAAATGAAGGAATAATTGATTTATAAAAAAAATCAATCAATTTTGGGATAATTTAGGTTAAGATTTGATTAAGCTCATGACAGTGAGTCATAAGGCATAAGGGGATTTGATTTGGTTTTGGTTTGATTTGATTTGGTTGGATTGAAGGATTGAATTTATCTCTTGATAAAATCAATTGAATTGGGATTGATTTGAATTTGGTTAAGGTTGAGTCCATATGATGAAATAAAAGGGCTTAGGAAGGGCTTTGAATTATGGAAAAATCTTGAGCTTGAATTTGATCATGGGATTGATTATAAGTCTTGGAAATTTGGTTTGGTATGAATTTGAGGTTTGGTTTCAAAAGGAATGCATGGATTGGATTTAGGCTATACAGTAGGCAAGTTTTACTAAATCCCTAAGGCATAACCTATTCCTATGGTCACCCTTCTAAGTCTCTAGGCTTAGGTTAAGTGTTCACCTAGTCATTAGAAGTGTCTTAAGACTAAGGAACTCTTAGTGTCTATAAGAGTCTTAGATCTATGATGAGGAAGTTGAGAACTCACTCCAAAAGTGATATCAACAATAGGACAACCCAACTTTACAGTATGAATCGTAACATAATTTTACTGTTCAACAAGAAATATGATTTATGCTCATTGATGAGCTTTCAAACCTTCATGAATTCATCACATCTGATATTTATTCTTGCTCGTATAATAGTCATTAAATCCCCTTTAAGTTTTCTTGCATAAACTCAAATTCATGTGGTTCTTTTGACAAAAGATATAATATTATTCAAGTATTATTGAATGATAATGCTAATACTCGTAAGTAAATACTGAATTCCTGATAAGTACCAGAAGAGTTTTGTCTGAGCTTTGCTCTTATTGAAAAATAAGATTCTTATTGTGCTCATAAGAGACTATTAGATTCATAAAAGGTTTCATGAAAGCTTTGCTTGAATTTTTTTCTTGATAGGTGAAAAGCTTTCAAATCCATTGCAAGTTCCATTTACTCTCACCAATAAGCTGTCGAGTCTACTTGTAAGCTCATTCTTATTTAAAGACCTTTAGAATTTTTGAATGTAGGTTTAACTTCAATTCATCATTTTTCATTTAAGTTTAATTTAAGCTTTTTAATATTCTTATTTAATCATATTTAAGCTTTATGTCAATTCAAATTTTGGCAACCTCCACATCACCATGGGGTCGCATGCTATTCACCATTTTGTCCTTTACTAAGCATAGAGTCTTATTATGATCATGATCTTCTACCCGTTAGCTCTATTAAACATAATAGGGTCTTCAAACACCTGTAATTTTAATTTAGATTTTAATTTTGAGCTTAGAGTTTATTTTGTGTTAAATTAATTAAGTCGTCTACCAGTATGAATTTCGGCAGCCTCCCATCATCTTCCCCACATAGGGGGCTGCATCGAGAGTCTATTCAGCCTTCCCGTCAGCTCTACTAAGCATAATGGTCCATGCCTTGTGACACTGCGGTCGTGGTCTCCTACCCATTAGCTCTACTAAGCATAACAGGTTCTTCAAACCTGTCATCTCTATTGAGCATAATGTGGTCTTCAAACACTTGATGAGAAGGATGGTTAAACTGTTCATACTGAGCATTCGATCTGGACATAATTAATCTAATCACCATAGTTGTTGTCTTCTCAGCTGCCTCTCTTACTTGAACCTTATAAGGGTTCACAACATAGTTGTATTGTCACAAAATAAGAAGTTGACAAACTTCAATGACTTTGAAAACTTATTAGCCATCTCAACAATAGCACAAACAAGTTGATCATTTGTGTCAGGAGTGAAGTAAACATCCAAATTCATGAGATTCTGAAAGAGATTGAATGATGACCTAGTCTAAACCACTTGCTCTGATATTAAGCTCTAGTGGCAAGATAACAATACATGTCTCTTGTACTTTCCACCCTCACAAAGTAGTCTCCGACAAAATGCTGAAACATGAGATGGGTGCAAACATTCTTTAATTATCATCACAAGGACATCATAGAACACATCATTGATCCCTTCTTTGCAAAGTACATGCAAAAAAATGAGAGCTTCTGTTGTAGCAATTTGTTACTACTTGAAAATCAACTGGTGCCTGAAAGTAGATCTTGCTGGGCATTACAAAGTTAACAGCTTGAGAAGGGCCATTAAACATAAGACATAACTCAGCAAGCTTTTGGAGAACAAACTACAATCATTAATGAGATGCAATAGCAAAATAAAGAACATACAATCATTCATAGTTTAATCGGTTTCAACACCTTGAGCTCCTTTTCTGCTCCAGATTCCAAACAAAGCTGCCTAATTTTATCAACTAAGGGTAAGGAATGCATCTTAGAGCCTGCAACCAAGAGTTCAGGTTTCAAAGTAGCAACCTTTTCATGAATTGAGGATGAAGAGGAGTCAGAGAAGTGAAGGGAGTTTGACAGCCCACTGTTGCTCAAAATAGGCAGATGGATCGAGATCAGAGCTTCTCCTCGGCTGAGGATGAGTTGTACAAATTTGTGCGAAAGACTTATGTGGGATGAGGACACAAGAGTGAGAGTCAAGCTGTTGGTTTGCAAGTTTTTGGAGTTGAATGCTCTGTGTGGTTTGGACGATATGGAGGGGATAGCTATGCCACATTGGATGATCGATTAAGCAAGAGCGAGAGATTGTTGAAGAGGAGGGGAGTTAGATAAAGTGAAGTAACGAAAGGGAAGGAGGCTTACTGCTTTTAATTGGGAGAAGAGAATGAAGGAGTTGTGGTGTTGGGGGGGTTTTTGGCTAGAGAAGAAAGGATGCAAGAGAGAAGACAGAGGTGACTCATTTGGATAGCAAGGAGAAAGGATGAATGTGAGGGAGGGGGGAATCTCTATTTGATGGTAGGCTCGAGCAAGCAAGGGAAGAAGATTGTTCGACTCTATGTGTGTGTGACCGACGGGATGAACAAGAGGGATGGGAAATAGGAGGATTTGGATGCTTCACGTGGGGTGGTATGGGAGGGATGATGTGGTAGCCTATTACTAGTCAAATGGGAGGTGGAGGCATGGGAATGGCTGGCTACGAGTTCCAAGGTGTTGATTATGTGCAATTAGAGTGTAATTCGGTGGATTTATTTTGAAATGCATGCAAATTTTAATTAAAATTTAAGTACGATAGTTGTAATTAAATTGGATGTTCATTCAAAGTAATTTTGATATTTTGGATGCAACGGTGCAATCTTTTTCATGACTTGAGGTCGGTTGGTTGAAGTCAACGTCAAATCAAATCAGTTTCAGTTCAAAAATGTGCATTATCACTTCTGGCTGCTCGATGTTTTCCTAGAATCATCCAAATCATTCATTGATAGTCTCATTTGATATATTTTGATGTTTTGATGCTAACGACATAATCAATTTTATGAATGGTGATTGTTTAGGCATCATTGCAACCTTTCAATCAATTTCGACCTTCTGAATGTCGTGGTGAAGTCCATTCATTGATCAGAGTTATGGTGTTTATTTTCATATGTATAGGGGACACCATGCAGATCTAAGGGAGTGGTTGGTTATGACATTAAGGTATGATATACTATCTCAAACGATAGAGATATTACCCTTCAATAGACCTAATCACCTAATGAGAACTCCTAAGGTATTATGGGTCTTCGAATATATTAGAAAGTTTTCCCCTGCTTTGTATGGATGAATAAAGTAGGGTTTATATTAAATCAAGTTCTAAAGTTCCCTATGTGCCAAGCCCCCATAGCTAATTACATCCTAAGGAAGGTGAATTCCTTAGGAATACTCTCGATTAAAGTAGGCAAGTGTTGTCTCCAAATATTTCAAGGGTAAGACTATCAATAAATTGGCTATATTTAGAAAATCAACCAGGATATATCAAAAGGAGAGAGACTTATTATTGAAGCCAAAGGAAATGAGTAGGGAGTGCTCATGATACTAGGAAACTTAGCAAGCACTCCAATTTATCCTATAATTGGGCTTTATATGTTTGAAATTCAAGAGAGTTATTTTATTTGAGCTGAATTTTTATTAGATTGCTAGGGCTTATAATCCATCAACACAAGGTTGTTGAAAAGCCTAAGAGGTGAGGATTTATACTTGTAGCTTGAAGGAAACAGTTACCTCGGATCCTAAATCTAGGGAGCTTTGTCATAGGTCAAAGCACGACCTAAATCTAAGCAAAAATGAGTATATGGTTTACCTCCACAAGGGAGAGTAAACCACCCGATTGCTGGAATTATAATCGCTTGGAGTGGGTCATCTAACTCTTCCTATGTTTTAAAACCATGTAGGCAAGTCATATGATTTTGCAAGATAGTTGGATTGTTATTACTTAGAAAGAGACTAAAGTTCTTAAACCTACTCCCTAAGAGACTAGAGCATGGGTGGTATGAGCAATGACTTGGTCTAATGCAAATCTTTTCAATTTTTATTTGATTTTGGACACTTCATTTTAACAAAGTCCATAGGATTTTTGTATGCCTAAATGCATGTTGAAATGAGTTATGAGCTAAATCAAAATAGAAGAGGGTGAAGCTCCATCAATAGGGGTTGCTCTCACAGGTCAAGCATTCTCTATATGTGTAATGACGGAGGCCCTTATTTTATAAGAGTTATTCAAGATGATATGTATGGTGTGAAATGTATAACATTCAGCTAAGGGGTTGCTAAATCTTTTAATTATCTTGATTTAATGCTTATGATTTTTTTTTGAGGTTATGAGTTATTTAGAAATTTAATTATAAGTTGTAGTTGGGTAGAAGATTTATTTTTTCCTAAGAGCCTAATTGGATTTAGGCTACACATTAAATCACCATTCATAAAGAAACTATGAAAAAGGCATGCCATTTCTATTATGCAATTTAAATAAAATATCAATCAATTTTATAAATCTGACATAAAAGAATAAGAGGCCAGTGCGATCGGGTACCTTCGTACAACCCAAAAAGGAGAAGTGGGTAGCCGAGCTCTACCCTTATACAACTCAGAATATAAAAGAATAATTATAATTTACAAATGATAAATACTATGGGGAGTCTTTAAATCTTCAAGTCTTCATATCTCATTCACTCCTTCGTGTCTTTCCTTCTTTGATTTGGTAGGCTTCAAGGCGTCACATGGCACTCCAGGGCTAGGCCTTCTGGCCAATGTTCATCCTTACCCCTCCCCACCCCAATAACACTAATCCTAATTCCTAATGTAAAATTACATTAAAAATAAATAAGAAAAATAAATCTAACCACACCTATAAAATAAGTGATAGCTAAATGTACCATACAACCCAAGCAATTATATATATAATTTTGACTTAACACCTTGCACATAGGTAACCAAGCTCACCCGTCTTAATTTGGATTATGCTTAGGGTTAAGCAACTTACAAAAGAGAGCATTTATATTGATTTTGAGCACCCCTTAAGCACAATTCCCTGCATAAAACATGATTAGGCTAATCACGGCCTAACATCCAATCTACAAAACATACACCCTAATATCCAGTCTAAAATAATACATCATAAAACCAAACATACATCACACCATGCACCATCCTAACATAAAATTAGAAGTGGTGACTTAATTCTAATGTGTGTGTGTGTTAAGGCTTATGTTGTATGCCTTAACTAAGCATTATTATGATTTTTTAAGTATGGAAGGATGTTTAATCATAAGAGGTTGATTTCACTTTAAGTGAGTTAATTGGTTTGAGAATTTTACTTAGTATTTTCTTTTGTTTCATTTAACTTACACTTAGCCATTAGGTGTTGTAAAGAGAAGAAAAAGAGAGGATTACTCTCTTTCATCTTTACCTTAAGTCATTTCTAAAGAATGTTAATTAGATTTAGTTCTCTTTAATGAATGGCTTATTACACATTTTTAAATTAATCATAATTTTAGGTTCACTTTAAATAATTCTATTCAATATGAAAGGCATCTTAAGACTAATTTGATTGAATTACTATCACATGACACATGTTCAACCAATCCTTTCCATCATATGTAACATGCACATGATTAAATCCTAAGCATACCTACACATACAATATGTTTTAGGACACTTGAATGATGGATATGAGTATGTATATTTAGAGTTTATATTTTTTTTATTTGATTGAATTATTTTATCATATTAATTTAAAGATCTATCTAAACTCTTATACAAAAATACATAGAGATGAAATTAAATAGGTATGTGTCGTTGTTAACTAGGGAAGTGAGGTAATCAAATGACCTCCTTGGGGCTAGCTAAAGCCTTGTATTCTTGGGATGTCCATACTATATACTATTACATTCAACCATATGCAAATTTGCATACATGATCATAAGAAAGAGAGCATTAATTCACATGATCAATTAATTCAATCACTTGAAAAATTGCAATTGCATGTATTTTTAATAAAAGAGAAGGGGTTTTAATTCCATAATTAAGTATACACACACATGTATAAGAGACATATGCTAGTACATGCCATTGTTAACTAGAGAAGTGAGGTAATCAAATGACCTCCTTGGGGCAACTTAAAGCCTTGTATTCCCGGGATGTCCAAACTAAATATTTGTGTTTCTCAAATACATAGGGATGTATATATAAATAAAGGAAGGAAAATTATGCAAAAGTTGTATTTTTACTTAATTAAAACATTTATGCATATGGAGTTAAAGTCTTATCCAAATTCTAGCATTGACATACATAAGAATGATATCAAATGGAGTATGTGCCATTGTTAAACCATAGAAGTGAGGTAATAAATGACCTACTTGGAGCTAATTAAAACCTCATATTCCCGGGATGTCCAGGCTATATACCCATTAACATTCTTACTTACATAAATCAATACATGAATGAAAGAAAAGAAACTTCACTTCATACACTTAAGCTATAATCACATACATCTCATATATATTTATAACTAACATTCATAGCATATGTAATCATTCATTTATAAGTTTTAGAAAATATATTTTAGATTTAATAGTGATAATAGCCACACATATTTTAAATTAAATCAACACATGCAAGCATGACATAAGGAAATCATTTGATTTAATTAATTTTGCAAAAGATGAATGCATGAATCAAGTGACATACAATATTTAATATGATTGGAGAGGAATAAATAAACACAAACATGTAATTTCATTCAATTAAATTAATTTCTAAGGACAATCATATCAAATAAAATTACTTAAAGCAAACCAAATCTTTTTAATGTCACTTTTAATTTCATGTTTAATTTGATTTAAGAAAAGTGAGAAGAAGTTTGCTAATTCTAATATTATCCCATGTTTATAAGTTAATTTGATTTAATGAGAGATAATTAGGTTGATTTCATGGATTAATTAAGTTAAGATATTAATTGACTCAATTAATTTACACTTACCTATGTTACTTTAAACTAATTAACTAAATAATTATGTGCCAATGTGATATGCAAATGAATTGAAAAGTAAATTGGCAATGGTCCTATGAAATGAAAGGGCCAAATGCATTGGCTCACAATTAATAGTTATTTAAGCTTAAGGAACTTACTTAATTACTTTTATGATTTTCCTACACATATGGGTGAATCATTATTTCATTAAATCTCTTTAGGCTATTAAACACCTAAAGGTCTACCCATGAATCAATTAAGGAAAATCATATGTGATTACATTTTTAATTTAATTAATCAAGTCATTAATCCTTTAATCAATTCCTCTTTACTTAATTGCCAAATTTAATTAATTATCCTTTAAATGAAATGGACTTAAGGGGAAAAGGTTAGGAAAGAGGTCCCAACATAGTTCCATGAGCCCTCTCATTTACTTAAACATGATTTGGTATGATTTGTGCTTTAATTTAACTAATTAAGTCATTAATTAATTAATTATTCTTAAATTAATATTTTCTTGAAAAAGTGAAGGAAACTTAGGGAAAAGATTTGGGAGGATCCAATTTAAATCCCTAATATCTTGATTAACCCAACTAATTGATTAATTATTATTCATATGCTTAATTAAAAATTAAGTTAAAAAGGTAATTAGGACTTAATCAATCAATCTCCCCAATTAATCAACCAATCACATGGCCACGATCAAACCCACGGTTAAATAAAGATTAATCAGTTGATATAATGTGATTTAATCATAGTCATCCATTTCGATCATGCGGAATGGACGGCGTATGATTTATCAGCTTGTGAGGCATGAATAATGGAGCTTGTTTGCCATGGATCACTCAATTCAAGCTCAGATTCACTCTAAAACCACCCCACACCTTCGCGTGAGGGATCCATGAAGATTCAATGGCAAAGATCAGCTCACATGCAAATTTTCTTCTCAAACCTCCAACACATTTTGCCTAAAGCTCAATTTTCATGGAAAAAACCTCATCGGAGCTAAGGCTAGTGGTTTGCATGTTTGATGAAGCTTCATCTAGTTGAGATGAAGCCCTGCTGATCAGCAATTGGGTTAATTCGAAGTAATTGGCTCGGGAGACTAAGATTTCCTCTTTGGACACTCGGCTTTGATCAAATTCCATCCTCCGATGAGCTTGAAGCTCGAGGGAAGGTTTGCATGGCTTCGACGATGTGCGTGGAAGGTGTGTGCAAGAGAAATTTTATTTTGGTTGAGAAATGGAGAAGTTAAAATTGGAGGTGAGCTCCCTAGTTTCAGCTTCACACGGGTTCACCCTAAACCCTAAAACTGAAAACCCCTCCAACACCACAACTCTTTCATTCTCTTCTCACAACTAAAAGCAGCAAGCCTCCTTCCCTCTCATCACTTCACTGTGTCGAACTCCCCTCCTCTTTGACATTCTCCCACTCTCGCCTGCTCGATCATCCAATGCAACATAGATATCCCCTCCATATCATCCAAACCACACATAGCTTTCCACTCCAAAAACTTACAAACCAATAGCTTGACTCTCACTCTCGTGTCCTCATCCCACATGGGTCTTTCACTCAAATTTATACAACTCATCCTCATCCAAGGAGAAGCACGGATCTCTCTTCATCTGCCTCTTCTGAGTAGCAGTAGGCTATCAAACGCCCTTCACTTCTTCGACTCCTCTTCATCCTCAATCTAAGGAAAAGCTACTTTGAAAGTCAATGCTACAAAGTTGCATTCCTTGCACTTAGCTGATAAAATTAGGTAGCTTTGCTTGGAATCTGGAGTAGAAAAGGAGCTCAAGGTGTTGAAACTAATTGAACTGTGGGAGGCAAATGATGACACATTGTATATTTCGCTATTGCATCTCATTAATGATTGTAGTTTATTCTTCAAAAGCTAACTGAGTTATGTCTTATGTTTTATGGCCCTTCTCAAGCTGCTAACTTTGCAATGCCCAACTTCTTGAGATCTACTTTTAGGCACTAGTTGGTTTTCAAGTAGTACCAAATTGCTACAGCAGAAGCTCTCAATTTTATGCTTGTACTTCACAAAGAAGGGATCAATGATGTGTTTTATGATGTACTTGTGATGATAATTAAAGAATGTTTGCACCCATCTCATGTTTCATCCTTTTGCCAAAGACTACTTTGTGAGGGTGGAAAGTGCAAGAGACATGTATTATTATCTTGTCACCATAGCTTAATATCAGAGCAAGTGGTTTATACTGGTTCATCATTCAATCTCTTTAGAATCTCATGAAATGGGATGTTTACTTCACTCCGGACATAAATGATCAACTTGTTTGTTCTATTATTTAGATGGCTAATAAGTTTTCAAAGTCATTAAAGTTTGGCAACTTCTTATTTTGTGACAATACAACTATGTTGAGAACCCTTATAAAGTTCAGCTAAGAGAGGCAGCTTAGAAAAAAAGTATTATGGTGATTAGAATAATTATATCCAAATCAAATAATCAGTATGAACACTTTGACCATCCTTCTCATCAGGTGTTTGAAGACCTCATTATGTTTAGTAGAGCTAACTGGTTTGAAGAACCTGTTATGCTCAGTTGAGCTAATGAGTAGAATACCACGATCGCAGGGTCACAAGGCACTGACTATTATGCTCAGTAGAGCTGGTGAGAAGGCTGAATAGACTCCCGATGTAGCCCCCTATGTAGGGAAGATGTCGAGAGGCTGCTAAAATTTGGACTGACAGAGGACTTAATTAATTTGACACAAAATGAACTATAAGCTCAACATTAAGATCTAAATTCAAATCGCATGTGTTTGAAGACCCTATTATGCTCAGTATAGCTAATGGGTAGAAGACCACGGCCATAGTGTCATAAGACACTGACCGTTATACTCAGTAGAGCTGATGGGAAGGTCAAATAGCCCCTGATGCAGCCCCCTATGCAGGGACAACATCGAGAGGCTGCTAAAATTTGAATTAACACAAAGCTTAAATATGATTAAATAAGAATATTAATAAGCTTAAATTAAACTTAAATGAAAAATGATGAATTGAAGTTAAACCTACATATAAAAATTATAAAGGTCTCTAAATAAGAATAAGCTTACAAGTGGACTCAATAGCTTATTGGTGAGTGTAAATGAAACTTGCAACGGATTTGAAAGCTTATCACCTAACAAGAACAAAATTCAAGCAAAGGTTTCATGAAACTTTTTGTGAATCTAATAGTCTCTTATGAGCACAATAAGAATCTACATTAGATTTGGAATCTTGTTTCTCAATAAGAACAAAGCTCAGACAAAACTTTCCTAGTACTTATAAGGAATTCAATATTCACTTACGAGTATTAGCATTATCTTTCAATAAATATTTGAATATATTATATCTTTTGTCAAAAGAACCACATGAATTTGAGTTTATGCAAGCAAGCTTAAAGGGGATTTAATGACTATTCTACAAGCAAGAATAAATATTAGATGTAATGAATTTATGAAGGTTTAAAAGCTCATCAATGAGCAAAAATCATATTTCTTGTTGAACAGTCAAACTATGTTACGATTCATGCTGAACAATTGGGTTGTGCTATGTACCACATCAAAATTATTCATAGCAAAAAGAATTTGAATGACTTGTGATGAGCCTACGAGCTTCTTAATGATCACGAGCTAAGTTTCACTGAAACTTAAAGAACTCAATGAGCTATGAACTAAATGCAAACAAATGAATATTAATTTAAATAATTGAACAAGAGCTGAAATGCTCAATGCCACCGGATTGGTAACACATCATACAAGCGAATAGAAGGCGTTAATTTCAGTTCTAAATAAACCTCACATGCTTCATAAGGTATTTATTAAATTCAACTTAAATATTTTTTTAAAACTCATATAAATATCCAAATGAATTTAATTTGATATGCATGTATCATAAGATAAACTCCTAATTAAAGTCAAGTGTTC
This sequence comes from Cymbidium sinense, assembly GCA_021442155.1. Taxonomy (NCBI): domain Eukaryota; kingdom Viridiplantae; phylum Streptophyta; class Magnoliopsida; order Asparagales; family Orchidaceae; genus Cymbidium; species Cymbidium sinense. Next base: position 183,519,714 of record CM038217.1, read on the forward strand.
CAAAATTCCTATCAAATTGTTAATATCAAAATATATTAAATTATTTGAAAGTTCATATGAACACTTAAATTGAAAGAAAAACCCGCATGGGCCTCGATATTATGCTAAATACATGAATTTAGTGTCTAAGGATGCTGTGCGAGTTCATTCCCGGTTAGGTCTATGGATTGGGTCTTGGTTAACAAAACTTAATGATGTTGTTATAGCTTTCTCTACTTGAGAAAATCTCTGAGAAGCTAATTCTATCATATGACAGTATAATAATAATCTCATAACTCTCCAATGATGGTAGAGTTGATTGAAGATATCAACCGTAGGGGTCATCATTGTCAAAAACATCTAAGATATTTATATTCATTATTCTTAAATTTAAAATCATCAAAATATAAATCTAGATTTGATCCTCCATTATTAAATTAATAGAGCTGATAGGATCCAAAATAATAAAATAAATTATCAATACCTCAATGATGATTACGTTGATTGTAGATTTCAATCGGAGGGGTTCAATCTCAAAATACAATCATCAAACTATAGTATGAATGCTCTAATCATCCATACCCTAATGATGGATGAGTTGATTGAAGGTATCAACCAGAGGGGTCATTATTATTCAAAATTTTCAAAATATAAACATAAATTTGATCTGCTATTATTAAATTAATAGAGTCGATAGGATATTAAATAATAAACTAAATGATTAAACAAACTTATATACCTCAATGATGGCTGAGTTGATTGAAGATATCAACCAGAGGGGTCATCATTATCAAAATATCCAAGATATTAATATTCAATAATTTTAAAATCAAAATTCTCAAAATATAAATATAGATCTAAACCTCTATTATTAAATTAATAGAGTAGATAGGATCTAAAATAAAAAAAATGAATGATCAACACTCCGATGATGCCTGTGTTGAATGAGAATTTTAATCGTAAGGGATACTTTCATTAAAATATAATCACAATCTCATATCAAATTAACTTAAATCAAGTATCAATTCAAATGTAAAATTTAATATGTCATTAAGCTATAAATTCCTAAATGAAATTCAATCTTTAAAAAAATTAAAGTAAGAAATAATACATCCACTTCCCGGAATTATTTATCGGAGGTGAAAAATTAAGAAAACTCTAGTTCATAAAGAAGCCAATGTCAAATCAAGTGTATTTTTATCTTCACTCTCAATCAATCCAATTCCAGTAAAGATGTGGCCAATGTCCTCTCACTGTGTGGCTTGGCCAGTAGACTCCACATATAATACAGTTATGACCAGAGTCCTTTGACTAGGTGGCTACCGCCAAATGGCATCATTATATTATGGTTACGACTGTAGCCCATATGCTCCCCAATGGCTTTGTACCTTGAGTTGTGAACTATAAGGTGCACTTGATAGGGCAAAAAAATCTTATGTTAGCTAAAGTGGACTTAACTTGACTCCTTATACAAACACCACCCCAGGCCTACAAGGTTCTCTTAGTCGATGCAACCCATGGCTTCTAATAAGGATCCTTCGGTTAGATTGGGTCGACTACCTTCTCTGACTAAGTAGACTAGGGACCACAATAGCCCGAGATGAGGAAACCATGGGATCTTGAATGGGTGTGACATCATTCTCCCAACCATCCACTTTAAGTTAAATAATGATGAATTTCATAAGCTTAAATTTTAAACTCCACATACTACTACTACATACTATGCATTTAGCAATCAAAGGACTAGCCTTAATCGAAAGTTCTCTCTCAGTATTGGGAGAGGTAATTAACTATAGGTGCTTGTGCCTATAGGGAACTTAGAACCATATCTAAAGTCCTCACAAAATGAGGGTGAAATCTCTGGGTAGTGTCTTATCTACTATTCCAACTGCCTTCTAAAAATTTAACGACATTAAATCAAACTCCCTTCTTCGAGAGGTTAGTGGTGAATTTTCAGAGTCCACAAAAATACATAAGAATGAAACCAAATGAGTATGTGTTGTTGTTAAACCAGGGAAGTGAGGTAATCAAATGACCTCCTTCGGGCTACTTAAAGCCACGTATTCCTGGGATGCCCAAACTATATATCCATTATTGTTGAAACTCATCTAAATCTATATATAAATTATAAGAAAGAGAGCTTTATTTAATATGCTTAAGCTATAAACACATGCAAATCCTATGTATATTCATAACTATCAACACTCTAAGTACTATAATTGATTCATAAATTTTGGAAAATAGTTTTAAATTTATTAGTGATAATAGCCACACATATATTTAATTAAGCCAACACATGCAAGTTTACATAAAGGAAATTCGTTTAATTTATTTAAATTTGTAACTATGAATGCATGAAATCAAATAACATACAACATTTAATATGCTTGGAAAGGAATAATTAAATATCAACACATGGTTCATTCAATTAAACTAATTCCTATGGACAATCAAATTAAATAAACCCATTTAAAGAAAACCAAAATTCCTTTATTAATTTATGATTTGATATTTAGATTAAGTTGAAAGAGAAGAATTTATCACTTGTTGGTTTAATCTCATTCCCACATTATTAATTTGATCTGATTTATGAAAAGGTAATTAGGTGGATTTTATGAATTAATTAAGTTGGATCTTTAATTAAATCAATTAATTACTCTTACCTATGCTTCTTTAATTTGATTAACCACTTAATTATGAGCCACAAATGATATGAACACATGAGGAAATAAAATTGAAATGCTTCTACAAGGACCTAATGAAAATGGCTCATGATTAAGGGTTAATTGGATTAAAGAATCTAATTAAGTACTTTTATGATTTTCTCATACTTATGGGCTAATCATAATTTTCTTAAGGGTCTTTATGTTATTCAATGTATAAAGAGGAACCCTTAATTTCATTGTGGATCATCATATGTGATTATGATTTTAATTTGATTGATTAAGCCACTTAATTAATCCTATTTTAATTAATTTTTCCCTTAAAGAGAAATGGACTTAGGAAAAAGAGGTTAGGAAGGAGGTCCTAACCCCAATCCCCTTGCCCATTCACTGGTCAATAGTGATTAGTGTGCTTAATCAATTAATTTTTATTATTAAGGAGGTTATTTATGAAATTAAACTAATTAAGAGAGCGATTAGAGCTTAAATAGTCAATTATCCTAATTAACCAAATAATAAATCCTAAAGAAAATTATGGGAGGCAGAAGTCATCCCATTAAATTAACCCACAAAATTTGGGATTAATTACTTAAGTAATTAAGAAGTAATTAAGCTAAATAAGTTTATAATTAAACCTTAATTAAGCCTTAATCACTATTCAAAATTAATTAAATTTAATATTAAATAATTTTCCTCTTAAATTCCCATCAAAATAAGTATTCATTTGTAATTTTTGGATTTTTCTACAATTTGTTATGAATTTTGAAAGTTTCAGACATTAAATACATTAATTAAACCTTAATTAGGCTTAATCCCATTAGCGCCATGCGGACTACTGATGTGTCACGCTTTCCATGCTGCATCACAAGATTGGCCACTTAACCGTGTCCAACTCAGCGCCCACATGGTGGCAACAGATGCAATTTTGTCCCCACCGTCCGATCTAAGATCAGATGACCAGGATTAAACCTATGGTTCCTATAGGGATTAAATCAAATTTTTATAATGGATTAATCATGATTGTCCATTCCAATCAAGTTGAATGGATGGTGTGTGATCCATCATCTCCCGAGCAATGAGCGACAGACATTGTCCGCCTTCCGTCACTCAATCTAAGCTCGCCTAAGCTTGGATCAACTCAAAATGGATCCCACGCCTTCATGATGATGATCCAAGGGGATCCAACCATGGAAAACACATGACATGCAAGTTTCCTTCAAAAATCCATAGACAAATTTCATAAAAGCTCAGTTCTGGGGAATTACCTCGCTGGAGCTCAAGATTAGTGGTGAAATCAATTGAGGAAGCTTCTTCTATTAGAGATGAAGCCCTGCTAATGGACATGCACACTAATTCCTTCTCTCACTTAGTGGACCATGAATCATCGATTTGGAGGTCGGCATTGATCAAACTTGCACCTCTGGTGGTCGGGAGGCAATTCGTTCTTGCTCGATGAAGGCTAGGGAAGGTGTGGGTGAAAGGATTTTGGATTTAGTTGAGTATGGGCGAGTAGGATCGAACAGAGGATTGCTCTATTTTAAAATAGTGGAATCCAAGGTTGGGATGGCTTGCGAAGCTTAGGGAAGGCTTTGCAGATTTTGAAAACACCCTAGGAAGCCCTTAGAGTGTATGTTTCTTCGATTCAAATCGAAATGAGGGGGGGTATATTCCCCCTCCTTGGATCGAACGGATGGGATTTAATTCTGATTTTCATCCGACCAACTACTGTCATGGTATCAGAGTGGTCGGTGTCACCACTATGTGGCTCGACTTGGTTGGTGGGATGCTTAGCTGGTGTCTCAAGGTGGCAACCTCCTTCCTTAGATCCATAGGGTTTGGCCATGGTGTGGAGGTGAGTTAACTCACCTCCCTTTGGCCCAAAGCCTACCTAGCCCACTTAGTTTGGGATAGGTGAGTAGGTCAGGCTCCATTCTTGGGTGTTTGAGGCTGACACATGGAAAGGAGGAGAGTGGACTTGCTATTTTGGGAAAAATCCCATGTGGGGAGGAGAATCCAAGGGGGATTTGCCTTGGGTTGAACCCAATTTGGGTTGGGCTAGTTTTGGGCTGACCTTAGATGAGTTTAGGATGGGTTGGATCATGTTCCATTATGTTTGGTCTAGGTTCAAGTGGGCTTGGCTCAATTTGACCCTTATATGTCAAATTGGGCTAGGTTGAGTTAAGTTGACTAATTGGTCAAATTAGGTCAAACCAAACTTGGATCAAATTCAAATGATGATTTGAAGTGCTTTGGTTCAGTTTGAACTAATTTGGCTTAGGTTTGATTTTGGCTCATTTGGACTCATGTAGGTCAAATGGGTCGAGTTGACCAATTCAGCCAAATTGGCTAAATTGGCTTGGATTATGGGTTGATTCATGTTCAATTGGTTAATTGAAGATGATTGTAGGCTTTGGTTTGAATTAATTTGGGTTTCAATTAGATTTAGACCAATTTGACCTTTATGTCAATTTGGGCTAAATGGGTCAATTGGGTTCAATTGGCCAAATTTGGTTCAATTATGGCTTTGGTCAAGTTCAAGAATCAATTTTGAATGAACATGAGTCATTAGTTGCAATCAATTTGGGTTAGATCATGATTTGACCAAATTTGGTCTTTTAGGTCAAATTGGGTCAAAGGACCAATTGGGTTAGGTTTGGCTCAATTGATGGTTAAGTCATGTTCAATCATTAATCGTAGGTTGGTGTGAATCAATGGCTTTAATCAATTTGGCTTGGGTTGAGATTTGGTTGGTTTTGGTTGAGGTTGACTTGGTCAAATGACCAAGTTGACTTGGTTTGACCCAATTGATGATAATTAATCAACTTAGGGTGATCAACAATCATCATAGGAGATTTTGATAAGCTTGGTTCAATCTAATTTAGGTTGGATTAGAATTTGGCTCAAATAGGTGCTTTAGGTCACTTTGGGTCAAGTGAGCCTATTGGATTTAGTTGAGTTGGTTTTGGGTTGATTTGGGTTTAGTTGAGTTTATATAAGGATTTTTGAATGGTATATAACTTTGATTGCAATTGACTTGGGTTGAAATGGGTTTTGGTTCATTTGAATATTTCAAGTCAAATGGGTTAAGTTGGGTTTGATTTGGATTGGTTTGATTTGGCTTGATCATTGTAGATTTCATTTATATTTGGGATGATGGTCGAAGGAATGACTAATTCATGAGAAAATCAATCGATTTTGGTTTGAATTGACTGGGGTTTTTTTTTTTTGCTAATCCATGGAATTGAATCATAAAGCACACTATTAGCTAAAGTGGACTTAAGGTTGTCCCCTTTGATAAATATCAACCCTAGTCTATAAAGTCTCCTTGAATGACACAACCCATGGCTACTGACAAGGATCCTTCAGTCAAGTTGGGTTGACCACCTCCTCTGACTAAGCAGACCAGGGATCTTGATAGCCCAGGATGATGAAACCATGGGATCTTGATCGGGGGTGTCATCATTCCCCCAACCATATGCTTCAAGCATTTAAAAAAATGATAAAATTCATTAAATTTTAAATCTGAGCTGTTACTATATGCTAAGTAATTAGCGATCTAATGACAAGCCTTAATTGAAAGTTCTCTCTCACTGATTGGGGAGGGGTAATTAACTATAGGTGCCTGCACCTATAGGAAACCTGAAACCAGATATAAAGTCCTCACCAAATGAGAGTGAAATCTCTAGGTAGTGACTAATTTATCCACTACAAATAATCATCTGCCTTCTAAAATTTTCATTCAACATAAAATCTATACTCTCATTTCATCGAGAGGCCGGCTTGAATTTTTGGAGCCCACAAATTTCTAGCGACTCTGCTGGGGATAAGTTTATCTTTTCATCTTTGGCTAGTCCTATATATGTTATAGTAGCAACAAAGCATTTGAAAATTCAAAATAAAAAATAGTGATTTAAATGTGTAATAAACTCAAATTATTAATGGATGAGGCTCTATATTGAATGAATAACTATATAGAGTATACTTTTATTACAGTATTATCTTGTTGTGCAGTATCTCTATATTTTGAAAGTGGTGGGTAAAATGATAATTACTAATTACTAATCCTCATCTTTCATTGTACATAATGGATCTACAAAAAACTCCTTTCACTATTCAACTAGGGCATGGTGCAAACATCCATTTATCTAATGCCATCATCAACACAGGAGATGTTGGAGCTACCATTCAATTTGGTAGCATGGATTTCCCAACCATTGCAACTATAACTTCTGAATTACCCACTGATGGTGCACTTGTCTGAGGCCATCCTAGAAGGTCTCAATTTACTAAAGCTCCTACACATCATGCTCGCCAACCCATGCAACAACCAACCTTTGCTAAGGAGGTCCCTCAAAAGAGAACTTTGATATTTGAAATACTAGGTCAGCCTGTAGCCTCTATGATGAAGAGGACCATCATTGGGCAAACTATATCTTTGATGCCTCGAGGCAAAAGTAATTTGCCAACTGAATATTTTGTACCAAGGAGGCATGATTTTGAGGCTTCCTCATCAGGAAGTAAATTAACTCAAAGGAAAAGAAGAAGAAGAAGAAATACTGAGCTGAGGACTCAACAAACTCTACCTAAACAACCCAATGAATAAGCAATATTACCGTCAAAAGCAAGTATCCTTGCCCATAATAACTTTGGCAATCTAAAATGGGTAAAAAGGAATAGCTTTACTGGAGAGGTGAAGCAGTCTTTCTTGGCTCAACAACATCAAGCCCCGGCACCACAGAGGAGATACTGAAATATTGTCCTCAAGAATACAAAAAGTTTTTAAAGTAGCCAAAGAAAGAGGCTTAATGAAAAGAAAATTTCAAAGGCCTGCGGTGATTGAAAATATCGAAGCCCAGGCAAGGAGGTTTCCATCTCTTATGGTAACTAGTCACAAAGCCAAGTATGCCTCTCACAGTGAGCATCAGAGCATGACACTAGGATCACATGTCTAAGAATTCATTGTCAAAAGATCTTGATGAAAGGGTAAGCATATATGGAGGCCAAAGCTTCGTGAAGAAATTACCTTGAAGAAAGGAAGTGGTGTGACATCTGATGTACATATTCATAAATCCACCTCAAAAATAACTCATCAGAAGTGGATACCTAAAAGAAGGGATGTTGGTGATAAAACTTATGATGGTCGACACCTTGGAGAATCCTCTAGGGGATCTCATCGTCAATCAGATTCATCCCAATAGGAGAAAGTTGACTTTGATCGTAGTCCCCCAATTGAAGAAATATTTATTCTGCACACTGAACCAGAGATTTAGTGGAGGCGTCGATCAAAAGTTCATGTGCAATAGTTCAATTAAAGTATTAATTAACACATTCTGTTCGCTTGTATGACATGTTACGAATCCAATGGCATTTGTTATAAGTTTTATTCATGTTTGACTTCAACTCTTTTGAATGTTTCATGGCACAATGTATTTATTATTCATTCAAGTATTTTGCTTGCATTGGATAGACATCTAATTTGTTGTAAACTATTTGCAGTCAAATGATTGTAAGCCCAATCTTGTCTCAGCAGCTTAATATATTATATTTAGTTCAATTATTGATCTTATTAATTATTTAAGCTTCAAATATTATTCTTTAACTATTTCATTTTCATTAATATCAATCTCTATTTTTGATGAGATTTCGACAGCCTCCTCGTATCGTCCCCACATAGGGGGCTACTTTGAGAGGGCTAAAGTCTTCCTACCATGCTTAAAAAAGAATCCATAGTCAGTGCCTTACGACACTGTGGCTAAAAGAATCTTATAAACCTACCACGCTTAATAAAGCATGCATGGCCTTCAATACCTACATAAAAGGGGCAAGAATAGGATTTTCTCACCGCGTTAAAACAACACACATGAGTACTTACATTGAAGCATATATTTTCAATTGTATTGAAGCAAAGGTACAAAAATTTAATATGCTAAGCAAGCATATACACAGGCATTTGAAATAAAATTCAACAACCTCCCGGCATCTTCCTTGTGTAGGAGGATGCATCGGGAGTGCTAAAGCCTTCCCACCATGCTTATGAGAAGCATGCATGGTAGGTATCTTGTGAACCCTTAAAGGTCTTCCAAACCCACTATGCTTAAGAAAGTGTGCATAAGAATTCAATACCTACATAAGAGTCATCCTGGTTTTCTAGCCATTCTAAAGTAGCATGCACAAGTACTTATGTCTACAAATATTTATAATTATATTGAAGCAACACGTACAAGAATTTAATATACTAAGTAGGCATATGCACAAGTATTTGAAATGGTCTGACATCATCCATACATAGGTGCATCGATAAGGCCTTCCCACCATGCTTATGGGAAGCCTGCATGATAGATGTCTTGTGACACTACGGCCGAGTAATTTTTGCACCTACCATGCTTATGAGAAGCATCGCATAAGCCTTCAAATATGTATAAAAAGCATCCTAATTTTCTTGTCATGCTGAAGTAGCATGCACGAGTATTTATGTCTAACAAATTTCCTTATAATTTCATCTCCATGTATACATAAAGGCAAGATGCAACCTTAATGAAGCTAAATAGCAAAAAATAGAAGCTTTAAACTTGCACAAAACCTCATCTTAGATTGCATTTCAAAAGCTAATTAACTTGGTGACAACAAAAGAGAACAAGGTCAATGTTAGCAAAGCCAATCAACTCTCTCTTCATCCCCTCCCTTTATGATTGCAAATAATCAAACAAATGAAAGAGGCAAAACAAATCAAGGTAATTCTCATGAAAGACCACAATCCTACTAATTTTTCATTTCTCACTTGTTTAATGACTCAAATAATTGCACCACTCGAATGCTTAGTAACAAAAGCAAAGCAACCTAAGACATGTCATATTAAACACCACCTCCCCCTTCTACTATAATTGCATAAAAGAATAGCCTAAGAACAACACATAAATGAAAGAAAATCTCTCCAAACTCATTTCATCCAAGCAAAAAAGGATTGAAATAACGATAAGGAACTTCGGGTTGAATAGAAACAACCTGAGATTTGGAGTGGAACAAGAGGAAGGAGGGCTTGGCTGGATAGTCACTTAGCTATATAATCAAAGGAGCTCAAGACTCAAAATGCTCGAGAGAATAGACGGAAGAAGGAGATCAACTGAGAGAATGAAGGCTTCCACATGAAGAGAGAGAGAGAGAGAGAGCTGGGTGGAGAGCAAGAGATCTGATGAGTCACTGTTACAGAATCGAGCCATCTATGTCCATTCAAAGAAGAAGGAAATGGGGCGAATCATTCATGCATCTCGATATCGTGAGTAAGAGGGAGGATGAGCAAATGGGAGAGGGAGTTTGTTTCTTCAACTAAGACACGTGAGGTGGGCCAAGAGGGAGTTAAGGCATGCTACTAATAGGAATCCTTAGGGTTAGGTATTTATAGGTATTTATATAGATTTTTTTTATTTAAGAGGCTAAATAAGTTTTAATTTAACTTTACATAGTTGCACTGCCACATAGGTAATATGGGTGTTAATTTAAGGTTATCTCATTATTCCGGATGCGATAGTGCTATCTATGTCATGATTGGAGGCCGCTTGGTTCAAGTCGGCATTGAATCGGATCAATTTATGTTCAAAAATGCACATTATCAACTCTGACCGCTCAACGATCGCATTGACTCATCCGAATCAAGTGTAAATAGTCTCGTTTGATAGGTTTCAATATTTTAATGATAATAGTTTGATCAATTTCACGAACGGAGACTGTTTAGGCATCGTCATAGCCTCCCGACTCTAATATGTGCTTTGGCATATTGATGACTCGATCTTTTGATCGATCAATCATTAAATTAATCAATATGTATATTCTAATCAATTTCAACATTCTGAACATGGTGGCAAAGTCTGTTTGTCGATCAGAGGTCATTTCAAAAACTTTGGCGATGCCTAGTCCATCTCAGGTCTGATTTGCACGATGTTGTATCTGAAGTCGATCGACTTCATCTTGTGAGCCCGAATCAACTTATGGTGCATGCATGGAGGTCAACAAACACACATGGGTGGTGTTTTACAACACCGCAGCCATAAGTCTCTCAGCCTACTAGGCTAAAAAGATGCACATATACTTTTTGACCTGTCGAAGATTTTTCATGCAGCTAAAAAAGGCGTCATGCTATCTTAAACCACAAAAGCAAACTTTTATCACATAAAGAAAGATGTATATGAGTACTTATATCTCAATAACTCAATGCCCTCTTTCCTTGCCATTCCACAATAAGCGTGTATGGGGTTTACCAACTATAGTGTGAGTGTCTCCTACAAGTTTCCCATGTCAAGCTACAAAGAGCGCGTATGGGTTCCACTTGTTGCATCAAACGCATCGCATGCTGGGTTTCAGGGACAACCACACTCGAGCATTTTATACTAATCAGGAAAGATTCGAATGAATGGGACGTGTGGCCACAAAAAAATGATGGACAGTTTTGCTCAGGTACGAGGAGTGCAAGACGTGCACGCAGTGGCGCGTGGGCACTAGCGCACGGATGTTGGGGGCTCGCAGGCAAGTGTGGGCGAACCGATGAGCACTGGGAGCGCACGAGCGCTGGGTGCGCATGTGGAGGGCTGCGCATGAGATGCGGCATGGTCATGTGGGGTTCGGCCTCAGTTTACATGGGAAGCGGGTCTAACGGTCGACTCAATCACAGTTCGTGGGAGGCGGGGCGACATTCTCCATGCGATGCATACCTTCGTTCCAGTTGCGTATTGCTAGGGCTTGCGGTGCTCGATTTTTTGGAGTTATGGCTGTGAATAGGAGTTAGGGTTAGGTATAAGTAAGTATTTATAGGGGTTTCATTTAAGTATTTAATTAACCCTAATTTGGATTTTTTGCACCTACACTATTACATGGGCAATATATATATATATATATATATATATATATATATATATATATATATATATATATATATATATATATATATATATATATATATTGATCTTAAGATAGTTTGATGTTCAGATCGTCCATTTCATGATTGGAGGTGCTTTTTTGTTCAAGTCATCGAATCAATCAATTTCAAAAAATTTTTCATTTGCTTATTTCGGCATTTACTCAAAATTGAGTGCAAGCGGTCATTTGATGGGTTTCAACATTTTAACGCTAACGACACGATCAATTTTATGAACAGATGTCATTTGGGCATCATCACAGCCTCCCGATCTTGATACGCATGTAAGTGCGTTGACAAATCATTAGTTTTCATATATATATATATATATATATATATATATATATATATATATATATATATATATATATATATATAATGATCTTTCAATGTTCTAAACACATTGGTGAAGTCTGTTCATCAATTGGAGGTCAATTCGACTGATTTTGGTGATGCCTAGTGCATTTTAGCTCTAATTTGCATGCTATTATATTTGATCACTCGATATTCATACAAACTCATCTAAATTGAGCACAGATAGTTTTATTTGATAGATTTTGATATTTTGTCGCTAACCGTGTGATCAATTTCATAAATGGAGATCATTTGGGCATCATCGTAGCCTCCCAACTCTGATATACGTGTTGGCGCTTCGACGACCCTCCTTGATCGGTCGACCGTCAGATTGTGCAAGATGTATATTCTGATCAATTTTGATATTCTGAATGTGATGGCGAAGTCTGTTTATCGATTAGAGATCATTTTTATTGATTTTGATAATGTCTAGTGCATTTTAGCTCTAATTTGCATGCTGTTGTACTCGAAGTCCGTCGAATTCAGCTTGTGAGCTCGACTTGACTAACAGAGCATGCATGGAGGTCAACAATTATTTGCATTGAGTTTGTTCTACATCATCAACATTGTCATAATTATTCATGTTTATCACAAATATTTGAGTATTCAAACCTAAAATTGGCTCTATTAAATTAGGTTGAGGCAGGACTCATACCCCATCTTAGACAAATAACATTCAAAAGTGGTAATAAAAAATATTTCAATACAAGTTTCATAGATATCAAGTAACCTTAACCATCAACTAGTCAAAAATAAACATGTATTCATGCCACATAATTATACAACAGCTGAGCGAATATCCCACATAATCCCATGACAAATCCTATTACCAAGCCAAGATAAAACCATCGCACCTCATCATCCAAGTGAATAACCTCTTCATCACCCATTTCTTGAATAAGATCAGGTGTGTCAGCGTTGCTCAAGCAATTTTCAACAATCGGTATTCATAATAGTTCACAATTTCTGATGTATATAGATGTATCAATATTTAGAGTTTGCAGCTGATTCCCAGAAGGAATTCTTTCAGATAAATCATTGTAGGATGAGTTTAAGTAGCTCAAGAAAGTAAAGAGAAGCCAAGCTTAGGGGAATCTCACCAGACAACTGATTGTTTGATAAATCTAAAGACTCTAGCAACAGCAAATCACCATTTTTGTCAGGAATATTTCCAGTCAAATGATTATCAGACAAGTTTAAATTTGTTAATCCTTCCAGAACGCATACTTGATCTAGGATTTCACCACTCAGATTATTGCTTGATAAGTCTATGCTTTTGAACTAAATCACATTTTTAATGCATTTAAGTTGTTGTCCCTTCGTAGTCAACATCAAGGGAAAATAGGTGAAATGACTAGAATAAGGAAGAATAAATTGTATTGCAAAAGATGAGGGCCTGCCTCTGAAGTCAAGGTTCTCAAATTCATGAAGTTTTCGGGCATTAAACCTGATAGACTATTGTTTACAAGATCTAATATTATTTTTACCATAAGTTTGGTAGCTCCATGCCCAACCATGCTGGAATGTTTCCATCAATATTATTTTTACCAAGACTTAGAAAGCCCAAGTTCTTGCAGTTCTATAAAGATTTTGGTAATTTTTTGGACAGGTTATTACCACTAAAATCCAACACTTTGAGCATAGTCAGAGGGTATATTGAATCAGGAATTCTTCCATTAAGTATGTTGTTTGCTAGGTTAATTAACTCAAGAGATTTTGTTAAGCAAGATGGTATTTCACCAAATAACTTATTATTGGATATATCAATCAAAGTCAAAGATGTTGTTGCTTCGCATAGGGAGAGTGGTATGATGGAACTAAAAAAATTATTTTGTACAAACAAAAAATTTAGATGTGGTGACTCATTGGTTGACAGAAATGGCCCATCAATCATGTTGTATCCAATATTTAGCACGGAAGCATTGTACAATAGATATGATGGTATTTGACCTTCAAATTGATTATATTCTAAAATCACTATCGCACCTCTTTTCAGTGACAAAGATTGTGGTAACTTGCCTCTCATCTAGTTGCTGGAGAGGTCCAAAATCTCTATGTTGTGTCTGAAATCCCTACTGATGCAATGAACAAGCTTAAAATGTTTCTCTGCCATCGAAACCAGGTAGGAAAGCGATGGCCCAACCTACATTTACTTAACTTGATTCTTTCAAGCTGGAAAGGAGACATCCAATCCTTTTTCAAATCTATGCTCAACGAATTGTAAGATTTGTCTAGCATTTTTAATCTGCTTAGGTTAGCAAAATGAACCTCAGTTTTCACACCATTGAAGGAATTACCATCCAGAAAAAGAGAGTATAAGTTTGACAGCTTTGAGATTTCTTTAGGAATAGGACCATTCATTAAGTTTAAACCAAGAGAAAGCAGCTCAAGGCTAGTTAGGTGCTCAATCCAACTTGATAAATTTCCCCTCAACAAGTTTTCACGTAAACTCAATCTCTGTAGCATGCTCCATGAACATCTAAGACCCTGCATTATTTCATTAACATCACCACTGAAGTTGTGATAGTCTAATCTCAAAGTATTCAAGTTGCAGAGCTTTGTGAATATTGCCCTTGAAACATGGCCTTCAAATCTATTGCTTCTTAGGACTCGTGAAGAAAGGAAGGTCATGTTTTCCACTACATCAGGCATGGGACCATGGAATGAATTGTAATCAAGCAACAAATCTGTAAGCTTAGTAGTGTTCCACAACCACTGAGGAGCAGTGGAATTTAATTCATTATTCCCAAGATCAACTTCGACTAAGTTTGAAAAATTCTCATGAGAAATAGAGGAATTGATGCTAAGTAATCCACAAGAACGTAATCATAATACCTTCAGAGAAGATAGCCTGGACACAGCACCCAACCAATTACCACTAGCTCTATCTAAGGTAACCTGGGTCATGTCAAGGAACTCCACAGAAGAAAGAAGGTAGAGCCAATCGAGTGTTGCAGAATAAATATTATCATTGGCACCAATATTTAGATAACGCAGACTGGAGAGATTACTGAACTGAGGGGGCACTCTACCCCCGAATCCAAAACTTTGGAGGTTGAGATATCTAAGGCTTTTAAAGGAAGTAAAGAAATCCAGAATCAGAGAGAAGTTAAAGTCATTGCGGCTGAGATCAATGTGGCATAAATGAGTCAAGGCGAACAGAGAATGATTGATTTCACCATGCAGGGACCATGAATAGTCAATGGGATTATGGAGGTTGAGCTTGAGAACATGGCCTATGATATTGTTGTATATAACTCCGAACCAACTACAACAATCCTTGCCTTCCCAAAAAGAAAGTTGGCTCGTCGGATCAGTAATGCTTGATTTGAATGTGAGAACAACTGCCCTCTTGCTCTCAATGCAACTGGAGGAGCATCCATTTTGGCTGTCAAGAATACCACCAGCAACTGTGATCACTATGAGCCAAAACACCAATGCGCAAGTGGGTAAGCTTTCCTGGTCAACCATATGTTGTGTTTTGTTTTGTGAAGATTAAAAATAAATAATGGAGGTGGGCATTCTTTCTTTTGATGAGATTGAGAAAACTTAGGTATTAGAGGTGAGGGAAGAAGATATGTTCGATAACTAGCACTCCCACCAAGGATTGCCAAGATTTGACCACCAAGCTCTCAAACCACAAGAATAACTCAATAATTTATAATTGTCAAAAGATCCCCTTCATTCTAGTAAGAGGGGCTATTTATAGCCATTATAAGCATCTTTCAAAAAAAAAGAATTCAAAACATGGAGGGAAAGGTGGGTGGTCATATTAATGTGAAGCATTAAATTACCTCATTATTTTATATCATCCACCCATTTCACATGCAATTATTTTATGTGGATTCAAACACCTCACATGTCATGCTTTGAATTTTTAAATGCAAAATTTCAAACATGGAGTTTGTAGAAGAAAATTAAAAATTACATAAATAAAAAAGATGAAATCATAAAATGGACCTTAGCAAGCTAATGGGCTAAGTCTTCTTCTTTCTTGAATTTTCTTGGGCTTTAGCTTGAGATCTTGTAAATGGACATTGAGCTCTAATTTTTGGATCCTCGTGATGTTCTACATCAACTTCCTAGTCTCAATTGAACTCTACTCTATAGAGTTGAAATCTAAGAAGTCTTCTACTAATTATGAGGCTAAAGTCTCCAAATCAATATGGGTCAACCATGTTTCTTCAGCTAGTGGCTTATTCTTCCAATGAATTAGAAAATGATGTTCAAAAGCTGGATTAATGGGTGCTTCCTCGGTGATAATATAGTCAACTTCAAAAGAAGAGGGCTTCTATAAGTACGGTGTTATATCTCCTACTAAAGAATTAGACTGAACAAGTGGAGGTTTGCTAATTCCTTCATATGATAGAATATCTTCAATATTAATAATTGAATGAATGAGCATATCAACAAGCAAATCAAGGTGATAAGCATTAGTTCCAATTTTCTTAAGAATTTTAAATGGACCACAAGCTTGTGCATGTAATTTCTTATATCTAGTGGTTTGATAACGCTCAAGCCGAATGCGAATCAATACATAATCACCTTATTTATATTCTTTTGTTGGACGATTATGATTTTCTTTAGAAGCATAGTTTTCATTACTTATAGTAATTTGTTTTCTTATATCTTTATGAAGGCCTTGAAAATCTTTAACAAATGAGAATGCTACATCAGAAAATACATGAGATGGTAGGTTTGCTACATCTATTAGTCATCATGGGTTTTGACCATAGACTATCTCAAATGATAATTTTTTTATAGTTCTACAAATAGTATTATTATAGAAAAATTCTAAGGTTGGTAAATGTAAATCCCAATTTTCTATACTTTTATCTACCAAGCAACTAAGCAAATTTCTTAAGGTACGATTAACTACTTCAGTTTGTCCATCAGTTTTGGGTGAAAGGTAGAAGAAAATTTTAATTTGGTACCTAATAATTTTCATAATATTTTTCAAAAATATGAGACAAACTTAACATTTCTTTCAGAAATAATGGTTAAAGGGAGACCATGGAGTCGCACTATTTCCTTAAAAAATAATTTGGCTATATAAGAAGCATCATTTATTTTTAAACAAGGTAAGAAATGAGCCATTTTTGAGAACCTATCTACTACAACAAAAATATTATCATGTCCTTGAGCTGTCCTAGGTAATCCTAGATTAAAATCCATTGATAGGTCTTCCTGTGGCCTATAAGGAATAAAAAAGTGTATTGTGGGACCTTTGTTTGATAGTCTTAGCTGTTTACAAATTAAACATTGAGCCACTAATTTTGAACATCTCATTTTAATGAAGGCCAATAAAAATCTATTTTCTAATAAACATAAGGTCTTATCCTTTCCAAAATAACCAGCTACACCCCCAGCATGTAGCTCAGTGATAAGGAATTCTCTAAGAGAAGATCGAGGAATGCATGGTTGTTTTCCTTTATATAAATATTAATTTATTATCAAGAATGTCCCTTGTAAAGTTATTAGTTTATCTAAGTGTTCAAGATAAATTAGGTGAAAGTTAGGGCACACAATATAATCATCTTTAATTCTATCAAATCTTGGGATTTTCAATTCTAAAGAGAAAATCATTAGGTTTGCCCTAGATAAAGCATCAGCAGGTTTATTCTCAATTCCAGACTTATGTTTTAGAAAAAAAGAGTAGTCTTGTAAAAATTCAACCCATTTTGTATGCATATGACTTAATTTTTGTTGAGTATTAGTAAATTCTAAGGCATGATGATCAGAATTAAGTATAAATTCTCTATGTAAGAGATATTGTCGCCAATGCTTTAAGAATTGAATTACAGTATAAAACTCTCTATCATAAGTGGAATATCATTATTTGGCTTCATTTAACTTTTCACTAAAGAATGCTATAGAATGATTCTCTTAACTTAAAATTTCACATATCCCAATTTCTAAAGCATCACATGTCACTTCAAAAGCTTTAGAAAAATCAAGAAGCCTAAGGATTGGTGCAGAAGTGATAAGAACTTTAATTTGCTCTAAGGTCTTTTGTGCATTAGGAGTCCAACAAAACTTATCTAATTTTATTATATCAGTTATCAAAGCAACAATGGTACTAAAATTCTTGATAAATCTTCGATAAAAAGTGGCTAAACCATGGAAGCTTCTAACTTCAATAAAACTTTTAGGTGATGGCCAATCTAAGATTGCTTTCACTTTAGAAGGATCAGGTTTAAGTCTAGTTGTGGATATAATAAAGCCTAAAAAGATTACCTCAACTTGCAAAAAGAAACACTTTTTAAATTAATATATAATTTCTCTTGTCAAAGTATTTCAAAGACTTTGTGTAGTTATTGTAGATGCTCATTTTCACTTGGACTAAAAATTAGAATATCATCAAAATACACCACCAAAAATTTACCTATATATGGTTTAAGAATGGTATTCATTAATCTCATAAATGTCCTAGGAGCATTTGAAAGTCCAAAGGGTATGACAAGTCATTCATAAAGTCCATCAAGGATCTTAAAAGCCATCTTCCACTCATCTCCTGATCTAATCCGAATTTGATGATATCCACTTTTTAGATCAATCTTTAAAAAAAAAATTTGCTCATGAGATTAAATCTAGCGTATCATCTAATCGGGGAATAAGAAATCTATATTTGATAGTAATTTTATTTATTGCTCGACTATCAACACACATTCACCATGTTTCATCTTTCTTTGGAGTTAATAATGATGGGACTGCACAAGGGCTAAAACTTTCTTCAATAAAATCCTTTTTTAACAATTCCTCAACTTGTCTTTTAATCTCAACATGCTCAGAAGGGTTCATCCTATAATATAGAAAATTAGAAAGTTGAGAACCGGGTAAGAACTCAATAGCATGTTGAATGTCTCTTAGAGAAGGTAGCTCATCAGGAAGCTCAATGGGTGCAATATCTTTAAAATTAGAAAGAAGAGAAGAGACTGCATCAGGTATGTGAGTCTCATTAGAGTCTGCTATGACTTCTTTTACATGTAATATGTGAAGAAGAAATGGATCAAAAAATTCTTTTCGTAAAGATCCAAAACCTATTATTTCTATCTTTGGGGTCAAAGAAGGAAGAGTAGATGTTTAAAAGTAAGAATCAAAAATAATAGTATTAAGCCTAATAGTAGGATTTTCTATGATAATTAATTGAAGTTTGAAATTTTTCTTCAATAGAGGCTTAGGTTGCAAGTCAGAAGTTGTTTTGTGTGGTGTTATGGAGGGTGTTTTTTCTACTAGCTTTATTGGTAGAAGTTTAATATTATTATTATTATGTTTAAAAATATAAGTATTTTCCCTACCATAGTAAATATCATTCATATCATATAGCCAAGGTCATCCTAAGAGAATATGAGCAATGTCCATAAGGAGAAAATCACACCAAATTTCATCCTCATAGCTTTCTATTTTAATTGGAACTAAACATTGATTGATGATGGGAAGAGATGTATGATTTACCCAACTAACATGAAATTGTTCAAGGTGAGGTTCAGATTTTAGGTTGGCTCAAGTTAAGGTGTGTGTTGAAATGACATGCATAGCACTCCATCCATCTATAACTAACCTACATCTCTTTTCATTACACAAAATATACATGCTAAAAATGTTCTTTCTCCTCCAATCTTCTGCCTCATTTTTAATTATAGTAAGACATCTCATCACATTAAGTTCATCAGTTAATTCCAATTCTTCATCAGATAATGGAGTGTCATCATAAACTTCTCCTAGATAATCATCTATTGGATTTTCAACTTCTTCTAAATATAAGATTTGAGCTTTACATTGAGTTTACATATGACCCTTTTTTATGACATTTAAAATATATTACTTCCCTAGTGTTCTTAGAGCTCCCTCAATTGAAGTTTTACGCAAAGGGGTCGGGCCATTTGGATGGACGGGTCTAACATTAGATCTATGTGATGAAATGGAAGATACTTGACTTTTAATTTTAGAGAGGGAGGCATATTTCTTTTGTTGTTCAACCAATAATGCATATTGAAATGCTTCCTCTAAAGATTATGAGTCAAATAATTTAACTTTATTTTTAATGTCAGTCTTAAATCCAATAATAAATTTATTGGCTAATTGTCAATCATTATTAGTACAATCAGTTCTATAAACTAGATCTTCAAAAATATTCAAGTATTCAATTACAAGATAATTACCTTATCTCAAAGTTAATAATTGGCTATGTAGCTTCTTATCATGATTCCTATGATAGTACTTTGCTCTTAACATTTCTTTTATTTCTATCTAAGTGAGGTTTGTCCTTCCTAATCTTTATTCTTTAGCTAAAGTATTTGTCCAATAAATTTTAGCATGCCCTATAAATTTCATTTTAAAAAAGTAACCCTTTGGTAATCATCCATTTTATACCAATCAAAGAAGTCTCATTTGAACTAACCAATCGAAATTTATTTTGGTCATGTATACCATCATAAGTTGGGGCTTCTACTTTAACTCTTCGAGATGGATCATTAGAGTCTTCTATAGTCTTAAAATAGTTTTCTCCCCTTCCATCATTTATAGCAATTGATGGTTTTCTAAGTGGTTGGTTTTCTCTATGATTTGGATATGAATCTTCTTCATATATCCCTATTGGCACAGTCTGAGCAGGTATTGGAGGAGGAGTTGGTACTCTATTATTCTGTAGATGAGCTATAAGAGTTTGCATTTGTTGTTTAAGTTCTTAGATTTGATTCTTACTTTCTTCTAATATTTATTGAGTTTTTAATTCATTGTTATGGATCCTAAGATCTAAGGCATCAACTAATCTAGTCAAATTTTCAACTTGATCTTGAGAGATAGATTTTGGTGCCATAATATTTTTTTAAAGAAAAAAAAGATATATGAAAAGGGATCAATAAAAAAAATGAAATAAAATAAATAAGTATAATATAATTGTGCAATCAAAGTGTAATTTTAGGCTGAGAGAACTTCTGGGTGAGGAGGGAGGTACAAGACCACTTAAATCCCAAGCTCTCCTTAGACAATTTAGGTCTTTTTGACAAAGTTCTATTTAGCTTCTAAAATCACTACGTTTAACACACTTATATTATTATGTATGCATATTTTTACTTTTTTAAATGCAATGAAAAAAATGCTCAACTTTTTCAAGCCACTTTTTTTAAGAAAGTAAATTATCATAAGTTAATCAAATAAATTTCTAAAGTTAACCATAAATAATAACAAAGATAATAAAATAAGTAATTATATTTTAATTTACACTAATGGTTAGGTTGTTTTTAGGGTGAAGCACTACCTCACTAAGGTGCTCTCTTAATTTTTTTTTCTTTTTTTTTTTTTTGATGCAAGTTCACACAATTAGAAAATGACTCAAATATATAATAGAGCTTACAAATTAAAATTTTATGCTATCACCATAAACTTACAAGCAATATATATCTTTCTAAGCTACTAATATATATTTAAACTATCATATAAAAGAAAATTCATTAACCTCACAAGTCTAAGAAAAACTCATAAGTTTGAAGACAAGTCCACCACTTGAGATGTTCCATTTGTTGAAGCAAATTTTTGACCAAATTTATTCCTTCCAAGCTTCGCTCTGATACCAAATTTGATGAAGGTGGGCATTCTTTCTTTTGATGAGATTGAGAGAACTTGGGTATTTGAGGTGAGGGAAGAAGATATGTTCGATAACTAGCGCTCCCACTAAGCATTATCAAAGTTTGACCACCAAGCTCTCAAACCACAAGAATAACTCAATAATTTGTAATTACCAAAAGATCTCCTTAATTCAAGTAAGAGGGGCTATTTATAGCCATTACAAGCATCTTTCAAAAGAAAAAAAATCAAAATATGGAGGAAAATGTGGGTGACCACATTAATGTGAAGCATTAAATTGTCTCATTATTTTATGTCATCCACCCATTTCTCATGCTATTATTTTATATAGATTCAACTACCTCACATGTCATGCTTTGAATTTTTAAATACAAAATTTCAAACATAGAGTTTCTAGAAGAAAATTAAAAATTACATAAATCATAAAATGGGCCTTAGGCTAGGCTCCTTCTTCTTTCTTGAATTTTCTTGGGCTTTAGCTTGAGATCTTGTAAATGAACATTGAGCTCTAATTTTTAGATTTTATGATGTTCTACATCAATAAAGCTTCTATTTCATGTTATCATTCATTGAAAAATCAATCTTAATGTCAACTTTGATTAATAAAACATAATTTGAACGTATTACAAATGGATAGTGCCCGAACAAAAATAACAGAACCCTCCAAACAAACAAATAAAAAAACAAAGATTATATATATATTAACATGAAATACACTTTATTTTTTAGATAAAACTAAATGGGCCCATTTCTCAGAAACCAGAACTGCCCACACCTTCCAATGCAACACAATGATGTGAAATAGACTAAATAAGCTTATAGAAAATAAATTATTTTATTTTTTGACTTCTTTTGGAGGCTTAAACATTGTTTTACAATGGGGTCCGCATTTGCATTGTACATTAAAATTATATTTTAATTTGTAGAAATAATGTAACACTAATCATTAATGATAGCATAAGAGGCCACTTTTAAATTAAATCTTCAATAAAAAAAAAGATTGAAGATTTGTTATTAGAGTTATTTTATGGAGATTGACTGCATAGATCAATCGAGAAAGTATTATCAATTAAGTCCTTAATTTTTACTATATAGTGCTTAGGAGTTGTATTTGTAGTGCCTCAACACCGAAAACTGAATCTTTTATGCTTAGGGACAAAGATGTTAGCACCTCGATATTATTTGTCAGTAAACCGCAACACTAGAATTCATGAAGAAAGAAAGAATGCAGCACATTAGTATAGTGTCGCAGTGCTATAAAGTATTAGAATCATTTTCGACTTATTAAAAGAATTTTCAAGTAACTATTTTCTTTATTCTTGACTTGTGTAATTGTTCCCTAGAATATAAGAGGCATGAAAAGTTCCAGAAAAGCTTGATCAAAGAAAGATTTGTAAAATAATTTTTTATAATGGATTTCTTGGTACGATGTAGTTCTATGATTTTTTTTCATATTTTAAATTTTGCACGTAAATTATGGTGTTCCTTTGGTTCTTATGTTTATATTTTATTTTTCTTAGATCTTTATTTGTTCCAATTTTGTCTCACAATAATTAAAGCATTAATCAATAATTTATCATATAATTAATGATCACCTTTCCAACGACAAATTTTGATAGTTTTACATCGGGTTTAGTAAAAAAAGCTTTTTAAATCTTATCAAATTTTGTATAATTCATATAATTTAGTATATATATATATATATATATATATATATATATATATAACATCTAAATTTTATTATTTACATCATAGCATATAAATCTTTAACATCACATCAAAAATATCATTATTATTCTCTTTTTAAAAATGAATACACATATTTCATGCATAAGTATTAGATACTCAAATATCAAATTTTGTTGTTAGATATATAAATACTTAGAAATTGTGTGATGTGTAAGTCAATCATCTTAAATATTATTATTAGTTATGTCATGAGGGGGTGGTTAGATATATAAATATAAAAGATTTAAATGATTTGATTATTTTTCAAAGAAAAAAATTTTAACAATATTTCTCCAAAAGCAAAATAATGGAACATTGGAATTAGATGTCTAAGCAGGAAATTAAATTTGCACTCTAAAACCCCTATCATCTAGCAAAAATTGAAACCCAGTACTTAATCAACACAAAAATAAACTAATTCAAAGTATATCAAGTTCATACAAATTTTTTTTTTTTTGCTCTCCACAGATTGGTATAGTTCCATTATCTAATTTTATATTATGACTTCAAGAATTCTAGATAAAGATTCAAATAATATATATATATATATATATATATATATATATATATATATATATATATATATATATATATATAATAAAACAAATTCTATTTGTAAAAAATATTTTTGTTCTTTAAAAATAAGGGTAATATGGCGATCACTATCGCATAGGATTTATAATCAATTAATTATATTTTTAAGTTTTTTTATTTATTAAATTAATTTACTTGCGCATTTTCCTAAGATGTCCTATCATTGCATTTAAAATTTTGCTTTAATTTGCCAATGTTAAATAGT
This sequence comes from Cymbidium sinense, assembly GCA_021442155.1. NCBI lineage: Eukaryota > Viridiplantae > Streptophyta > Magnoliopsida > Asparagales > Orchidaceae > Cymbidium > Cymbidium sinense. The sequence goes on from CM038217.1 coordinate 183,543,727, forward strand.
GATATTATTCATGAAAATCATTATTGTTAATATCATATTTACTCCAACGTTTTAATATTATTATTAATTAAAAATTTACATATGTAGATTATAATAATAATAATAATAATAATAATAATAATAATAATAACTCATATGCACTGGAAATTCCACTAGTCAAAACATGAATCTTGATGTCAAAAATAATCTGATCCTAATTCGAAACTAGCCCAGATTAAGCACTTAAAATATCATTGGAAACTTTGGGATATCAGTTCCCTAAATAGTTCCTAAATATGGAGTGTTTATGATCAAGTCGAGCGTGTTGACAAGCCGGATCTAACAAGCCCAAGATCTCTTGATTCTGAGTTCATTTGAGCATTCAAATACTTAAAATACATCAGATGATCAAGAGAATCATTTTGAGCCATCCGATGGAATGGTTTGCATTTTGCATGTATTTACAGAAATATCATCCCTCTAATCTATAAATAGTCCCTCATTCTTCACATGAGAGGAGCCCAAGCTAAAAAGAAAAGAGTGCTCTAAGGCTTGACGATCCTCCAAGCATAATCGCGTTACCAATGGCCGACCATCATCATCGTATCGACCACCACCGCTGCCGATCCATCTTCCACCCGCCCACCTCCACCGATCATCGCCACCATCCATCACCGCCACCGCCGAGCCGCTATTCACCATCGCCATCGCTTAACAACTATTTCAATCAAACCACTACTGCATAGTTGTTGTTACTTGATTCTTGGATTTTCATTGTCAAGCTTTCTCATATACAATTTTGTAATCCGTTATTGAGAAAACTTAAACTTTGTACTTTGAAACACATATATGGTGGAATATTTTAACTAGGCTAGGCCCTGTAAATTTTTCCCCTACTTTCTGAGATTTTTTCACGTAAAAGTCATTGAGTTTATTTTCACTCTTCAAATTTGTATGTGTGTGTTGGATTTCACAACAAGGCTAAGGCATAAACTTTTATTCTACTACAACTGATTTTTTAGCATGCAATAATTTGGCAGTTGTGAAAGAACCCCACATGCAATCTATGTGAACACTATTATGAAAGCGCAATACTTCATAACAACGAGCCTCCCGCTCCAACTCCCATCACTCCTGAAACCAATCCTTGAACCAAGAATGCCAAGCTTCTACCTCACTTCCCCCTGATAGGCATGACCCTATCGATGAAGGTGCATGAAAACCTCTAGAAGATCATGGAATGGAAGAGTCTCAAAATGAGATAATTTGACTTTTATGAGAACACTACCACTATTATCGCAAAACATCTCCCCAAGATCAATCGTTAGCCGGAGAGGTCAAAATGCTAATCCCTTCGCCATCGGCAAAGTTCCTCCACTTCTGATCGCGATGCCGATCCTCCTTAACATTATTAGTTCTACTCATCCATCACTTGTAGCTCAACCAATTGCTAACCCACCAATTATTACTGGTAGCTTAGCACGCTCTCATCCTGTTGATTCCACCTGTCATGTTATACGTATGGAATTACAACGCTTAGTGCGAGAAGAATTCCACTTTAAAGATGGGAATCACCTTCCCTCTCATCGTGGTTATCAGGAGTCTTCACCTCTGGCAGAAGATATTCTTCAACATCATATTCCCATAGGTTTCAAGCTTCCGAGCATCGACTCCTATGATGGGGCAACTGACCCATATGAACACATCGATCATTACAGGACCGTCATCTATATCCAACGAGCTCCTAACACACTACTTTGTTAGGTCTTTCCAGTCACCCTTAATGGTCAGGCTCGCACTTGGTTCTACTCCCTTCCAAGAAGATCCATCTATACCTTTGACAAACTCACCAAGATTTTTATAAAATCGTTCATTGCAAATAGGAAGATCATTAAAGATTCTTCTCATCTCTCAAGCATTCATCAAAATGAGGGTAAAATCATAAGGAGTGCTTCCAGAGGTTCTCCTTAGAGGCTCGCCAAATACCTAGAGTAGACCCTAAAATATTAAGAGGAGTTTTCCTTGGAGGGCTCCATCCTAGGGCCTTTATACTCATCACCAATGTAAGATACGGTCCACTAATATGCCAACTTGGTTCATCGTGTAGAAGTGCAAATTTTTGCTGATGAGACTATTAATGCCCATCATAAACAATTTGAACAATCCACATAAAATATAAGAGTGCCCTAGGGAACACAGATCAACAATCCCATCAAAATAAGCAACAAGGCAGTCGTAATCTCCCTCCATGACCCTCATAACAATGACGTGAACCACGACCAAAAAAGGAATACACACCACTGAACACATCTCGTGTTAACGTCTTGATGGCCATTCAAGATGAAGAGATCATTAAGTGGTCACATCCACTGAAACCAAATTCATGAAATTAAGAGCAATATTGCCACTTCCATCGAAGTCGTGGACATACTACTGAGGCATGTAAACAACTTAAACAAGAGATCGAGAGGCTCATTCAACAAGAATATCTATGTCGATTTGTGCAGAATCAATCAACTCAAGCAAATATAACTCCAACTGGGGGACAACAAGGATAATCATCATAAAAATAACAAAATAGTCATCATATAGTTGGAGAAATGAAACAATCTCATGAGGACCACTACTATCTAATTAAATCCTCATTGCCACCTCTGAAGAGCTAGAGTTAAAGAAATCTCGTATTGATCATTTCATCACTTTTAATGACTCGGACTTAGAAAGAGACCAAGTTTTCATCAAGATCCACTTATCATCAGTGCGGGGATAGGTGACCCATGTTATAATGTTAAGATAATTTTGATTAATAATGGGAGCTCTATCGATGTTTTATTTTACTCCACATTTCTTAGCATGGGCCTGATTAGAGAAAAGCTTCAACCCACTGCATGACCATTATATGGGTTTGATAATTGCCCTATACGAGTGGATGGGATAATCACCCTTCCTATTATCCTCAGAGAATTTTCTCGACAAGTGACTCATTCAATTCAATTCATGGGCCCCTCCAATCAATCTTTGGTGTTGTTACTTCAATATATCATCTTAAGATAAAATTTTCAATCGTTGTTGGGGTTGGAGTGGTCTATGGAAATCAACAAATAGCATAATCATATTACCTCAAACAAGCTCAACCATGCCCTTTGGTGACCTTCAGTATCGAGAATTTTAATTCTTGAGATGAAGAAGTACTTTAGAGTGCTTTGCCTATAGAAAACTTTCTCCCTATTTCATTATTAGATGACCAACCTTTATGAACAGTGCAAGTCGGATCTCTACTCTCAGATGACCAGAGGGTAAAATACATAAACTTCTTGGCAAAAATCAAGACATCTTTACTTGGAGTCTGATAGATATGCTTGGGGTCGAACCCAATGTGATCATGCACTCCCTCAAGATTAATCCAACATTCAAACCAGTCATCCAAAAGAAGTAAAGTTTTGCACCTGTCACCAAGCTATTGAACAAGAAGTTAACAAGCTCTTAGAAGAGAGATTCATACGAGAAGTATATTACCCTACATGGCTAGTAAATGTTATCATGGTTAAGAAAGCAAATAAAAATTAGAGAATGTGTATTGATTACACTGATCTCAATAAAGCTTGCTCGAAAGATAGTTTTCCCCTCCCCCGAATTGATCAATTGGATGCTACATCTGACATCAAATGCTCGCTTTTTAGATGCTTTCGTTACAACCAAATAAAATGGACCCGACGGATGAAGAAGCCACATCTTTTCAAACATATAAAGGTTTATATTATTACCAAGTTATGTCGTTCGAGTTAGAAAATGCAGGTGCTACTTATCAACGCCTTATGAATAAGATTTTTAAAGACCTCTTAGGCCACACAATGGAGGTATATGTAGATGACATATTAGTAAAAAGCTTGGAAGAATCACAACATATTTCTGACTTAAAAATATGCTTTAACCTTCTTAGACATTATAACATGCGACTCAACCCAACCAAGTGTGCTTTTGGGGTTACATCGGGAAAATTTCTTAGGTTCATGATCACCCACTACGGGATTGAAGCTAATCTTGAGAAAATTATAGAGTGCTCAAAAATATGGCTCCTCCAAAGAATATTAAGAAAGTTCAACTCTTGAATGGACGAATTACTGCCTTATCCTGCTTCTTAGCTTGTTCTGGAGATAAATACTTGTCATTCTTTAAAATATTAAAGTGAGCTAAAAATAATAATTGTTAGTGGACTAATGAATATCAAGCTACTTTTGAGCAACTAAAAGAATATTTAGCATCTCCACCCTTACTATCCAAGCCTACTCAAGGAGAGATTTTATACTTACATCTCATAGTCTCTTCCCATGTAATTAGCTCAATTTTAGTGTGAGAGAAAAATATGATACAATGACCAATTTACTATATTAGCAAAATTCTCTTTGGTATAGAAAGTCGTTATCCACTAGCAGATAAGATGGCTTTAGCTTTAATTTTCTTAGCACAAAAATTACGTCCATACCTCCAAGCTCATACCATCGGTGTTTATACACATTTACCATTAAGGGTCATTCTACAAAAAGAGAGGAGGTTAATCAAATTGGTCAGAATTGGGAGAGTTTGATATTCATTTTCTACTGTGCCGACATAAAGTCTCAAGTACTCATAAACTTTATAGTTGAGTGCATCCCCTACCCAAATGAACTATCTATTACACCCCCTTTCATCTCCTCAATGGACCCTATGTTGATGGAGCTTAAAAAATGGTGTGAATCTTACTTATTTCCCCAACATGAATACCTTAGAATATGGACTCGCCTCACCCTACTAATAATATGGTGAATATGAGGCTTTCACAGAGGTTGAAACTTATCATTGATTGTGAAGCACAAACTTAATGATCCATTGACTCACTTGTCGCCTCCCCGAGGGAGACTTTAATGCTCATAATCCCAGCAATAATCCACTTGGTGAGGTCACTTGCCCATATCAAGACACATCAAATCATCCACATACTTTGAGAGAAGAACACTCGAGCTGATGCTCTTACTAAACTCACTACCTATTACTGGAGATCTATTTAAGAGAAGGTGTGTTGAGAAAATATATTTTTCTAGTATCCAAGGTCATGAGTAATACAAGAAATTACTTAGACGTAGAAACCTTTGTGGATGGACCACATCCTATCCTTTCTACAAGAAGGGACCCTTCCTGAAGACCCAACTGCTACAACTCATCTCTGAAGACAAGCTGTAAACTTTATTATTATCGGGGGTGAACTATACAAATGAGCTTTCTAGGTCATGCCTTAAATGCCTCTCACCATCAAAGGCCGATTATTCATTAAGAGAGGTTCACTCTGGGATATGAGAGAACACATAAGAGAAACGATGCTAGCCCTTAAAATTATGAGGTAATGGTTCTATTGGCCAACGATGAGGCAAGACGCCTTGGATTTCACAAAAAAAATGTGTGAGTTGTTAGTTCCACTCTCACCTCTCTCATACACCACATACAGAGTTGTCATCCCTTCAAAGCCCATGGCTTTTAGCTCAATGGGGAATTGATATTATGCGACCTTTTCCAGTAGCATGAGGGCAATAAAAGTTTATCATTTTAGTTGTTGACTATTTCACTAAATGGGTGGAGGCTGAACCACTCATTAAAATCATAGAGGCAAACGCTAAACAATTTATTTGAAAAAGTATAATATGTCAATTCGGTCTTCCTGGAAAGATCATCACCGACAATGGAACCCAATTTACTAGAAAAGTCTTTACGTCTTTTTATAAAGATCTTTACATTCAGTTATTGCATACGGCTGTGGTCCATCCTCAAACTAATGGACAGACTGAAGCTACCAATAGGACTATACTCAAAGATTAAAAATACGCTTCAAGAAGGCTGGGGGATACTGGGTTGAGGAGCTCTTTAATGTTCTTTGGGCTTACCACACCACATCGTGAACTCCGACTGGTGAGACACCATATAATTTGTGTTTCGGAAGCTATTATATTAGTATATATCTGGATTCTAAGTCCAAGAGTTCAATCATTCAATCATAATAGTAATGAAGAAAAACTCCAATAGAACTTGGACCTACTCCCCAAAACTCATGATATGACCCTACTTCGGACTACTTCCTACCACCAAAGGGTAGCTCATCACTTCAACAAAAGAGTGAAACCCCGTCCCATATTTGTCGGTGACTTGGTCCTGCAAAGTCTTGAAGCTGCTGGAAAAGGCCCTCAACGCAATAAGCTCTCACCTTTTTGGGATGACCCTTATGTTGTTATATCTATGGTCAAGCCAGGAACATTTAAGCTCAATGATCTAGAGGGAAAAACCTTGCCTCAAACTTAGAACATAAGGAATCTCTAGAAGTATTATTAGTAATTACTACTGCATAAATAACTATAACTTTTATTTTGTCTTGCTTGTCATTTCCTCTTCAACTCATAACTTTGTTAAGTATCTTATGATAGTATTGTATCACCGACCTTATCAGAGTAATAAGTTTATGGCTTTCAAGCTTGTTGCATATAAACAATCTTCTTCATTTAATCCTTCCACTTGAGGAATGCACAACTCACGTTGTGTCTCAGTCGGGGCATGATCAATCCCAAGGTAATTTGATCAGACCTCTTCCATACAGGTAAGAAGTCAAGTAACACTTTGACTAATACCTAGGATACGTCAAAAAGTCCTTGGTGGACATTTCATGGCCTCTTCCATATAGGTAAGATGTCAAATAATATTTTGACTAATACCTAAGATAGGTCAAAAAGTCTTTGGTGGACTTCCCATGACCTCTTCCGTACAGGTTAATGTCATTGAATAATATTTTGATCGATCACCTTAGATAGGGCAAAATAAAATGAGAGCAAATCACCCAAAATTTTTAGTTTATTAATACCATTGATATCTCTAACATGATGATATGAAAAAGAATCAAAATTCTAGATACAAAAAATAATAGTAATAATAATAATAAATAACAATACATAGATAAAAGGGAAGGAAATGCATCCTCAAGTGATGCTACATGATATCAACATCCTCCTCACCGGTGGAAGATGCTCCCTTAAACCCACTCTCAATCCCTTCATCTCCTGAATCTAACGAAGGGTCTTCAAATACTTGGTTGGGAGAAAGATTCTAAATACTAGCCCTAGTTTTGTGATGTACTAAGCAAATTCCTTTAGAAATCCTCGGATGAAGCCTTCCTCTAAACATTGACGCTCCAAGTCCTTACTTCAACATCAAGAATATGATTACGAGCTTCTTGGATATGATCATCGATAGCATCATGATAAGTTAGGTAGCTCGTAGAGTCTTTTGCTGCCTTCAAGGAGACTTCATTTGTTTTGCTTCTGACATTATAAGCTCCTTCTCAAAAAGACAGTCATGTAATACTTTCTTCTCCAATTCAAGAGCCTTCTTCTCCGCTACAAATGCCTTAAGTCTTTTCTCTTTCTGGTGAGTCTATACCCTCACCTCAATCAGCTCATCATGAGTATGCTCCACCTCCTGACGTTGGAGACAAAGAGAATTTGACATGTTCGCTAGCTCAGTTCTACACCTGATTAGTTAATCCTCCAAAGCTGCCACTTCTTTGATCTTAGCACTCATCTTTCGCTCGTACTCAACTTACAAGTATTTTACCTTCACAAATTCAGTATTCTACTCATCTATAGCAACACCCAAATGAGCCATAAGCCCTAATGTTTGGGTTACCTACAATCAACAAATCACAAATATTACACGAAGAAAAAAGAAAAGAAGAAAAGAAAGAGAAAAAGAAGATAACGTACTAATTCATCTACTCATTGATGTCCAGTGCATACGTGCTTTAACACCTCTTCAGGAATATGGAGCTTCGAGAAATGAATCCCCCCATTATGAGTTAAGATAGCTAAACTCTCAAAGGCCAACTAGGGGAGAGCATCTTCTCTCCAAATATTTGACGTAGTTACTTTGGCACATGTCTTGTTTTTCTTTAAAGAAGAAGCATTATTATCACCATGATTTTATAACAGACTTCTTGAAAGAATTCTATGAATATGAGGAGACCTTTCATCACCTTTACTTGATCTCTTCAATGGAAAAGCATAAGATCTCCATGCCTGAATGGAAAGGCTAACCTTGATCATTCTATCTTCAATTATATACTTGTCAATGTGACGTATCTCATGTTGCAAGCTTCCTACATCGGAATATTAAGACTTGTTAGGATTTTATTCTCTTCAATCAGTGATGGATCTGGAAGGTCATTCAATCTTTCCATCTATCAGGGAGGCCTCACTCATTTTTCACAAAAAAGAATCCATTATACCAACTTCTAGATGGATCCCGTGCAGAAAATTCTATCTAATTCTTTATGTCTCGATATGAAACACATCCCTGAGCATCACATGTGAACCTACACATTCAGCATAAGTACTTGATGTTCAAAGTCGCACCATATTGTCTAAAGAAGAAGGCCAAACCAATGATGATCACTAAAGCTCAAAATAAAATTGAAAGCTACACCGCATATTTTATAAACCTCAATCAATTCAGGAGCCAAAGGGAATCGCAGTCCCTCACAAAGAATCATCTTAGAAATAATAAAGCATCCTTGTGGAGGAGAACATGCTCGATTAGATTTTTTAGCAATAATAGCCACCAACTCATTTGGGAAATGAAATTTTCTACGGAGCACCATTAAACTGTCAACTGTGACAGTGGATGATATATCGTCTGTATCTGTCACGTTATCGGTTTTCTTCTGGCCGTCATCCTGTGAAAATACATAATAAATATGAAACAAAAAAGATGAGAGAAAGACAAAGGTCTGAGAACTGTGTCAACTCACTCACCTCAATACTTGGGCATATCCTTTCCTTACTTTGTTGCTTACGGATAGTTTTGGATTAAATTTTTTGCCTAAGATTTGATGAAAAATATACACATACATATGAGATCACCAAAAATGCTATTTCTCTCTAATGATACTCTGAAATTACCTTACCAGATTTTCTGAGTTTTTCGAGGGATGGTTCCTAATTGACGCTTACCCACTACCTTGGCAGTTGTCAACTGCTGAACCATCCATTAGAGTTTTAAAAAATTCAATTTTCTACAAGAAAAAGTAGAAAATACGAGCCTTGATCACCTTCAAACCTGATCAATCCGATAAGGATAGTTGGCACCTCTCTCGAAGGAAAACCAGAGCCTCGCCGTATGAACTACGGGCCTTGATCACCTCCAAACCCGATCAGTCCAACGATGATAGTTGACACTTCTTTTGAGAAAAACTGGAGCCTTGTCATATGAACTACGGGTCTTGATCGCCTCCAAACTCAGTCGATATCATAAGGACAGTTGACAACTCTTTGAAAAAAAATTGGAGCCTCGCCGTATGAACTAAGGGCCTTGATCACCTCCAAACTCGGCCTATCCAACGAGGATAGTTGATGCCTCTCGAGAGAGAAAAACAGTGCCTCGTCGTATGAACTACGGGCCTTGATTGCCTCCAAACCCTATCGGTCCAACAAGGATGGTTGATGTCTCTCTCGAGGGAAAACTGGAGTCTCATCGTATGAACTATGGGTCTTGATCAGCAAAGCAAATGACTTTCTTTTAAGAAAAAGGTTAGAGTTTCGTTGACAAAAGGAAAAAAAAATTATTATTATTCTTAGCCCCTGAACTTCTGCTAGATAATTTATTATGCAACGTAGAAGAACACTAGAGCAAATGGGAATTATGTCTCCTTACTTGACTCTAGGGGGGTTTTTATAGATCCACTATATGGGAAAAAAGAGAATAAATAAAAAAAAAAATGAAAGAAAATGGAAAAAAATTGAAGAAAATAAAAAAAATCAAAAAAAAAGAAGGCGCTGGGTAGCTAACGACCGCGAACGGCACTGAGCGAAGGCCAGCCCACGCGTTCACAGAACCCACGCCCACATGCTGCGACGCTGAATGGCCGATGGTGCCCGCGAAGCTCCACGCCATGGTTCATGCCACAAAAGCCCGCAGCATAAGACGCACACGACTGCACCCACTTTCGTGATCATAATTTTGTGCACCCATGAAAATTTATTCTCTCAAACTAGATGTGACGCAAAGGTTAACAAACCCATAAATTTCATTGAAGAATTTGTTAATTTCAATTATTTGGCATATATTTTTGGATGATAGAGATAATGTCATCCAAAAATAGAACGATATGAATCAAAATTCCACTAGACCTAATCTTTATGTCGAAAGTAATCTAATCCTAAGTCAAAACTAGCCCAGATCAAGAACTTAAAATATCATTGGAAACTTTGGTATTTCAGTTGAATCTCTAAATAGTTAATAAATGTGGAGTATTTATGATCAAATCGAGCTTCTTGACGAGCCGGATCTAACAAGTCCAAGGTCTCTTGATTCTGACTTCATTTGAACATTCAAATACTTAAAATACATCAGATGATCAAGAGAATCATTTTGAGTTGTCCGATGGAGTTATTTGGATTTTGCATATATTTATAGAAACGTCATCTCTTTAATCTAGAAATAGCCTCTCATTCTTCACATGAGGAGAGCCCAAGCTAAGAAGAAAAGAGAGCTCTAAGGCTTGAAGATCCTCTAAGCATATGGTACCAATGGCCGACAACACCACCGACCATCGTCAACCATCGCGGCCTCGCGCCGGGCTACCACCGCCGCCTCGCCGCCACCACATTGTTTGCCGCCGCCACCGCCGCCAACCATCGATCATCGTTGCCATCGACCACCGCTTCGGCCACGGCGACCGATTATCCGGCCATCGTTTGCCACCTCACCACTCATCACCACTGCCGATCAGCCGCCGCCGACCGATGTTTCACCATCGACCGCCACCAACAACTATTACGCCCAACCATTGTTGTATATTGTTACGCGGATTCCATTGCATTGTCGCTTTCATATACAATTTCAGTAATCCGCATCGGAAAATTTAAAATTTATTCTAGATATATAGTGAAAGATTTTACGGCTAGCCCCATGATTTTTTCCCCTTTCTAAGATGTTTTCACAAAATCCCGGAGTTTATTGTTCACTCTCAAATATCTTTGTGTGTCGGATTTCACAATAAGGCAAGACGTAAACTTTTATTCTATAAGATTTTCTAGACGAACAACAAAACAAAAACAACAACAACAACAACAACAACAACAATAATAATAATAATAATAATAATAATAATAATAATAATAATAATAATAATAATAACAAATAAAAATTGGTAGAATTAAAATAATAAAAAATAGATAAGACTTTAATTAATAATAAGAATACTAAAAAAATAAACATATTAACGTTTATAACAGTAATAGAAAATAATTCAAAAAACTTAAAAGAATGTAACGTATATAGAAATGTTAATAATGATAATAAGATCAGCATTAATAAATATATTTTAATTATTTTTTAATTCATTCAAAATTGTATTCCTTGTCTCAGCCTCTTGGTTGAGGTTTTACTTTGCTCCCAGAGATCTCATATTTGAATTTTGGGGAATGCACGAATATGTAAGTTTATCATAAAAATTGCTCAAATGCTCCCAAAAAATATTCACTCAAAATTTAACATTAAACAATCAAATAAATTTTCTAAATAACATAATCTAAATATTGCAAAAATAAAATACTTTGTTGAACAAAAATATAAGCAAGAAACTCAATATAATTTGATACAAATATAGAATTGTTCTTCATTTTTTTGAATTAAAAAAAATACCTTCAAACACCTACATAAAAAATACAACTTAAAAATTTTCTCTAACCTGATATTGACGAAGATTTTGTAAGATACTATGAATCGACACTAAAAGTTGACACCTCTTCCATCTTTACTCTTTATCTGATTAGTAAATTAAAATGCTTGTGGAGATTTTTGAATCAAACCTCTATTTGCATCGAGGTGTCAAAGGAAATATATTTCTTTATGGAACAGGTACTTTATTCGTGTCTCTCCTTTGTGGAGAGAACTGAAAATTATTTTTTTTTTGGAAATGAACTGAAAATTATTGCCTCCCAATTCAGAGAAAAAATCTCTTTCTTGCCAAAGGCGGACTCTACTATCTCTCTTTTTTTATCCTTGGTGTAAAGGATCCTCTCTTATGGAGATAATGGGTAGTGAATGTTTGTCTTATTTTGATATTCCTATTGATGCTACATTGAAGTCCATCAGCTCTAATGGCCAGGTGAGTTTCCCAGATGAACTCTCCTCCCGGTTTCCCATATGTCTGGAGGCTCTTTCTAAACTCAATCTTCGGCAGAGTCCTGATTCCTTCCTATGGGAAAATTCAAATAAATTATCTTCTAAGCTTATTTTAAACTCTATTTTTGAGAATATTCCTAAAGTGAATTGGCATAAGGTGAATTGGTTTAAAGGATATGCACTTAATTACTCCATTTTCTGCTGGATGGCTTATTTAAAAGGCCTTAAGACTTCTGACTCTTTTCAAGCTAGAGGTTTGGGAAATACTTTGATGAGCTTCTTTTGCAAAAAGCAGTCGGAATCTCATGGTCATCTTTTTTTTGAATGTTTTGAATCTATGAAATTTATCAGGAAACTTCTACCTAATGGGAATTTCTTATTATTACAAGCTTCTCTTCCACAGGTGCTAAGTGATTTGAGTAACTGCAGAAATAAGATTTTATCTAGACTTTGTTTCTTGATTATTTTTGTTACAGTTTACATTATTTGGAAAGAGAGAAATAGACGATTCCATAATCAGGTAGTCACACTTTTCTTTGGATTGGGAAATCAAATTAGAACTATCATTGCTTACAAACTGAGGCGCTGGACCTTCAAAGATCATTGGCCAGATCATGTTATTAGTACCCTTAATGCTTGGAATTTTTTTACGGAATGTTGATGTATTATCGTAGATTTCTGTTCTGGCGTTGGCTTTATCTTCTCTTCTCTTTCCCCTTCCTCGGACGATGATGATCAGCTTTGGCAAGTTTTGCTTTTTTGTGGCTTATTATTGGTTGGTCGTAGGTTTTTTCGTTGCAACCAGGACCTGTTTTGTTCTGTTTCGTGCCGTGTTATATGTGGGTGATGCCTTCAATCCATCAGACCCTTGGATGGCAACTGTGATGTCTACGATCAGCTCTTTTGGTTCCTGCCGATTAACATGATGATGAAATTCAGCAATTTGATCTGAGTCAGACCTGTTCTCTTCTTTTTGTCTTTTAAGCTTTTAGTTTGCTTTCTTTTTCTATTTCCCTTTTCATCAGTTTATTTTTCAGTCTCTAATGGGATTACTGTAAGTCCCCTTTTGTAATCTTCTTTTGGAATGAAATTGGGCTTATGCCCTCAAATTTTTTCAAAAAATAAATAAATAAATTGACTTATAGATGATTATATGGTCTACAGCAGTGCTCTAAACATTGGTTTTATGACTTCTTGATATCTGATATATAATATTATATGGTCTACAGCAGGCTCATCAAATTTTTTTTTCCTTCTGTTTTTTTTTTTTTTTCTTGTTAGAACTTTCGTGCTACCAACTTTAAAATTTTGAGTTATTTATATGTTTATATTTTATTATATATAAAAAGAGAATATGATTATGCTGATCTATCATCCTATATTTATAATTTCACATAGGAAAGAAAAAACTATGTAGACTATAATTTCTATTTACTAACTGCATATTTAACAATTATATTCATTATCAAAAATTTAAAGCATATTATAAATAGGCCACGCACCTCCCAAAACTAAAAGCTGCTGAGGCTTATTATGTATCGCTTATAAGGGGAGGTGGAACTGTAATCCAAATCTTGTTGAATATGACTTATTTTATGAAAAAAAATAAAAGTAAAGATAAGAATCTTGAGCTCGATGTCAGAGGAACAAAATAACCAATTGATATAAAAGTGGTTTAAAAGAGGATGATTCGATAGACCATTAAAGATGCCTCAAGATGCTATTTGCTCTTCACCATCTCCCAAAAAATAATCCTTCTAGTGTTTCTCGCAACTCTTGTCAAGCTTAGTAAATTATTTTCTCTAAGTTTAAGAGGTCATTCATAACGCAACTTGCAGTGCAAATAGACCATTAAAGAACTCATAAGCCTACTGAATCAGAAAATTCCTTGAGAAATTTCATCATGAGATTTTAAAAAGAAAGGTTGAAAGTGAAATTTTTTGTTTCAAAGCTACCCTCAGTCAAAGCCTACATGAGAGACCTTTCCCCTATACCCTTGATTTACAATCACCAAAGTTATTGATAGAATTACTTGAGCTCATCAGTCACAAGTATTTTTTCAGTCAACCGAGAGATCCTGCTTATGAGAAGAACAATGACCTGGCAAAGGAGATGCAAAGCGTAGGGTATATATATATATATATATATATATATATATATATATATATATATATATATATATATATATATATATATATATATATATGCCACCATCCATTATTATTTAACCATCACCCCAAAAAAAACCTACTGCAAGAGATCGCCGCCCTTTATGGTCAAAGTCTATATCAAAGATTCATCAAGATATTATGCCTTCATAAAGAATATGATCATGACACAGAAGACTATCAGCATTTCCATAACCTAATAATTATAGGATCCATTTTAACAAAAGTTGACTCAAATTCTATTTTCCATATTATAATTATAAATTCAAATCAAAGAGAGAGAGAGAGAGAGAGAGAGAGAGAGAGAGGAGAGAGAGGAATATCAACATTTTTATAACCTGATAATTTTATGATTACTATGAGCCAAAACACCAGCATGCAAGCAGGTAAGCTTTGCTGGAGTGTTGAATTCCTCCACCTACCATTAAGGGTGTCAATTCATATGATCAATTTAGTTTAAGAATTTCCATAACCAATAGTCCACCATTATTAAATGGATCAAAACCTCAAGATTGACGACAATAATGATCTATTTATGTATGTATTTTAAGTCAAAATTGTCAAATTGGTTCATGGATAAAAAATCGTCAATTTCTTCAAGTTAATTTGAGCCAAATTGATTTTCAAAATCGAGTCAATTTTGAGTTGGGGTCAAAACTAACCCAAAATTATTAGTCAACCCAAACCGATTTTTGAGTATTCATGTCGAATTATCAATCGTCAATTTTGACACCTCTACCTGGCATCATGTGCTTCAAAACTAACTCCATAAATTTTGCCTTTTACCTTCCTCTAATTCCTTCCTTTCATTATAGCCACGTGATCTATGGGATCCCTTATGCTATTTCATGAATCTGCATGAGTATTATAATTATTATTTTTCAGCTAACACATTTACACTACAAAACAAATGAAAACTCAACCCAATAGAAATCAATAATATCAAACTTTGAACATAATGTTGCACAAAATAAGTTCTAAATATTTTAATTGCTTTAAATCAACTCAATTGTTTGCCCATTTTTAAAAATAAGCCGCATCAATATTATGGTGTTTATTTTTCAAACTTTGGAATTTGAAAAATAAAATTGTTGTATTATTGGGATACCACGTAAATCCGCAGATGTACTCATTAGGGTGATCAGGTGCAACATTGAGGAATGATGTACTATCTCGAGAGACAAAAGTCACTATCCTACAATAGACATAATCACCTAATAAGGACTCCTAAGATAATGGGTCTAATGTACCGAGAGATCTTTCCCCTACTTTACATGGAAAAGTAAAGTAGGATTTATTTTAAATCCGTTAAGTTCTATGGAGGCAAGCTCATATACATCTTAAGGAATGAGATTCTTAAGAATACTCGACTAAGGTAAATGATCGTTGTCTCCAAAGATTTCAAAGATAAGACTATCAACAAATTGGTTATTTTTGAAAAATCAAGTGGGATTGATCAAGAGAAGGGAGTTATTATCAAAACCAATGGGAGATAAGTAGGGGATGCTTACGATATTAGGAAACCTAGCGAGCATCCCAAACTATCCTATGGTTGGGCTTTATATTTTTGAAATTTGAATAGGATTATGTATTTGAGTTGAATTTTTATTTGAAATCTTGGGTTTATAATTCCACAACACAAGATCGTGAAAATGCCTACGATGTGAGGATTTATGCCTGTAGCCCGCAAAAGAAAATAGCAACCTCGGATCCTAATTCTAGGGAGCTTTAGCGAGGGCCAAAGCATGACCTAAATCTAAGGCAAAAAATGGGTATATGATTTATCTCCACAAGAGAGAATAAACCACTGGACTTACAACGCTGGGTGGCGCCAACTAACTCCTCCAACGATTTTAAGTACATATAGGCAAGTCTTATGCTTTACAAGATAGCTGTATTATTTATTTAGAAAGAAGACTAAGTCCTTAAACACACTCCCTAAGAGACTGGATCATAAAGGGCATGAATAAGTGACTTAATCTAATGCAAATTTTGTTAAGTTTTATTTTCATTTTCGGACATTTTTATTTATCATAGGATATGAGATTTCATATGCCTAATGCATGAGAAATTGGTTATGAGCCAAAATCAAAAAGAAGGAGGTGTGTTTACCATGGCTCTCAAAGGTCAAGCCATTTTCTAGAAAAGTGGAAGCCCTCCATTAGCAAGAGTGAAGCAATATATTTTATGCATGATGTGAGACATACTACATCTAAGGGGTTGCTAAATCTTTTATTATCATGATTTATATCCTAAGCTTTAAGTGAAGTTATGAGTTGTTTAATTTAATTTTGAGTTGATTAATTGAATAGAAATGTTATTTTTCTGCAAGAGTCTAATCGCATCCAGGCCATTCAATAATCATCAAGCAATTAAAAAACTAAAAAAATCATGTCATTTCTAATGCACAAGCTAAACAAACATCAAAGTGTAAAAGAATAAGAGGCCAATGTGGTCGGGCTCCACCACACAAACTCGAAAAGAAAAATGGGTAGAGCTCTACCCTTATATAACCCTGACATAAATGAATAATTATAATTTAGAAGAATTCATGTTATGGGAGGTCTTCATTCTTCATTCTTCATTTCTTCATTTCTTCATTTCTTCATCTCTTCCTTTCTTTCTTTTTCATTTGACTTGGGATGTAGTTTGCTCCACGGCTTCACATGGTGTATAAGATATGGTCTTATAACCAATGTTCACCTTAATTCTCCCATAACATTCATTCCAAATCATCATTACAAAATTTACATTAAAATGGGAAAGAAAAATCTAATTAAACTTGCAAAATAAAGATTAGCTAAACATACCACAAAACCCAAGTAGTTATATGAATAATTTTAGAACTTAGCACCCCACACATGAGTAGCCAAGTCCACATGTCCTAATTTGGGTTATGCTTAGGGGTATAAGCAACATGCACAAAGTATTTATATTTTTATTATAGCCTTTACAACCCCCTCAGAATATGATTAGCTAAGATCACTATCATACAATGCACATAACCCCTAACATCCATCACAAATAAAATCAGGCATAAAACCATGCACTGTTCTAACATAGAGCTAGAAATGGTGACTTAGCCTAATGTGTGTGTCATTTAAGGCTTGTGTGGCATGTCTTAGCTAGGCTTTAAGGTTAGAATCTTCTAAGTGTGAAGGATTCAATTTAGAGGGTGATTTCATTTTAAGTGATTTAGTTGATTTGTCAATTTTAGTTGGTGATTTGATTTGGTTTTAATGAACCTACACTTAGTTACTAAATGTTGTAAAGAGAAGAAAAGAGAAGAGAACTTCTCTTTCATCCCTACCTTAAGTAATTTCTAAGATAGATTCATTAATGATTTTTTTAGTGAATATTTTATTATGTGTTTTAATTAACTCTAAATTTAGATTTTGTCTAAATATCCATATTCAATAAGAAAGATATCTTAGGATTAATTAAGGTGAATTACTATCACATAACACACAATCCTTTATTTCTTTTCACCATGAATACCATGCATATGAATGATCCTAAGCATACCTATACATGCAATGCAAATTTAACATACCTTGATGATGAATGCTAAGAGATATGATTTGAAAATTTGGATATTCTATGAATGCATGCTTTTATTATGTAGAAAAGAGGGATTCATCATCCTTTAACATAATGCACGTCCATATGTATGAAAGACATCAGTGAGTATGATGCTATTATTTTCTACACTAGGGGCGTAAGGTACAAGACCTACTTAGGGTTACTTAAAGCCTGTAGCTGGATGTCCAAACTAATATCACTTTTCTTAAATACATGTAGTGTATAAAAAAAGAAATAAATGGATGAAGAATCATGCAAAAGATCTTTATTTTGATTTGTTGTATAATTTACATGTGTCAATGTGAGGATCCTTCTTAAGTCATAACATAGAAATGCATAGGAATAGATTTAAGCAAGTGTTGTGTTCTTTTCAAATGAACTATATACTTTTTCAAATCCTATTCAAATCCATGTTAAGAGAAGAAGAAGATAACATAAAAAACACATCTTATGCTATAACCACATGCAAGCTTATAAGTATTTATAAGCAACATCACTTCATTCATAATATTTGATTTATAGGTTTTTAAAATAATTTTTGGTTTAATAGTAATAATAGCCACTCATATTCTTACTTTAGCCAAAACATGCAATTTGACATAAAAGAAATATTTTATTTAATTGATTTTTCAAAAGATATGAATGCATGATTTCATATGGAAAATAACATTTAGCATGCTTAGAAAGAAATAAAAGAATATAAGCCTATGACTTCATTCACCTTAATTAATTCCTAAGGGCAATCCTATAAAATGATATCATTTAAAATGAATTAAAATTCTTTAAGGAAAATTTTATTTTTGAATTTGATTTGACTTAAGAAATATGAAAAGTGTTTTTGGTCCTAACCCATTTCTCCTATGTGTGAATTGGTTTAGTTTAATTTTTATAATAATTAAGTTGATTTTATATTTCATTTAGGTTAAGGCGTGAATTAAATCCATTAATTACTCCTTATCTACACCACTTTAACATAATTAAACAAGTAATTATGAGCCAACATATGATATGCAATCATATGGAATTTAAATCAGCAATGCACCTAAAGAATAAAGGGGCCTAATGCAATTGGCTCATAATTATTGATTAATTAAGCTAAAAGATTTAATTAAGTACTTTCATAACCATCCTACACATGTTGTTTGATTATGATTTTCTTTAAAGGTCTCTAGGGTTATTAAACACCTAAGAAACTACCCAAGAATTAAGAGATTAAGCTCATGAATAATTTGGTTTTGATTTTGGTTAATTAAGCCATTTAATGAAGTGATTAAATCATTAATTAATTTACAAATTAATTAAGTCTTTATCCAAGTGAAATAGACTTAGGGGAAAAGATTGGAAATGATATTCTAATCTCATTCCCTAAGTCAATTCACTATTTAATAATGATTAACAAGCTTAATTAATGAATTTATCACTATTTAATAAGTTAATTAATCATTTAATTAATTAAGAAAGTGATTAGGGATGAAACAAGCAATTCCCCTAATTAATCCAACAATAAATTCCAAGAAAATCATGGGAGGCAGAGGTCATCTCACTAATCAACCTTAGAAAGTTTGGAATTAATCACTGAAGTAATTAAGGAGTAATTAGCCTAATTATATTTCCAATAAAACCCAAATTGAGTTAAAATCACTATTTAAAATTAATTAAATTTAATTTATTATTAATCTTCTTTGAATTATCTTTAAAATGAAGTTGAGTTTGTATTTTTTTTAGATTTTTCTACAATTAGTTATGAATTTTAAAAGCTCTATGAATAAAATTGAATTAATTATAGTTAATTAAACCCCCTAATTTTATCGGGCCACATGGTGGCTGACACGGTGCGCTTTCCATGTGGCACGATGGGATAGGTTATTTATATCTCATCGAGTCGACGGCGACGTGCTTTCTCGCCGTCCGATTTAAGATCGATGATTAATCTGGTTTAAGCTTAAATTAGGGAGATCTATCATGATTTAATCATAATCCCATTCAATCACGCGGAACGATGTGTGATCTATCTCCTCCTGCGTGAGAGACGGATCGCCCATCAATCCGCCGATTCGAGCTCACCTGAGCTTGGATGGAGTTCAAACTCACCCCACACCTTCGGGGAGGCACAAGCAATGAATTCAATGGCCAAGATCTAATGGGATTACAATTCTCTTCACAAAAGACCAAGCAATTTTTATCATATAATTGGTTTTGAGCAATACCTCGTCGAAGGCTATCACCGGTGCTTCCAACGGAGGAGGTAGCTTGCCTAGTAGTGACAAAGCCTGGAAGGTATCAAAGTCTTGATTTGAAGTGGATGGCGTTGACCAAACTCCCCTTCAATGGCAATCGGCTTTGATCGAAGTCCTCCTTCCCTTGGCTTGGTGACTTAGGAAACAACTTGATTGAGCTTGATGAGGTGCCTTAATGGTGCTTACAAGTTTAATTTGGGTTTAATGGAGAATTGGATGAGTTGGAATTGATTTGGATCTCCCCTGTTTTGGGTTGAGAAAAATTGAGAAGGAGAAAATGGGGGGAGCTTGGGAATGCTTGCTAAGGCTTGGAGAAGCTTGCTTTCGATTCCTAGAGCTCAATCAATTCAAGATTTTGATTTGAGTGGAATGAGGGGAGTATATCTCCCCTCCTTGACGGATAAGAAGAGCTTACCATTTTATCAATTGTTGATTGATTGATCGTTTGGGACACCATGTGATTCATTTTAGGTAGGAGGGAAGGAGAGTGAGTGCCCATGTGCTAGAGTGTATTGGTGATCCAAGTGCTCAATTTTCATTGAGGGATCTTTGGTTGGGTCATGGCTGACCAAAGGATATTGGGCCATGTTCACCACCCTCCTTGGTGTCCATGTGGACCACTAGGAGGATGTCAAGTGGCCTTGACAAAGAATATGACCAAATTCCAAGTGAATTTGATCATAGGATACCCTTTGACCTAAAAGTAAAGTGGTCATTTGGCCTTGATTTTGATTTGGGCAGATTTGAAATGATTCAAAAATGGGTTGGGCCAAATTTTAAGTGATTTGGAGTTCATTTGGTTTAAATTGGTTCAACTTGACCCATTTAGGTCAAATCGGGTCAAATTGGATTAGGTTGACCAATTGGTCAAATTAGGTCAAACCATGGGTTAGGTCAAGTTCAAATGATCATTTGGAGCCTATGGGTATCATTAGTTTGGTTCAATTTGGTTTATATTTAGTTTTGGTTCATTTAGGTCAAATGAGTCAAGTTGACCAATTTGACTAATGAGTTAGGTCATGGGTTGGTTT
This sequence comes from Cymbidium sinense, assembly GCA_021442155.1. Classification (NCBI taxonomy): domain Eukaryota; kingdom Viridiplantae; phylum Streptophyta; class Magnoliopsida; order Asparagales; family Orchidaceae; genus Cymbidium; species Cymbidium sinense. The sequence continues at coordinate 183,564,919 of CM038217.1, forward strand.
AGGCTTGGTTGATCATTTGAAATGTATTACAAGCTTTGGTTTCAATCAATTTGATTTGATTTCAAGTTGATTTGACCTTTTAGGTCAAGTTGGGTTCATCAATTGGCTAGGTCTAGTTGGAAGCTTTGGTCAAGTTCAACAATCAATTTAGAATGAGTTTGACCCATTGGTTACAATCAATTTAGCTTAGATCAAGATTTGACCCATTTGAACTTTTTAGGTCAACTTAGGTCAAGTGGCCAATTAGGCTTGGTTTGGCTCAATTGATGGTTTGGTCAAGTTCAATCATTGATTATGGATTGATTTAGATCAATGGTTTTAATCAATTTGGCTTATATTAGATTTTGGCTAGTTTGGATTTCATTTGGGCTAAGTGTTGACTTGGTCAAAGGCTAGGTTTGACTTGGTTTGACCCAATTTGAGTGATTGATCATACTAGGATGATTGTTGCTCACAATATGAGGCTTAATGGCTTAATTCAATTTGGGTTGATTAGAATTTGGCTCCTTGTCGGGTCACTTCAAGTGAGCCTAAGGGTCAATTGGCTCAAGGCTTGATTCAAGTTTGGTTGAACTCATATGGACTTATGATTGAAATATAAATCCAATTGCAAGTGATTTGGAGTGGGATTTTGATTCATTTGATAATTCTGTTGGGTTGAACATTGGTTTGATTTGGTTTTGATGATTGTAGTTTATGTTTATATTTGGGTATGTGATTGAAGGAATGATTGTTTGAAGATAAAATCAAAGATTTGGATTGATTTGAGAATGGTTTGGCTAAGTTCAAGGATTTGACTTGAAAGAGTATAAGTTGGATTTAAGTTGGATTTGGATTTGAGTTTTGAATTTAGTTTTGATTATTTGAATTTATATTTCATTTATACTTGTGAATATAAATGAGAATATAAATGGGTTATGAGAAAATCTTTTGAGTTTGGAGTGATTTGGATTTGATTTGAGCTAAGTCCATAAGATGAAATCAAAAGGGCTTAGGAAAGATTTTGGATTTGGAATTATTCATGGGTTTCAATTATTTGGTTTGGAATTGATTCATTATTTGGATTTTTGAATTGATTTATGATTTGAGAAAATCAATTGAATTGAAATTGATTTGAGATTTGAATTTGAAGTTTGGTTTGAAAGAAGGAAACCAGGATTGGGTTCAAGCTATAGGGTAGGCAAGTCCTCCTAATACCCCTAAGGCATAACCTATTCCTATGGCTAACTCTTCTAAATCTCTAGGGTTAGGTTAAGTGTTCACCTAATCACTAGAAGTGTCTTAAGACTAAAAAACTTTAGTTTTTAGATGAGTCCTTATGTCTAGGATGAAGAAATTGAAAGCTCACCCAAAAGTGAGGTCAACAAATATGTTCAAAAAATCAAAATTATTGAAGATTTTGCATCTTTCAAATAAAAAATCAACGTGAAGCTACTTTTAATATCTAATGGGACCTTGGATTCAAAATCAATCTCTTATTGATATTTTTGAGTTGAGAATTTTTAATATAATCTCTTACAGTAAGCATTCTTTGGTTTATAAAACCATTACTAATGATTGATGGGATCTATATAAAATAAATAACTAAGAAGTTTATAATGCTATTAAAAATATCACCATCATGACAACATTTCTGATAAATGTTTAAAGGATGGGACTATGCCTAAATGCAAACATTATCTGGATAAGTTATACGGTAATTCTCCTAACATTAACTAGTATACTCCGGTGTGGTACATGCATTATGCTCTCAAATTCTTGTTATGTGTTTGGCTCTATATGTTAGATGGGCTTAAAACTGTGAACTTGCTTCTTGCATATGATATTACCATTCCATCACACTATTACTTTTATTTTATAGAATATGAGACTGAGAATTATCTTTTCTTTGACTGCTCATATACTTTCTTTGACTGCTCATATACACTGATGGTCTCTTCATTTGTACTCATAGAATCTTTTTTTAATTTATTATTATTATAATAATAATAATATTACATATTAACTTTGCATTTTAGTGATGTTGTAATCAAACTATTTTTCTTACAAAAAATAGCCTTTTTTACATTGAAGATATTACCATTAATGGTATTCTTTTTATGTTGAAATGTATATATTTATGATACCAGTTATCTTTATCAAAATTGCTATTTGCCTAAAAAAATAATTAAAATAATATGCAACTTTTTAATCAAAATTTGTCAATTGAATGATCTTTTTCAACTCAAAGCATGGAATTGTTTTATTTATTTATTTATTTTGATGTCTATTCTAAATAGATGAAAATAGTTCACTGAAGTAACATCCATTTAACATAAATAAAGGATTACTTTCGGAGAGTGAACTGAATGTTGAATTTGAAGGCTCTTAGAATTAAATAAAAACTAAAAATTAAAGAGAAGAAAATTTTGAAAGAAGAGGAAGAGATTATTTATTTTATTTTAAATTTTCTTATTGATACAAATTCAAGGGCAATATACTATTACACTAGTAGTTATTGCATATATATATATGCAATATATGTGAAGAAATGATCCAGATACAGAACGTTCAATAAGCTAAAGAGCTAAACGGAAACCAAGTTTATGTAAAGAACACTAGACCTCAAAGATACCTCACGAGAAAAAAGAAAAACTAACCTTAAGAACCTAACATGAAATTAATACCAAGTGTTCAAGCATCGAACCTATCACTGTGGGCTCAAAAATTTGACCTCTCGACAATTTTTGAATTGAAGAGAGTGTGATTTAATGTGTCAGTGTAATTTTCAGAAGGCAGATGGAATAGTAGATAAGACACTACCCAAAGATTTCGCCCTCATTTTGTGAGGACTTTAGATCTGGTTCCAGGTTTCCTATAAGCGCAAGCCCCTATAGTTAATTACCTCTCAAGTGAGAGAACTTTCAATTAAGGCTAGTCGTTAGGTAGCTTAATGCATAGCATATAGTAGCATATGGAGTTTCGAATTTAGATTATGAAATTCATCATTTCATTTTAAAGCGGATGGTTGAAGGAATGATGACGCGTGATCTAGATCCCATGGTTCCATTATCTGACACCCTAGTCTACTTAGTCGAGGAGGTATGACCCAACGATAGAAGGATCCTTATCGGCAACACATGGGTTACGTCATCCAAGAAATTTTTATAGACTTGGGGTGGTGTTTGTCTAAAGAGACAGGCTTAAGTTTACATTAGCTGATAGAGGGCTGTTTGCCCTATCAAGTATACCATATGATCCACAACTCAAAGGACAGAGCCATTGGGGAGCATACACGCCGATCATAATATAATGGAGCCGACCGCCAATCTACCCGACCGAGGACTCGGTCGAATCGCTTCATCTATGGAGACGCCCAAGCCAGCTTAGAAGACATTCATGTCCTTACTGTGAGATTGATTGAGAGTGAACATAGCATAATATTTGATTTGATATTGGCTTCTTTATGAGTTAGAGTTTTTTTAATTTATCACCCCCGATAAACAGTTGCAGAAGGTGGATAGATTGAATTTTGACTTAATCTTTTAATAATAGAATTTCATTTAAGTAATTTCAGATTGATACTTAATTTGATTTAAAAAATTGATTAATTTGAATATATTTAAGAGATATAGATTATGTCAACTCTTATTTCGCTAATAGAGATTAGATCTACCATCAAAATTAGTTTTGATGTTTCTTGAGTTAAAATTTTATAATAAATTTTAGGTTTTGTTAACCTAGACCAATCCTAAGACTAAACCTGGTAAAGAATCAAGCAAGATCCTCACACTTGAATTTAAGAACTTCGCTAGTATCGGGGCCCATGGGGGTGATTAGTAACTTAGGTAATTTTATTTCTAAATTATGAGATTGATTTTGTATTTTCATTTAATTTCAATTTAGCCTGCACAGCCTTTTTAGATATTAAAATTTGCATTTGAAATCTCTATATCCAAGCACATGCAGGTATTTATAAAATCATAATTAGAATGACATTCCTTAATTTTTGATTAAAAGAAGCCCTATGATTCTGATTTAGTATCGCCTTCTGTCTATTTGTACAAAGAGTTGCAGATTCAGTGGCAATTGATGCATTGAATATAAAGATATCTTGCAAGTATCCAATTCATTCATTGAAAGCTTTAACAAGCTTTGAAGCACTTGGACAAGGCATATGGTTACTTTAAAATATATGTAAGCACTCATTCTCTTGTTCAAGCTCTTACATATATTTCAAGATATCTAGATCAAGAAAGTGATTGCCTTAGCATATGCACGAATATTTATTTCTTTTAAAATGCTTTTTGAATTTTAAAATATATAGATTGAAGCAAGAATATTTGCCTTGAAATATACGCCACATCGTATATTAAGCTTTTCATATATATATATTGATGCAACTAGTCGGATGTGAACATATCTCATAGTGTATGAAAGTGTCACATCATTATATTTAAAAGCTTGCACAACTTTGACACGAGTGAATGAAACTACAAATCACTTCGAAACATGTGCAATCACATTTCTTTGAAGTTCATTACATATTTGTTGTTGGGATTATTTTTAAAATAAGCTTAGTCCTAATTGTAATTAGCAGTTTAGGCATGAAAAAAAAATTTTTAGCAAAATAGGCCTACCTCCGCTTCGGACGATGACACGGTCATCGTCGACAAATACGACATTTTTTGCGTGGTTTTAAAAACACGGGGAGAGAGAGAAAGCACGGGGGAGAGAGAGAGAGAGAGAGAAAGAGAGAGCGCCCGGGAGGTTTTATTTTTATTAATTTTTTTAATTAATATAATTATTTAAAATATTTAAAATATTTAATTTAAAAACATTTTTATAAAATATTTAATAAATAAATATTTATATATTTAGTTATTAATTTTTTATTTATATATATATAATTAAATATATAATTTAAAACATTTTTAATTATATATATAAATTTATAAATTTATTTAATATTTTTTATTAATTAATATAATTATTTAAAATATATAATTTTATTAATTTTGTTAATATATAATTTAAAATATTTAAAATATATAAATAAATAATTTTTAATAAATAAACAAAAGAAAGGAATAAATTATATAAATATTTTACAAATTATATAAATAAAGTAATTATATATATATATATATATATATATATATATATATATATATATATATATATATATATATATATACTAATTTATTTATTTATTTATTTAGTTATTTATATATTTAAATTATATAAATATTTTTAAGTTATATAAATAATTTAAAAATATTTAAAATATATAAATAAATAATTAGTTATATATATATATATAATTAAAAATATTCTATAAAAATTATTTTAAATTATTTATATAACTTAAAAATATTTATATAATTTAAATAGATAAATAACTAAATAAATTTATAAATATATAAATTATATATATATATATATATATATAATTACTTTATTTATATAATTTATAAAATATTTATATAATTTATTCCTTTCTTTATTTATTTATTAAAAATTATTTATTTATATATTTTAAATATTTTTAAATTATTTATATAACTTAAAAATATTTATATAATTTAAATATATAAATAACTATATATATATATATATTAGGGCTGTGCATAATTCGGTTTAAACCAAAAATCTGATTAAAACTGGACCGAATTTTTAAATTTGAATCGGTTTTTTAATTTTATTTTGGATTTCGGATTTAATTTTAATTAAATTCAGTTTTTGGATTATGGATTGATTTTAAAAATTTATAATCCAAAAAATCGATTATGTATATTTAATATTTATTTCTTTATTAAATACAAAGTCTTTCAAGTTTCAAATCAGAAATCTGCCCCCAAAAAGGATTTCTCCTTGTAGGTTTTGGTCCGTTTGGATTTTTATTATATCTCTTATAGGTGGAATCGTGGAAACCGTGAATCCATAAGAGAATATTCACAAAATTACATAACAGGTTTTGGATTTTAATTATTTTCGGTTTTTTAAAAACCGAACCGAAAATCTGAACTTTTTTTTGGATTGGAGTGGTTCGGATTATATTAAATCTTATATTATGATTATCAATTTCAAACCAACGGATTAAGAAATTAAAAAAATCCGTTCAATCCATAATGCACACCCTAATATAAATAAATAAATAAATAAATATATATATATATATATATATATATATATATATATATATATATATATATATATATATATATATATATATATTATTTATATAATTTATAAAATATTTATATAATTTATTCCTTTCTTTATTTATTTATTAAAATTATTTATTTATATATTTTAAATATTTTTAAATTATATATTAACAAAATTAATAAAAATTATATATTTTAAATAATTATTTTAATTATTAAAAAATATTAAATAAATTTATAAATTTATATATATAATTAGAAATATTTTTAAATTATATATTTAATTATATATATTAAAATAAAATTAATTACTAAATATATAAATATTTAGTTATTAAATATTTTATAAAAATATTTTTAAATTATATATTTTAAATAATTATATTAATTAAAAAATTAATAAAATAAAACCTCTCTCTCTCTCTCTCTGCTTTCTCTCTCTCCTGTTTTAAAACCAAAAAAAAAAAAATGTTCTCATTTGAAATCATAACAGGACATATTTGCGGAGTCAATCTAAAACCAGGTATTTTGCTAAAAAAAAAAATTTTCGTCTAAACCGCTAATATAGACTATTTATTTTAAAAATAATCATTTGTTATTCAACTTTTAACTTCATATCGATTTCTTTAAACTTCTTTTTTTATCTTTCAATTCATACATCGTGACGTTGAACTCGTTTAAATTATCTTTAAAGAGCCATGTTTATGCATATGATTCTTGTTAATAAGCTATTGAACAACATAATCTCATTTGAAATCTAATATGAATTCCATCATTATTTGAAAGCTAACATTTTACGACTCAGTGTATTTTACTTAACTACTTCTATTGCTCAAACACATGTTATAACACTGTTTAAGCCTTCATTAGAAAGGTTATGAAATATGCTCATTGATATGATTGTGTTTTTTAAGCAAACTATCACTCATAAACACTTGTATTTCTTTTATGCATTTGTAACTTCATATTTGTTATGCTCAAAATTCCGATTGAAGTCTTTCATTTAAATTCCATTTAGACTTTTGATTATCACTTTTTTCATTTTATTTTCTAAGTCAAAATCTTGTGACCATATATCATCCATATCGAGGAGTGTTTTTTTCTTTGTACTCACGAAGCGTGAAACACCACAAGATTCTTTCACACCCACTATACTCATGACATTAGCATCTTGAAACTTATGAAAGAGATGCAGGAATGTATATTTATTTCATTTTTTCTAAGTCAAAATTAAACAAAATTTTGTAGCATTTCATCTAAGAGACATCTAACTGATATCACTAGACGCCTCAGATAATGTAGTTCATGAACAGCCCGCTTTTCATCTCAGCGTCTCAGAAGATGAAATGCCTTCAAACTCAAAAAAAAAGACAATATATCTATATTCACACATTCCATTAGTTGACTATTTTTTTGATCTTAAGAGATAAGCAGCCGAAAACCAAGAGAAGAACCGTCATATCAGTTTTCCAGAAAAAAGAGAAAGCATTTAAAGAGGAGCTGAAAGTAAAGCTGGAATGAGCCTCTCATATGTGTTTCTTTTGTCATTTGCGGGAAAAGAGGGGTTGTTTACAGGGGGGGAAATGCTATAAACCTAAAAGGAACTCACTCATGATCAGATCTTCTGATTTCTTCGTTTGTAAAGAAGGAAAGAGTGGTTGTTTGGCTATAGGGGTAGTAAAAATGTAAGAAACCTAAAAAAGAACCCGTCTCATGACCGTGTTGCTTCTCGATTTCCGTCATTTGCAAGGGAAGAAAGAGAAGATGTTTGGCTATAGGGGTAGTGGAACATACTGAAGCGCTTATCATACAAAATCCGATTACAATGATCACGTAGGCACATACGCAATCGATGAAGGGCAGTTCTCCCATCCTTCCTCGGCAGCCTCACATCACCACCATATTTGATAATGCCCTTGAGTAGCTCTATGTTGTTTTGCTCAGCTACTGTGCATGCATATTGAGCTATGTCACCATAAGAAAGGTCTGCACCATTGCTATCAACATCTTGATTACAGATTCATGCTTCTCAAGCACTGCTTCCAATAGCATCCATCAGCAGAATCTTCAAGATTGTCCTCCACTACCCAGCATTTGAAATTCCATCAGCAGAATCTTCTAGATTGTCCTCCACTACCCAGCATTTGAAATTATCGAGAACAGTATCATCAAAAACATGGGAATACATTCCAGTTGATGGACAGCTCAGTAGAACCCTACATGCAGTTAAGTTGACCAACCTTCCAAAAGCATCAGAAGATCGTGCGTTGTTAGAAGACCCAGATTCTTGCATGCATCTGGACTCCTCCATCTCAAAAAGGGAGGCCAGTCTGTGAAGGTTCCTAGGATTAGGGTTCACCTCACCAGCCATGATCTTGGAAATCAGCCTTTGGGGTCCTCGACAGCACTGCCTCATCCCCTGAACCCTCCGACCTCACCTCCTTTGATTCCTCAGCCGGAATTGCCGTCGTTCCGTTGGATTCGGCAACCGCACCAGCCACAGCATCAGTCATCGCCGATGATTCCGTAGTCGCCTCAATCTCCAGCGAGGATCGCGGGAGAGGGGGTAGGCCGTTTGGTTGGAGCAGTTGTTTCGAGAGGGAAGAAGCCATAATTAGATCTAGGATTTGAGATATGAATCTGGAGGAGATGAGGAGGGCTGAATCGGCGGAGAGCCCAATGCTTTTCTCACCGATCTGATCCTCTGATTTCTTCAGATGCATGCGGAGTTCTTGCCGCCAAGTCGCTGGGACGCATTAAGGGCCCGTTTGATTGGCTTTTACAAAATTTTATTTTAAAACAGTTTCTTAAAAAGTTGTGTCAAAAAGTAACGTAGAGATCACGGTTCATATCAGAACAAAAACGAAATTATGTTAAAAATATTTATAAAAAAATTTATAATCAAACAGTTCTTTAAAAAAATATACACGCTTTAAAAGACGTGAAGCAGTTAAAAATCTCTCCCAAACGAAGCCTAAGTTCACGCTCGCCTTTATCTTCTTTCAATTTCCTGTTTTCAATGTCTTCTTCTTTCTTTCAGTTTCTTCTTTTCAGTATCTGCTTCTTCCGAATTCGTAGTTCATGTTATTACTATTGGTTCGGGAGCGAAAGTGACCCTTTGCTTGGATTTGAAGAGACGGACGGATCGAGAGGATTTTTCTTCGGCAGATGCTTGACTTAAAATTTTTTTTTTTTTGCTAGCCCCTTCGATTTCCTTCGGTTCCTCTGAAAACCGGACGGGAGTGTGGGAAAATGAAAAAGCGGGAGCGGTTGGCCTTCGAACGGACGAACGGGAGTGGTTTCCGGGCATGAAGGGGGAGGAGCCGAGCTGATCAGTGTTAGGGATTAGCCTTTTTTATGATATTTTTTTATTATTTAATCATCTTTAATATGAATCTTATGGAGATGTCATTATATGGTCAATATATATTGATTCAAGGTTATTCTAATATTTGACGAATGAAACGTTTGATGGAGGCCGTTTGGTTCCTGGCCACAATAAATTTATTTCAAAAAATGTATGCCGCGTCGCTTCTACATTCATGTAGTTCGTCCCAATTCGGCGAATGATCTTACTGATGATTTCCGTTTCAAAGCAACCAATCAATGCGAACGAGGTCTTTTGTTTCGCTTTTCTAATATGAATGCAAACGCGTTAACAACTCGATCACTTGATCGATCAATCATCAAGTTATGCAATATTTATATTCTAATCATTTTCGACGTTCTGAAAGTGATGGCATAGTCCGTTCATCGATCAGAGGTTATTTGGGTTGATTTTGGCGACGCATCGCGGTATTTCATTGCCGCGCTCGACATTCGATGATTTACTTCAATTCGCTGAATAGTCTTATTTGATATTTTTCGACGTTTTGAAGCCAACGGCACAATCAATTTCATGAACGGAGGTCGCTTGGCTTGCGTCGACGCCTCCCGACCTCGATATACGTGCGGGTGCGTTAACGACTCGATCGCTTGATCGGTTGATCATCAAGTCGCGTAATATTTATATTCTAACCAGTTTCGACGTTCTAAATGCGATGGCAAAGTCCGTTCGTCGATCATAGGTCATTTGGGCTAATTTTGGCGATGTTCAGTGCACTTAAGTCTCGATTTGTGCGCCGTCACTTCTAATTATTCGACATTTGTACAAACTCATCCAAATTGAGCGTGGATAATCTTATTTGATAGTTTTTGACATTTTAAAGCCAACAGTGTAATCAGTTTCATGAACAGAGGTCGTTCGGACTTCATCGCAGCTTTCCGACTCCGATATGTGCGTCGACACATTAATAGCTCAATCGCCGACGGCCGCCTTTGATGAATATTTATGGTCGACGGCCAACGCTTCAATCGAACGCAGTCTGCTCATCGATCGGAGGTCATTTCGATCATTTTCGACTGCATTTCAGCTCCATGACGACCGGCCACCTCCAAGTTCTCATTGAATTTGACTTGGTCTTCGACCGACTTATGACGCATATGTGGAGGTCAACAATCACTAAAGTAGAGCATGCTAAAATAATACGAGGGCATTCAAACCAAGTTTATATAATCCTCTTCCTTTCTCGTAGGTAAGGGCCTAAAAGTTTAAGTCATCATTTCTCGTGCGAGACTCCTTTCCCACCTCTTTTAATAAAACAAAACAAATAAGCAATTAATAAAATACTAAAGTCATCACCTGAATGTCTAAGTCATCACTCTTATTTATATTTTAATCCAACCATGACAGACTGCGCAAATGTATGCCGTTCGAAGACTACGTTCATGGCGAGGATCACAACGCGATCACGACGGCAAGTAGAGACGATGACGACAATTATAAGGTCAAGCACGCGTTCTCCCGTATTGTTCTGAGGGAGAGGGGGATGATGAAGAGAGTCCCCGCCAAGAAGCTTAGAGTTTGGTGATGGCTTTGTAGGGATGATCTCTGGTCGCCGCCTCGACTTGTTCATGTTAGCCATATCTATGATAATTAGGACGGAAAAGCTCATGGATATGCCACACGAGAGCTTCGCCACCTTCCCCAAGAGCTCTCACTGGGTTTTCTGTTGCTCCTTGGCCTCATTATCAACCACGCTGCTATCGCCGTCATTTTTGATTTATATTTGTGTCCATTGCCGAGAAAATATTACGGAGTCCGCGACGTAGCTTTACGCGGACTCCAATCCTGACGACGCGGTGTCCGATTTTTTTCCCATTTTAGCGATTAACTGAGCGAAGATAACGGACGTCAGAAGACATTTCTCCGCCCGACCCCGTAAACTTCGATGGTATTAATGGACGGCCAGAATACATTTTCCTCGCACCCACCAAACATCGTTGAATGCTGGAGGAATTTAAAAGAAATATATAAATGATTTAGGGTTTAGGGTTAGTTTTTCCGCAAACGAGCTCAAGAGAAATAGAAAATATCATTTTCTTTTACAAAAGAACCATGAAGATGGAGAATGTTGAGGAAATAACAACCATTTTAGGGATGTATTAAATAGAAATTCATCGAATGCTTCGCATTTTTCTACGGTTTGTTAGTGATGTATTAAATACAAAACAGATCATTTTTGACCTTTTTTTGCATTTTTTTTTGTCAATTCCTTATGATTATGTTTACGACATTCCAAAGGAATCATTTGATGGCAGTTTGGGTGATTCCTAGGTGGTATTTTGCATCTGTACTCTGTGTACCTCTTTGGAGGGTACAAACCATTTTTGACAGTTTTTTTTGCAGTTTTTCTTGCCAATTTCTTATGATTATGTTTAGGGAATTCCAAAGTAAGCATTTGGACGCAGTTTGGGTGATTTTGGGTGGGTATTTTGCAGATCTGTTACCTCTTTGAGGGATCATTTTGACGCTTTTTTTCCGCTTTTTTTGCCAACTTCTTATGATTATGTATTGTATTCCAAAGGAAGCATTTGATGCTTTGGGTGATTTTGGGTGGGTATTTTGCATCCAGACTCTGTACCTCTTTGGAGGGTACATATTATTTTGACCTTTTTGCGCTTTTTTTGTCAATTCCTTATGATTATGTTTAGGGCATTCCAAAGGAATCATTTGATGCTTTGGGTGGTTTCGGTGGTATTTTGCATCAGACTGTACCTCTTTGAGGGTATCATTTTTTGACCTTTTGCGCTTTTTTGTCAATTCCTTATGATTATGTTTAGGGCATTCCAAAGGAAGCATTTGGGAATGTTTGGATGGGTATTTTGTATCAGTCGTGTACCTCTTTGGAGGGTATAGATCATTTTGACCTTTTCCGCTTTTTTGCCAACTTTAAGATTATGTTTAGGTATTCCAAAGGAAGCATTTGATGGCGGTTGGGTGATTTTGGGTGGGTATTTTGCATCATTCTGTACCTCTTTGAGGGTACGATCATTTTGACCTTTTATAGTTTTTGTCAATTCTTTATGATTATGTTTAGGCATTCCAAAGGAATCATTTGATGGCTTTTGGTTTGGTGGTATTTTGCTCACTCGGTACCTCTTTGGAGGTACAGATCATTTTGACCTTTTTTTGCAATTTTTTTTTGTCAATTCTTATGATTATGTTTAGGGCATTCCAAAGGAAGCATTTGATGGAAGTTTGGGTGATTTTGGGTGGTTATTTTGCATCCAGATCGGTACCTCTTTTGAGGGTACTGATCATTTTGATAGTTTTTTCCATTTATTTTGTCAACTCCTTGATTATGTTTGTGGGCATTGCAAAGGAAGCATTTGATGGCGCTTGGGTGATTTTGGGTGGTTATTTTGCATCTATACTCTATCCTTTACGAATATCATTTTGACAATTTTTTTTTCGCTTTATTTTGCCAACTTCTTATGATTATGTTTAGGCATTGCAAAGGAAGCATTTGGAGATTATTTGGATGGATTTGGTGGTATTAGATTCAGACTTTGTGTACCTCTTTGGAGGGTGACATTTTGACAATTTTTTCGCTTTATTTTGCCAACTTCTTATGATTATGTTTAGGCATAAAGGAAGCATTTGGAGATTATTTGGGTGATTTTGGGGTTTAGTGCCATCAGGTACCTCTTTGAGGGTATAGACTATTTTTGACCTTTTTTTCCATTTTTTTTTCCAACTCCGACATGTTTATATTGCAAAGGAAGATGACAGTTTGGGTGATTTTGGGTATTATTTGCATCTCATGTACCTCTTTGAGGGTACACCATTTTTTCCTTTTATTTTGCCAACTTCTTATGATTATGTTATGTATCAAAGGAAGTATTGGAGATTATTTGGATGGATTTTGGGTGGTATTTTGCATTTGTATCTGTACCTCTTTGAGGGTACACCATTTTGACCTTTTTTTTCCGCTTTATTTTGCCAACTTTGATTATGTTTGGGAATTATAATGAAAGCATTTGATGGCGTTTGGGTGATTTCTGGTGGTATTAGATTCAGATTGTCTTTGAGGGTACAATTATTTTTGACTTTTTCCAGTTTATTTTGCCAACTTCTTATGATTATGTTTAGTATTCCAAAGAAGCATTTGAGATTGTTTGATGGATGGTGGTATTTTATCAGATCCAGACCTCTTTGAGATACCATTTTTTGATAGTTTTTTTCGCTTTATTTTGCCAACTTCTTATGATTATGTTTAGGCATTGCAAAGGAAGCATTTGATGGCGGTTTGGTTTCTGGGATTAGTGATTCACTGTACCTCTTTGAGGGTACAGATCATTTTGACCTTTTTTTGCGCTTTTTTGTCAATTCCTTATGATTATGTTTAGGTCCTTCCAAAGGAATCATTTGATGGCGCTTGGGTTTCGTGGTATTTTGCATCTCAGACTGATACCTCTTGAGGGTACAGATCATTTTGACCTTTTTTACAATTTTTTATCAACTTATGATTATGTTTAGTCATTCCAAAGGAATCATTTGATGGCGCGTGGTTTCGGTATTTTGCATCAGACTGTGTACCTCTTGAGGGCATCATTTTGACAATTTTTCCAATTTTTTTTGCCAACTTCTTATGATTATATTTAGTTTCCAAAGGAAGCATTTGATGGCGCTTTGGGTGATTTTGGGTGGTATTTTGCATCTAGATTTGGTGTACCTCTTGAGGGTATGATCATTTTGACCTATTTTTACAATTTTTTTATCAATTCCTTATGATTATGTTTAGGGCATTACAAAGGAAGCATTTGGAGGCAGTGTGGGTGATTTTGGGTGGGTATTTTGCATCAGACTCTGTACCTCTTTGGAGGGTACAGATCATATTTGACCTTTTTTTCTAGTTTTTTGCCAATTTCTTATGATTATGTTTAGGGAATTATAATGGAAGCATTTCGAGGAAGTTTGGATATTTTGCATCTATATTTTCTAACATATTTTGTATCTATTTGGCATTCAATGACCCAAATTTGGGAAACTCGCACCACCGCTCAATGAAATGAGCGATGCGATCAGGACTATGCACATCAAATTGGCAGCTTGAAGACCATACTCATTGGACAAACTCAAAGAAATTGAATTCAAAAGATTTTCTATGTGCAAAAGTGGTAAGAAGTCACTAAATAGCTTAACAAAATTCAAAAGTTGATACAAGAACTGGTTGTCCGATGATTAGATTCTCTGTTGATTTGGAGGAGAATTGGACGATTAAAAAAATATACGTAAAAGTCATAATCATTCTTGGCAAAGCACGACCTACATCTTCTCACATGGATGCATTAGCGATGAGAAGGCGTGAAGACAATGACAGGGTATTAGAGCAACCGATGCATTCGCCTATCTAACCGAGGAAGTTGGCGTGTAGAGAATATCGTTCACAAAAGAGATGCTTTCAATTTTATTAGAAGAGAAAAGATCGAGGATCGAATGGTGACAGAATTAATACGTTGTTTAAGGAAAGGCAAGCGGATGGGATGTTTGCATGGGATGTGCAAGTTGATGAGTCGGATTATAGTAAGTTTTTTTTAGTAATGGCATGTCTAGATAGAATATGATTGTTTTGGATGTGATAATTTTGATACAAGCTATCGACCAATAAATATAATCTCATTTGTGTCCCTCTTGTTGGAGTGAATCATCATTGGCAAAATGTATTATTTGGAGCCTTTTATAAGAGACAATTGAGTCATTCTCATGGCTATTCCAAATATTTCTTGATGAATAATGACATCCTATATTCACCGATCAAGATCAAAGATGCTAGAGCTATTAAATTGTATTGCACATACTCATCATAGGTTGCTAATGGCATATTTCAAAGAAAGCTCCTTCCAAGGTTCATTGCTTTAATAGTAATAAGATAAGACAATATTTTATAAATGCATGAGTAAGTGTGACTTAGGAAGAGTTTAAAGAGGCTTGGGCCATGCTAGAAGAAGGCAATTTACATGATCATGCTTAGCGAGCTTTATAAGATTAGATCCAAGTGGTCCACCCATTCGAAGGACACGTGGGCATCTTGTCAACGCTAACATGAGTCATAACAATGTATGTCATGGAATATCTAAACCAACAAGTTCGCTCAATTGATTGTTTCTTGGAAAAGGTTATGGAGACATGATCTGAATGAACATGATGAAGACTTTAAGTGTAGTCATCGATTGTTCTGCAGGTAAGACCACAATTCTAAAATAAGCTACTATGTTTTATACAAGAAAGGTTTACACTATGTTTGAAGAATTTTGCATGGAGTTGGAGGCATTTAACTAAGTCGATGACACCATGGAGTATTTGGTGAGAAACTTAGAATAAAAAATGCATCCAAAACATGGACTATGCATTTTGATAGACTACCCTAAGTAACTTGTACTTGTAAAAATTTGAAATGATGGGATTACTTTGTGCCCATTATATGAAGTTCTTAGTCATGAAGATGTTGTGCATTCACAGTATCTTCTCTCGATGGTCTACTGAGCAAAGAGGGATATTTACATTGATAGTGCATAAAATTAAGAGATGTGGCAAGAGATGGAAATGCTTCGCATTATTTTGGAACCATAAGTCGATATGCATATCAAATAAGCGTGGAGTAAATAAGAGAGAGACTATATGCTTGATCCCTAAAAAACTATATGATGATGTCGACTTATAATAAGTGGAATTCTCCTCCACACAAAGCGCTTAAGAAGAAGAAGTCAACCATATGATAAGTGAAAAGACATCTTAAAAGATCCATTGTTTCCAACTCTAGGCTTAAGGGATATTGGGAGAGATCCAAGAAAGCCAAGAGTAATTTTCTACTATGATTATTTTTGGTATTTTAAATATTGATGTTAATCTTCAAACCCTTCTACTTTTGTTGCTAAAACCAAAGTACACCGATAGCGTTCGAACGTGTTTCACAAGTTGCATCACCTTTCTGTATGCCAGTATTTTCGTGAGGAGCACCTAATATCACACATCCGTAAGAAAGTATCAACTAATATGATGTTCTACATGCGTGAATTTATCTCGAGCTCACAATCAATCAATCAAGGGTACACTAAGTCGATGATGGATATTATTTCAGAAAACATTTTGATGCATGACATTATCCAGCTTTTTTATTTAGATAGATTTGCTTGTATTTTCAAGCAAGATTGAGTTAATCTAGTACATTGTAATCATTAGACTATACCAATAAATAGCAATAAATAGAACGCTATTGCCTTTTTCTATTTATTTTTTGCCCGATACTAGAAATAATGTTCATTACATTCTTGTTTAGCCAATTTGAAAGCTATTGGATGACTTCGGTATTTTGCCTACTTTATTATATGCACTCAAAGGAAGCATTTGGAGGCTGATTTTGGTGGGTTTTTGCATATCTGTACTAGGGTATAGATCTTTTTTGATTTTTCCCGTTTATTTTGCCAACTTTATGATTATGTAATCAAAGGAAGTATTTGAAGATTGTTTGGATGGATTATGGGTGGTATTTTGCATTATCTGTGTACCTCTTTGAGGGTACATCTTTTAAATTTTTTTCTAGTTTTTTTGCCAATTTATGATTACGTTTAGGCATTATAATGGAAGCATTTGGAGAAAGTTTGGGTGATTTTGGGTGATTTTGCATCAGACTTTACCTTTTGGAGGTACATTTTGACCTTTTTTTTTTTTTTATTTTGCCAACTCATATGATTATGTTTAGGGCATTCTGAAGCATTTGATGATTGTTTGGTGGATTACGGGTGGTATTTTGCATCGTACTTTCTGTACCTCTTTGGAGATTCTGAGACCATTTTAGTTTATTTTGCCAACTCCTTATGATTATGTTTAGGGGCATTTGATGGCGGTTTGGGTGGTTTGGGGGTTTTGCATCACTCTGTGTCTTTGGAGTCTGGATCATTTTGATCTTTTTTTCCAGTTTATTTTTTCAACTCTTATATGATTATGTTTAGGGCATTGCAATGGAAGCATTTGATGGTGGTATTTTGGGTGGTATTTTGCATTTGTACTCTGTGTACCTCTTTGGAGGGTACAGATCTTTTTTAAAATTTTTTTCTAGTTTTTTTTGCCAATTTCTTATGATTACGTTTAGGGCATTATAATGGAAGCATTTGGAGGAAGTTTGGGTGATTTTGGGTGGTTATTTTGCATCTGTACTCTGTGTACCTCTTTGGAGGGTATAGACCATTTTTGACCTTTTTTTCTAGTTTTTTTGCCAACTCCTTATGATTATGTTTAGGGCATTGCAAAGGAAGCATTTGGAGGTGTTTGGATGGATTACGGGTGGTATTTTGCATCGTACTCTGTACCTCTTTGGAGGTCTGAGACCATTTTGATTTTGAGTTTATTTTTCAACTCCTTCTAATTATGTTTAGGGCATTGCAAAGGAAGCATTTGATGGCAGTTTGGGTGGTTTCTGGGGGGTTTAGTATATACTCTGTACCTCTTTGGAGGTCTGAGACCATTTTGATCTTTTTTCCAGTTTATTTTGTCAACTCTTATGATTATGTTTAGGGCATTGCAAATTTGGAGATTAGTTTGGATAAATTGGGTGGTATTTTGCATCGTACTCTGTACCTCTTTGGAGAATCATTTTGACCTTTTTTTAGTTTATTTTGTCAACTCTTATGATTATGTTTAGGGCATTGCAATGGAAGCATTTGGAGGAAGTTTGGATAAATTCTGGGTGGTATTTTGCATTTGTACTCTGTGTACCTCTTTGGATCTGGTTTTGATCTTTTTTTAGTTTTTTTTGCCAACTTATGATTATGTTTAGGGCATTCAAAGGAAGCATTTGGAGATTGTTTGGATGGATTTTGGGTGGTATTTTGCATCATTACTATGTACCTCTTTGGAATCTGATCATTTTGATTTTTTCAGTTTATTTTGCCAACTCTTATGATTATGTTTAGGGCATTCAAGGAAGCATTTGGAGATTGTTTGGATGGATTTTGGTGGTATTTTTGCATCACCTCTGTGTACCTCTTTGGAGAATTCTGACCATTTTGACCTTTTTTGTTTATTTTGCCAACTTATGATTATGTTTAGGGCATTTGGAAGCATTTGATGGGTTTGGGTGATTTTGGGTGGTATTACATCTGTACCTCTTTGGAGGTACACACATTTTGAATTTTTTTTTTTTATTTTGCCAACTTATGATTATGTTTAGGGCATTGAAGCATTTGGAGATTGTTTGGATGGATTTTGGGTGGTATTTTATCTCGTACTCTGTACCTCTTTGGAGAATCTGAGACCATTTTGACCTTTTTTTAGTTTATTTTGCCAAGATTATGTTTAGGGCATTGAGGCATTTGTGAATTGATGGTTTGGGTGGTATTTTTGTAATGTACCTCTTTGGATCATTTTGACCTTTTTTGTTTTTTTTCAACTTCTTATGATTATGTATGCATTTATAGAATCATTTGGAGGAAGTTTGTGGTTTAGGTGGTATTTTACATCGTACTTTTTTGTATGTCTGATTATTTGACCTTATTTGCGTTTTTCTTTTCCAACTTTTTTAACCTCTTTAATCGAATAAATTGACCTCTAAAAAGATATATTATAAAAAAATTGATTATATATAACTTATTTAAATCATTAAACTAATATCTAAAATTTAAAATATATATGCACATGAATAATAGAAATTCATTATTTTAGCATTATTGTAATAAAGACAAATAATAAGGCATTATCACTTTTATAGGGAGGACTTCTCAATATTTGAGTTACCATAAAATGAAGTTTTGTAAAATTGAATAGATTTATAAAAGCATCATTTATATAATTGTTCAAATCAATGATTTTGATTTTGATTTAACTCAAGAAAAAGCCCACTCCATAATGTATTAATCATTATCATCCTGATCAATATCAACCCCAATGTGACACCACATAAATTCCATAATAAATATGTTCAAGTGAGAAAAAACTACGACATGTTAAGCATAATCTACAATAAATGAACTACTAATCAACATTTAGCTTCGAAATATAAAAATATATATAGGTGCAACAAACCATACTTAATTAAATCATCAGATATATACACATCAATGAATATATTTAACAGTCATTAATCATAAAACAAATAACAGAGCCATTTCCAGGAGCGAAAAACCTAAGCATTCATTCAAAGGGTACTTCAGTGACTCTGAATATTTGATCTTCTGAATCAGTGTTCGCTTTTATTTTGAAAGGTAATTTTTTATAGATCCATCTCATAGGAACTGAACCTGAGAATTATCAATCATCACTCTCAAATATAAATAGATCCATATCATATGTGGAAATATACAATGCAGAATCACTCTTGTCAAGGAAATGCTCAATATTCAAGGAAAATATACAATGTAGAATCACTCTTTATGGCGAAATCACTCTTTATTGCATTCTTTATCAATTCCACAAGCATTTATTAAACAAGGGCACACAAGAAGCTAGGCGAGTGAAGAAGGTAAACACATTAAATCATAGAGCAGGAGAATCAACACTGAAACTAACGGTATTAAACTTGTTCACCTCCATTCCAGTCATCTTCTTCTTCTGTTGTGTGACTTGCACGAGGAAAAGAGTAGAGAGGATGAGTTCCCTCCCATTGATCTCTTCCACTTGAAGAAGAGCTCTTGGATTTAGCTTTGGGAGCTTCTGATCGAGGAACAAAATCCATATCAAACAAAATATTGTTCTCACTTTGGATTTTAAGTCCCAAACAAAATGTAGCGTAACTCTTTAAATATTTTCATTTTCTTTTAATCCATCTGGTCTACCTAATCCTGGAGGTTTCACGATTGCCTCCATGTATATTTGGACAAACATTCGATCAACACTATTTTCTTATACTATACTATATGATTGGCCATTTCTCGGATCTTAAAACTGAACAAGTAATTTGATCTAAATAGCGAATAAATCTCAAGTTGGACCAGAAAAAATAGTTAAGAAGAACTAAATTTTGAGTTCTTACAATTTCGGGAAGAATGCTCTTATGGGTGGGTTTGGGCAATGAGTTATAAAATATGCTCGACTTAATATGCCCAACCAGGGGTGTTGAGTGATTATCTATAGCGGCGTAAGATTAACTCGATTCGACAATGATGATATGTTGGATGAACATTTTGCTTCCATCTTTAGGCATAACTCTGGGAAAAAAAGAGACGATTACACATTCGCTTTCATCTAAACAAACAAGAACTAAATCATAATCGAACATTCTGTGAGGTAACATATAATACAAGCATGAAATGTATATATGGGACATCTGAGGCGGCGAGTACTTCTCGGTAGAAACGAAGGAATCAATGTGCATCTAAGAGATATTGATCGTCGCTCATCGATCACCTCATGCAATAATGATATTCCCGAGAATCGTATCACCCTACAGTAATAAATATTTTAAAGTGATCTCGAGCGAATAGGTTATTTTATGTATGAAGGACTGGAGACTTGACTTCGAGCGGGAGCATGATGTCAATAAGATCGAGCATCGGCTTGCAAAATAGCTCGGATGAGAACTCAACATGAAGTGCCTCGATGCGATAAGTGATGATGAAGCTAGTGATGAGCTACATTCTATGAATAAATCTTCATCTCGAGATGATGCATACCTCCGTGATGCTCCTCCACCATGGCGATAGCGGTCATGGGTCATCGACCTATTGGCTCATCATCTTGCTATAAAAAAATTTAGTGATCAGCTAGATTAACTATGAATAAAGGATCGATCTGAGATGATTCATACCTCCGTGATGCTCCTCCATAGCGATGAGTCATCGACCTTTATTACTCATCTTGACCTATAAAAAAAATTTAGTGAAAACTACTATTATCTCAAATTTAAAGAAAGTAACTTAATACCTCTGGCCTTCGGCTTGAGTGGAGGCCACCACATCATTTATTCTTGCTCGAGACTTCACGTAAGTGTGTGTAAAGGGAAGTAGTTTTCCTCTTTTCTGCCGAGCTTTAACACCATGCTCAATCTTTACCAATTCTGGTTTGAGCGTCATGTGTAGTGGTGGCCTCACAAGAACTTCTCTGATCAATTCCACGTGGGCTTCCCCTCTTGAAGTACTCTGATGGAAGCTCACAGCTCCACAGAGCTTCCTCAGTTGTGCCCTCCTCAGGGGTACCTGCGTGGTAGCCTCCCCCTCAGAAGCTCAGTAGCCTCTCTAAAGTTTCCCACATGGTGACCCGATGGAACCTCCACATTTGGGGTGGTGGGACATTTGGCTAGAACATCC
Source organism: Cymbidium sinense (assembly GCA_021442155.1). Classification (NCBI taxonomy): domain Eukaryota; kingdom Viridiplantae; phylum Streptophyta; class Magnoliopsida; order Asparagales; family Orchidaceae; genus Cymbidium; species Cymbidium sinense. Next base: position 183,586,689 of record CM038217.1, read on the forward strand.
TCGATGCGGCAACCCATAAATCAAGCCCATCCAACCTCTATTGTTGTATGGAAAGACATCTTGTCTCTCTCGGGTCCTTCAAACTGAATATCCTCTCCACCACAAAGTCTGTTGGGGGGTAGAGCAGCTAGAAACCGAGGGGGAGAATAGGAGGAGGAGTGAAATGATAGTGGACTTAAAATGGGACTACTATCAGCTCCATGTATGTTGGCGGACAGCTTGAAGGAGCCAGCCTCTCTTCCAATAAGTCCTAATGAAAGGCATACATGGTCAGATAAAAATTTTGAAGACATACAACATAAATAAATACATTCTTATATGACTAAGTGATATTATATATGTCACACGTCCTCCCAAACCGGTGAAAACATTTTTTGGAAACTCTATTTTAGCCATCGCGACATGTGGCTTTCGGGTTCGATGGACTTATGATGCTTATGCTCTAGCCCATATCTACAATGAATATTTTAAGCATAAACTTCAAGACATTATATTTCACAATAATGGAGATATAAAACATACCATCATAAGAGTGACAAAGCCACTCATGTAACCAGCTGCCCTTTGGGTCTGAATCTTTGATGCAATAACATTAAATTTGGAAACTAAAAAGTCCCAAATGGCATCTGCCCAGTTATACTTAGCAAATCTATCTATATCATCGGCATAAACAATCAATTCTGATGCCACCCTGTAATTGTGATATACAAAAAATAGATTTGATAGAAGAAAATATATATAAAGCTGTCTTTGCGCAACGATCACGAATTCTCAGATTCTTGATAGATCAGATGACGTGAGATTCACCATACAACCTTCTCCCCTCGTTTGGCATCCCTCATCATCAACTTCATCGGGGTGAAAGGAATGTCGCCACCCGAAGAAAGCTTGCTTTTCTATGTCCCAAGAAGACATGATCGATGTAATGGCAAGAGTCTTGCTTATCAGTGGAGTCTAATGAATTGATGGAGATGAAGCCTCTTTAAAATGTCTGGCTTTATCGGTAAAGCGTCTGTAATATTATCAATATTTCTTATAGTGCTAGGCCTACACCTCGAAGTTATCCTTTTCCCAGACATGATAAACTTCAAAAAGACAAGTAAGAAGGTCAAAAATGGTTTGAACCTTCCAAAGAGGTACATGGATGCACTAAACCCCAATCACCCAAACTACCATGCTACTTCCATTCTGATACTAAACATAATCATAAGAAGTTGGCAAAAATGAAAAAAGCGTCAAAAATGGTATGTACCCTCAAAGAGGTACAGTCTGGATGCAAAATACCAAATCCATCAAACAATCTTCAAATGCTTCAATGCCTAAATATAATCATAAGAAGTTGGCAAAATAAATGGAAAAAACAATCAAAATGTGGTACCCTCCAAAGAGTACAGTCTGAGTCAAAATAACCACCCAAAATCACCCAAATTGCCATCAAATGCTTCCTTTGCAATGAAATATAATCAAGGAGTTGTCAAAATAAATGGGAAAAAAACTATCAAAATGATGTACCCTCAAAGAGGTACCTGAGTATGATAAAATACCACCAAATCATCCAATCTCCAAATGCTTTCCTAACATAATCATAAAGTTGGCAAAATCTGAAAAAAGCGTCAAAAAATGGTACCCCTATAAAGGGTACACAGTCTGAGCAAAAACCACCCAAAATCCATCAAACAATCTCCAAATGCTTCCTTTGCAATGCCATAATCATAAGAAGTTGGCAAAATAAATGAAAAAGCATCAAAAATGGTGCGTACCTCAAAGTACAGTCTGAATACAAAATACCACCTAGAATCCATCCAACAATCTCAAATGCTTTTTACTAAACATAATCATAAGAAGTTGGCAAAATAAACTTAAAAAAATTATCAAAATGGTCTATACCCTCAAAGGTACAAAGTCTGAGATGTAAAATCACCCAATTCATCAAATAATCTCCAAATGCTTCCTTTGCAATGCCTAAACATAATCATAAGAAGTTAGCAAAATAAAACTGGAAAAAACTATCAAAAATGGTGCTCAAGAGAACTGATGCAAAATAACCCAAAATCACCCAAATTATCTGCTTTCTTTGCAATACTAAACATAATCAAGAAGTTGGCAAAATAAATTGGGAAAAAAAAGGTCAAATGGTGACCCTTCAAAGAGGTACACTGATGCACTAAACCAAAACCACAAACAATCTCAAATGCTTCCTTTTCAATAAACATAATCATAAGAAGTTGGCAAAATAAAGCGAAAAAAATTATCAAAATGTTGTACCCTCAAGAGGTACCAAATCTGATACAAAATATCACCACAAAATCAAACAAAATGCTTCCTTTTCTGATGCCAAAAATAATCATAAGAAGTTGGCAAATAAAGAAAAAAATTGTCAATAATCTCAAAGAGGTACACAGTCTGAATGCAAAATAATACCCAAAATCCAAACCATCAAATGCTTCCTTTACATACATAAGAAGTTGGCAAAATAAAGCAGGAAAAAAAAGGTCAAAATGGTGCATACCCTCAAAGAGGTACAGTCTGATCTGAAAAATCCATCAAATAATCTCCAAATGCTTCCTGTAATATAAACATAATCAGGAGTAAAATAAAATGGGAAAAAAGGTCAAAATGATATGTACCCTCAAAGAATTACAAATGCAAAATATCACCAATTTATCAAACTTCCTCCAAATTCTTCCTGATGCATCATAATCATCGTTGACAAAATATAAAAAAAAGGTCAAAATGATCGTACCCTCCAAATACCTGAGTATAGATGCAAAATACCACCCAAAATCATCAGCGCCATCAAATGCTTCCATTTGAATATAATGAACATAATCTCAGAAACAGCTAGGAAGTAAAGAGCTAAAGTTATATGCTAGAAAGGTGATCTGAGTATACAAAATAACATATAAAAAGCGTATTAATCTTTCACTTTGAGAAGAAGTAAACCCTAAATTTATTCAAGTTAGAATGTGTAAATACCTCATGTAGTCACTATACCTCAATTTATGATTTGTTATATCAGCGGCGATCGCGAGCGTCAGCGAAGAAAAATCCGCGTCGAAAGCCTAAGTTGACTCGAGGAATGTCGAGCGTCGGTAATATTTCGTTCTTCTTCTCTTACTTTTTTGAGCACTTACGGTGGTCGGGCGGAAAATGTATTTGATGCAATCATTATATGGACGTTTTGGGCGAGGTCGCGAGAAATGTCTTTACATCGTCGTCGTTATCTCAGTTAATGTCGCGGGAAAAAAAAACCGGGACGCGTCGTAGTGGATTGGAATCATAGCTATATGCGGACTCTATTTTCTCCTGATTGCCTAACTCGATGAGTGAGTGGCCTGAATCATAAAGCTTCATCGGATCTAGAGCCATTTATTTGATGCTCAGGCTCAACCGTCTGGGGAAAGAGGGAAGATGTCATATCTATGGTTATTGCCTAAATCTCCTCTTTTCTGCCGATATTTTTAGTTTCTTTGGTGCATGGGCGGATATAAAGTGGGGTTAATGGGGGAAAAAAAAAGGACAACTTTAAATTCCAACAAATTTTAAATCCCGCTTCTCCATTTTATCTTAAATCCCAAATTTTGTAAATCCTGTTAATTGAATTTACTGGATTTACACACATTAAAGTTCAAAATAAGGAGTGGGAGAAAGGATGAGGTTATGAAAATAGTGACAGTCTTCTATGTCACGATCCTATTCTTTATGGAAGTATAATAACTTGACGAATCTCTAATATAAGCTTTGATCATAAAAGATGGCGATCTCTTGCACTGGGTTTTTGTTTTAGGTGATGGTTAAATATTGATAGATGAATGATAGCATAATATATTTTTTTTGGGTGTCCTACAATGCTTTGCATCTCCTTTGCGAGGTCATTGTTTTTCTCGTAAGCAAAATCTCTCGGTTGACTGAAAACAAAAGAAATTAATAATTTAATGAAATGTGATTAAATGAATTAAGCTATTTAAGTTGTGAGGACAATCAGTGAAGAAGCAAAAATCATTACAAACTATTTAACTAATATTGGCAGCGCGGAGACAAACAGTTAGAGAGGGTTCTTCGCAGCGCGGAGACAAAACAGTCTTAGAGAGGGTTCTTGGCAACTAGATATAATATTGAGGGAAATTTTAAATTAGTCATAATTATAAGTTTAATTAGTTAATTAGATATCAAAAAAAATTAATAAAATAAGTCAAGTCATCCGTTGAAATGGCATTATGGCATTAACGCCGTGTCGATTGATCTGCCTTAATTTTTTTAAAAAAAAATTAGAAGCATTTGATTATTTTGCTTATATCTCTATCCAGGTGGAATGAGCTTAGTATAGTTGGAATCGTAAAGAAATTTTTCTTTTGTTGATCAAAATTAAGATTGTATTCTATAAGCAGCACTTTTTTAATACGAAAAAACGGCGACTGAAATTTTTGGTAGTCTTTATTTGTCTATCTCGGACTCGTCATTAATCAGTGAGCTTAGTATCGTTTAATCAGAACAAATTTTTCATAATTTTCATGTTGATCAAAATTATAATTGTAAGATACACTACAATTATTATAATACTAAAACATAAATACATACATATGCTCTCAAACCTTGAATGAGCATTTTTTGTAAGAAATTTGTAATAATATAATTTAATACTAAAATATAGACTTAAATAGAATAATATTATTTAATAATAGTGCAAACAATAATAAATTTAATAAAAAATAATATTAGAATTTAATAAATATTTAGTAACATAAAATAATATAATTTCAGATCTAAACAATCAAAGTCAAAAAAAACTTTCAGATAACTCATCAATAAAATCAATGAAACTAACCCAAAATAATAATAATTATTATTATTTATTATTATTATTATTATTATTATTATTATTATTATTATTTAGAATACTCTCATTCTCTAAAAAATAATAAATTCATCAGACAAACAATAATAAAATAATTTAACTTTTATTTAATTTTAATATTTTATTTTAATTACTTTTTTTCCATCCAACTTAATTATCATGGCATGTAATCCACCAAAATAATAATAAACTAATAACACACTCTATAGACACACCTTAAATTATTAAATTTTCGGGCGACTATCCTAATTTATGATCAACATGAAAGTTATGGGGAATTTTGTTATGTTTTCAAAGATACCAAGCTCGCATGATTCCGATATCCGGTGAGTCCGATATAGACAAATAAAGGTGGCTACTCAAAAAATTCGGTCAGTCTGTATTTTTCAGCGTATTTATAGCTGCAATCTTAATTTTGATCATGAAAGTTGTGAAAATTTTGTTATGATTCATACTAATTCATTCGATTATCTAGATGAGGTAGATATATGTAAAATATTGCAGCTGTCCCTAATTTTTTGAAAAAAATTAAGCGGTAGGCGATGATGTGGATCATACATTGTGCATCGTCGTCCTTCAATGATGACTTTTATTTTGTTATTTTTTTTATTACTAATTAACTAATTAAATATATAATTATGACTAATTTAAAATTTTACTCAATATTATATCTAGTTGCGAAGAACCTTTTCTAAGATTGTTTGTCTCCGCGCTGCGAAGAACCTTTTGACTGTTTGTCTCCGCGCTGCCAACATTAGTTAAATAGTTCGTAATAATTTTTGCTTCTTCACCGATTGTCCTCACAACTTAAATAACTTAAATTCATTTAATATTGTAGAAAACTTACATGTTTATATCTATTTAATATTTAAATTCTTCTATTTATCTACATATTACTTAAAAAGTAAATATTAAAATTAAATATGACAGTATTGTCTCTTTTGTTATTGTGCTCTTAAAATAATTATTTCATAATAAGAGAAGTCATCAGCTCTTATAAATGCTTTGATAAAATATGTTGAGGGATTGATGGCTCAATCAATTAAAATCATATCATTTTATTATCCCGGATTTATCATACTATAGTTTACTTTGCCTTTTCAAAATTTTATGAGATTTAGAAAGATTTTTTTTACTAAACCCGATGTAAAACCATCAAAATTCATCATTGGAAAGGTAATCATTAATTATATGATAAATTATTGAATTAATGCTCTGATTATTGTGAGACAAAATTGGAACAAATAAAGATCTAAAGAAAATAAAATATAAACATAAGAACCAAAGGAACATCATAATTTACGTGAAAATTTTAAAATATGAAAATATCAGAGAGCTACATCATATCAAGAAATTCATTATAAAAAATATTTTTGCAAAATCTTTCTGTGATCAAGCTTTTCTAGAACTTTTCATGCCTCTCATATTCGAGAAAATGCGTCAGTCACGCGTATCTTCGTCAGGACTCAATCCAACCCGTGTCGGTTTTCCCATTTTAGCGATTAACGCGAATATACATATGACGTAAAGACATTTCCCTGCTCGACCCCGTAAGTGTCGTTGGAATGCGGGAGGAATTTAAAAGAAATATATATGATTTAGGGTTTAGGTTTAGTTTTTTTTAGCAAAATGAGCTCAAGAGAAATAGAAAATCTCATTTCCTTTTACAAGAACCATGAAGATGGAACGTTGAAATAACAATTTAGGCGGATGTATTAAATAGAAATTCATCGGTAATATTTCTCGTGCATTTTTTCTACATTTTGTTAGTGATATTCTTGATCTGTCTGAAGAGAATATGTTCATTACATCCAATTAGAAGCAATTTGGATGCTTTTTTGTTGAATTTTTATTTTTGAGTATTATTTTGCATCTGTACTCTGTGTACCTCTTTGGAGGATACAGAGCTTTTAGGAACTTCTTTTTCCAGTATATTTTGACTGTTTCTTGAGATAATATTCATTACATTATAATGGAAGCAATCTGGGAGCTGCTTGGATGATTTCTGTGAGCTTTTTTGCATCTGTACTCTGTGTACCTCTTTCAAATGCATCACTTTTTTTCCGCTTTATTTTGCCTACTCTTACGATTATATTTTGCATTCCAATGGAAGCATCGGAGGTTGCTTTTAGTAGATCAGATTCAGTGGTACCTCTTGAAGGGTACAGATCATTTTTTTGACCTTTTTTTTTCCTTTATTTTGCCCGCTTCTTATGATTATGTTTAGGTATTCCAATGGAAGCATTTGAGGCGCTTGATGGTTTCTGGTGGTATTTTATTTCTCTCAGACCTCTTTGAGGGTACAAGTCATTTTTGACCTTTTTTTTCCGCTTTATTTTGTCAACTTTTATGATTATGATTGTTCCCAATGGAAGCATTTGGAGGCATTTTGATGTTTCTGGGGTATTTTGCATCTGGTACATCTTTTGAGGGTACGTGATCATTTTGACCTTTATTTTCGCTTTATTTTGCCAACTTTTATGATTATATTTTGGGCATTCCAATGAAAGCATTTGAGGCGCTTGATGGTTTCTTGGTATTTTATATGTACTGGGTACTTTGGAGGGTACGTGATCATTTTGACCTTTATTTTCGCTTTATTTTTCCCGCTCGATTATGTTTATTCCAATAAAAGCATTTGAGGCGCTTGATGGTTTCGGTGGTATTTTGATTCAGATCGTACCTCTTTGGAGGGTACAGATCATTTATGACCTTTTTTCCAGTTTATTTTGCCTACTTTTAATTGTGTTTAGTAACTACAATGGAAGCATTTGGAGGCGCTTTGATGGTTTCGGTGATTTTTTGCATCTATACTCTAGACTTTTGAGGGTACAAATCATTTAATTCTTTTGCCGCTTTATTTTTCCTACTTTGATTGTGTTTAGGCATTCCAATGGAAGCATTTGAGATGCTTGATGATTTCGTGGTATTTTACATCTCATTGTACCTCTTTGAGGGTACATCATTTTGACCTTTTTTTTCCATTTATTTTGCCTACTTTATGCTTATGTTTAGGCATTCCAATGGAAGCATTTGGAGGCATTTTGATGGGGTGGTATTACATCTATACTCAGGTACCTCTTTGAGGGTACAGATCATTTTGACCTTTTTTTTCCTTTATTTTGCTTTCTTATGATTATATTTTAGGCATTATAATGGAAGCATTTGGAGACGCTTTGGATGGTTTCTGGGCTATTTTGCATACAGATTCTGTGTCTCTTTGGAGGGTACAGATCATTGGACTTTTTTTTTATTTTGCCTGCTTATTGAGATTATATTTAGCATTCCAATGGAAGCATTTGGAGGAATTTGGATAGTTTCGGTGTATTTTGCATCTATACTGTACCTCTTTGAGGGTACAGATCATTTTGACCTTTTTTCCAATTTATTTTGCTTTATATATTGTGCATTCCAATGGAAGCATTTGGAGATTTGGATAGTTTCTGGGGTTTTTTATATCTCTGTACCTCTTTGAGGGTACAGATCATTTTGACCTTTTTTTAGTTTATTTTATCTATTTATGAGATTATGTCTAGGCATTCCAATGGAAGTATTTGAGGCATTTGGATGGTTTCTGGTATTTTATTCATGCTACCTCTTCTTTGAGGGTACATCATTTCTAACCTTTATTTCTAGTTTATTTTTATTTATGATTATGGCATTCCAATGGAAGCATTTGGAGGTTTGGATGATGGTGGTATTTGCATCGTATTACCTTTTGGGGGCACATCATGGCCTTTTTTCCATTTTATTTTGCCGCTTCTTGATTGTAGGCATTCCAATGGAAGCATTTGAGATATTTGGATGGTTTCCAGCTTTTTTGCATTGTAGATCTTTTAGAGGTACATCAAGGACTGTCATTTATTGAGATTATTTGGGCATTCCAATGGACTATTTGAGATCGCTTGGATGGTGGCTTTTATCAGATTGTACTTGAGGGTACAAATCATTTTTACCTTTATTTTAATTTATTTTTTTATTTATTGAGATTATATTTTGGCATTATAATGGAAGCATTTGGAGAGTTTGGATAGTGAGAGGTATTTTGCATCAGACTGTACTGGAGGGTACAAAGCACAAGGACCTTTTGCCGGCCTACTTCTTTGATTATGTTTAGTATTCTACTGGAAGCATTTGAGACTGCTTGGATGATTTCTAGGTATTTTGATCTCAGATTTCATAATATGGTGACAAATTTAAAAGCCTCTTAATCTATTGTATTTACAATATTGAATTGAAAATAATTATTATATAATTAAATGTTAAAAGTTATCTGTTTCGGATAAGTTTCATTACAATTATAACATAATTAAAATTTTCATATTGCAATGCGACGAAAAAAAATACTAGTTTTAATAATAAGTTAACTTATTTTTTTTTTGTTTCATCTAAATAAATAGACAAGTCAGTCTGATAAGATTCAAGTTGATATTCAACTTCATTTCACTCACTCGAGCATACTAAGAATACATATGAGCTAATTTTTTTAACGCTTTTTTTTATAATAAAAATAGCTAACAACAATCTTAATTGTATTTTAATACATATCGCCTAAAATTAAAATAAAATATCATGATTTTACAATCAAAATTTACTTACACCAACCACAAATATTTTACCATAGAACTTTTAAAAAAAGATAATCCCTAATGGCTAATCTAATTTAATTTTATGCATTAATTTTATGCACTCCTGATAACATTTATTTTATGCATTCTGCATTAATTTTATATGCATCTCGCTCATAACAAAATGACCATACCATAAAAAATAATTTTAAATACGATTTCTTTCAAGAGTATATAAAACCAAATCCATAAGATAAAAATATGATTCGAGTAAAATATCATCCTAGAGTAAAATATCAGTGAAATCAAACTATATGATATGAGAGAAAAGAAGTTACAAAAAATAGAGTAAAATATCATCCCAAATCCATAAACGATCCATGCACTTCAACAAAAATAGCTAAGTCTTCGAAGCCACCGAACCGATGCATTATACAAAATCCTATATCAAACTAAATACTATTGTTCTAATTTTGGATTTTTAAGTGATAAAACAAAATGTAGGTAGTTAACTCTAAATATATTCATCTTCTTTGGCCAATGGTGCCTACCCATTGAGGTTTGTTGATCACGCCACATGTATTTTGGTGACAAATATTCCAGCCGACACTATTTGTTGACCCATCCACTCAATTTTTCGATTGGCCATATTTTGGGATCGCCGCAAAAGACCGCATCTTCAACAAGTAATTTGATCTAAATAGCCAGAACAAAATCTCAATAAGTTGGCCCAGGAAAAAAAATAGTTAAGAAGAACCAAATTTGAAAATTGTTCTTACGATCTCAGGAAGAATGCTCTTATGGGTTGGTTTGGGTAATGAGTCGTAAAAATACCAGGCCCCTGACTTAATATACTCAACCAGGAGTGTTTAGTGTTGATTATCTATAATCAAGAAGATTAACTTAGCTCACAATCGGCATGACATGCCGATGAACATTTTGCTTTCCATCTTAGCCGACTGCATAACTCGTAGAAAAGAAGAGAACGATTATACATTATAGCTTTTATCTAAACAAACAAGAATCCGTAATACCCAACATTCTGTGGGGTAACATACCCAATGCAAGTATGAAATGTACAAATAGGGACATACAAACATGTAATGAATACTTCTCAAGTAAGAAGGCGAAGACATCAAGCATCGAGATATTGATCACAAGAACTCATCGATCTTCCCTCATGCAATAATGATATTCCCATCCGCGAATACTGTATCACCCCTGCAAGTGATACTATTTTAAAGTGATCTTAAATAAATGAATAGGTTATTTTATGTATGAAGGAGATGATTGAGGATTGACTTACTTGTCCTCGAGAGCATGACGCGGTCAATAAGATCGAGCATCGCTTAGGCAAAAAATTCGATGAGAACTCAACAACATGAAGTGCCTCCGATGCGCAACAAATTATCGATGACAAAGTTAGTGATGAAGAGCTAGATTCACTATGAATAAAGGATCGAGCCGAGATGATTCATACCTCGATGATGCTCCTCCACCACAACGATAGCAGTTTATGGGTCATTGACCTTCATTGGCTTATCTTTGTGAACCTATAAAAAAATTTAGTGAAATCTATTTCTATCTCAAATTTAAAAGAAAGTAACTACCTGCTCCTCTCTTGAGTGGAGGCCACCCACATCACTTATTCTTGCTCGAGACTTCTGTAAGTGTGTGTGTGAAGGAAGAAATGACTTTCCTCTTTCTTATCTGTCGAGCTTTAACACCATGCTCAATGCTGCCGATTATAGGTTTTAGAGCATCATCATGTGTAGTGGTGGCCTTCACAAGAACTTCTCCTACGATCAATTTCACATGGGCTTCCCCTTTTGAAGTATCCAACTCCACAATGGAAGCTCCTATGGTAACCTCCACAAGAGCTTCCTCTATGGTACCCTCCTCAGGGGCTTTACATGTGGTAGCCTCCCCAAGGGTACCCTCCATAGGGGAAGCTCCTGTGGTAGCCTCCTGAAGAGTTTCCCCTGTGGTGACCCCCACAGGAACCTCCCCTACATTTGGGGTGGTAGGACCCCACTGCCTGGCAAGAACTTCCTCGATAGCAGCAACCCGCAAATCAAGCCCATCCATCCTCTCCGTCATTGTTGCATGAAAAGACGATACTGTCTCTTTCAAGTCCTTGAAACTTGCAAGTATCCTCTCCACCAAAAGTCTGTGGGGGTAGTAGCAAAGGCGGGAGCTAGACTAGATGGGGAGAATATCGAGGAGAGACATAAGGAGAGTCGATTGGGGCTACACTAATTGGACTTAAAATGGGATTGCTATTGGGCTCCACATGTGTGTGTGGGTGTTGGGGACACCGAAGGAGCCAGTTCTCCTTCTAATATGTCCTCGAATGAAAGGCATACGTGATAAAGCGATAAAAAATGTGAAGACATACAACATAAATAAATACATTCTTATATGAACTAAGTGATATTATTATATGTCACATCCTCCCAACCGGTGAAAGTATTTTTTGGAAACTCTATTTTTGCCCATCGCGGTATCGCGTCTGCGGGTAGATGGCGGGCTTATGATGCTTATGTGCTTAGCCCATATCTACAATGAATATTTTAACAGTAAACTTCATCACATTAAATTACACTCACGGAGATATAAAACATACCATCGGAGTGACAAAGCCACTCATGTAACCGCCCTCGCGAATCTTTGATGCAATAACATCAAATTGGGAAACTAGAAAGTCCTAAATGGCCTCTGCCTAGTTGTATTCAGCAAATCTATATATGTCATCGGCATAGGCAATCAATTTTGATGCCACCCTGTAATTGTGATATACAAAAAATATATTTAATAGCAGAAAATGTATATACAACTGCACAAACTGTGCTACAAGCAATGAGTCATCTGAATTCTCAATTTGATTCTTGTAGTCCGATGAACTGAACAACGACAGCGGAGATTTCTATCATAAGACCTTCTCCCCTCTGTTTGACATCCCTATCATCAATGCAACTTCATCGGGTGTGAAAGGAATGTACTGCCCACCCAATAAGAAAACTTACTTTTCTATGTCCCAGCAAGACAGGATCGATGTAATGGCAACTGAGTCTTGCTTAATTTTATGGAGTCTAATGAATTGATGGAGATGAAGCCTCTTTAAAATGGCAGTGGCTTCATCAGTAAAGCATCTTTATATATTCGAACAGTTTTACGTGGTAGGGCATCTCAAAGTTATCCTTTTCCAAACATGATAAACTTCAAAAGAAAAGTCATGGGTCAAAATGATCACGTACCCTCAAAAGTACCAGAGTACAAATACAAAATATCACCTAGAAACCATCCAAACTGCCTCCAAATGCTTCCATTGGAATGCCTAAACATAATCATAAGTAAGCAAAATAAAGCGGAAAAAAGGTCAAAATGATCACGTACCCTTCAAAGAGGTACAGTACAGTCTGCGACCGAAACCATCCAAGCGTCTCCAAATGCTTCCATTGTAGTGCCTAACACAATCAAAAAGTAGGCAAAATAAACTAGAAAAAAAGGTCATAAATGATCGTACCCTCCAGAGGAGCAAGAAATCTGATGCAAAATACCACCGAAACCATCTAAAGCGCCTCCAAATGCTTCCATTGGAATACCTAAACATAATCATAAGAAGCAAAATAAACTGAAAATAAAGGTCAAATGATATGCAAAGAGGTACAGTCTGAGTCAAAAATCAAAGAAACCATCAAGCCTCCAAATGCTTCCATTGGAATGCCTAGACATAATCTCTCAATAAAGCGGCAAAATAAATTGGAAAAAAAGTTCAAAATGATGTACCCTCCAAAGAGGTACACGGTCTGATACAAAATATCCCGAAATTATCCAAATGCCTCCAAATGCTTCCATTGGAATGCCACAACATAAGCATAAGTAGGCAAAATAAAGCGGAAAAAAAGTCAAAATGATGTACCCTCAAAGAGGAATCTGATACAAATACCCCCAGAAACCATCCAAATAGTCTCCAAATGCTTCCATTGGAATGCTCTAAACATAATCAAAAGAAGTAGGCAAAATAAACTGGCAAAAGAAGTCCCTAAATGATCTGTACCATCCAATTTGGTACAGAGAGTACAGATGAAAAATATCTCCCAGAAACTATCCAAACAGTCTCCAAATGCTTCCATTGGAATGCCCTAAATACAATCAAAAGAAGTAGGCAAAATAAACTAAAAAAAAGGTCAAAAATGATCTGTACCCTCCAAAGAGGTACAGTCTGATGCAAAATACCACCAACCATCAAAGCGCCTCCAAATGCTTCCATTGGAATGCCTAAACATAATCATAAGAAGTTGGCAAAATAAAGCGAAAAAAAAAATCAAAATGATCTGTACCCTCAAAGAGGTACACGAGTACTGCAAAATACCACCAAATCATCCAAAGCTCCAAATGCTTCCATTGGAATGCCTAAACATAATCATAAAGCGGCAAAATAAACTATAAAAAAAGGTTAAAATGATCGTACCCTCAAAGAGGTACAGTCTGATATAAAATACCACCTAGAAACCATCCAAACTGCCTCCAAATGCTTCTATTGAAATGCCCTAAACATAATCATAAGAAGTAGGCAAAATAAACTGGAAAAAAAAGATCAAAAATGATCTGTACCCTCCAAAGAGATACACAAAGTACATATGCAAAATACCCCCCAGAAACTATCCAAAATACCTCCAAATGCTTCCATTGAAATGCTCTAAACATAAGCATAAGAAGTAGGCAAAATAAATTGGAAAAAAAGTCCCTAAATGATTTGTACCCTCCAAAGAGGTACAGAGAGTACATATGCAAAATACCTCCCAGAAACCATCCAAATAGTCTCCAAATGCTTCCATTAGAATGCCCTAAATATAATCTCAATAAACAGGCAAAATAAACTGGGAAAAAAGGTCACAAATGATCTGTACCCTCCAAAGAGGTACACAGAGTACAGATACAAAAAAGCCACCAGAAACCATCCAAACAGTCTCCAAATGCTTCCATTGTAATGCCCTAAACACAATCAAAAGAAGTAGGCAAAATAAATTGGAAAAAAGGCCATAAATGATCTGTACCCTCCAAAGAGGTACAGAGAGTATAGATACAAAATATCACCCAGAAACCATCCAAACAGTCTCCAAATGCTTCCATTGGAATGCCCTAAACATAATCATAAGAAGTAGGCAAAATAAACTGGGAAAAAAGGTCAAAAATGATCTGTACCCTCCAAAGAGGTGAATCTGATGCAAAAAATCACCAAAACCATCCAAAGCCTCCAAATACTTTCATTGGAATGCCTAATCATAAGAAGTAGGCAAAATAAACTGAAAAAAAAAGTCAAAAATGATATGTACCCTCCAAAGAGGTACACAGAGTACAGATGCAAAATACCACTCAAAAATTATCCAAACTGCCTCCAAATGCTTCCATTGAAATGCCCTAAATATAATCTTAATAAACAGACAAAATAAACTAGAAAAAAGGTCAAAAATGATCTGTACCCTCCAAAGAGGTACACAGAGTACAAATGCAAAATACCACCCAAACTGCCTCCAAATGCTTCCTTTGGAATGCCCTAAACATAATCATAAGTAGGCAAAATAAACTGCAAAAAAAGGTCAAAAATGATCTGTACCCTCTAAAGAGGTACACAGAATACAGATGCAAAATACCACCCAGAAATCATCCAAACTACCATCAAATTGCTTACATTTGAATATAATGAACATAATCTCAAGAAACAGGCTAAGGAAACTGGAAAAAAAGCCCTAAATGTTATGTACCCTCGAGAGAGGTATAGAGAGTACAGATATAAAATAACATATAAAAAATAGCCAATCTTTCACTGGACAGTGAGAAGAATAGAGAAACTCCTAAATTCATTCCGAGTTCGGGAATGCATGTGTAAATACCTCATGTAGTCACCTACAATACCTCAATTTTTGATTTGCTATATCAGCGGCGAAGGCGCGTGTCGATTGAGAGTGGGAGCTAAGCTGAGAAAAAATCCTTCGTCGAAAGAAAGCCCTAAACTATTCTGTGACGAGGAATGTCGAACGTCGGTAATATTTCTTGTTCTTCTTCTCCCGCTTTTTGAACGAGACGGGCCGGGTCAAGCCAGGGGAAGTGTAAATGGTGTCGTGCAAAATCCATCCATGCTTATGGGCCGGGTCAGGTCAGGGGAAATGTCTTTACAGCGCTGTCCGTTATGTTACTGCTCCGTTAACCGCTAAAATGAGAAAAAAAAACCGGGGCCGCAGTTGGAGTCCTCACGTAGCTGCGTCAAACGTAATATTTTCTCCTCATATTCTAGGGGCGAAATTACATCATTCAAGAACAAAAAAATAGTTACTTGAAAATGTTTTAAATAGGTCGAAAATGATTCTATTATGATGCAACTCATTACTACAAAGACAACTAATTATCAACCTGAAGCCACCTACAAAGAACCATAACCTTTGATTCGTTTAATCCTTTTAATTAGTATTAATATTTGTTAAGATAATATAGTTTTTAATTGTATTTCCTATCATTAGAATATGGATTATATTAGGATATATTTACACGTATAATTAGGGAATGGGGAAGAGGATAAGGGACCATTTTTCTATTTTGCAATAGCACGTTTCTCTGTTGAAAATATTTTTGTTTTCATTTTCTTTATTCTATTTTGCTGGAGTGTAATCGCTGCTTGCACCAGTTTTGGTATCAAAGCATGGTCGACTCTGAAAAATGCACGGCGGCGTTCGTGGACTGGATGCTTTTGAAGTGTTGTCCGTCATCGTAAGCTTGCGTGCTTGGATTTAGATTTTTTGACGTTAGTGGCGAAGTGAGGCATGACCGAGGCCCTTCACGCGTGGGAATCCTTCCCGAGAATCACCGCAACTCGGCAACCACAAGCTTGATGATCCCAACACGGGAGTTGGAGACCCCAATTCAATTCGACCCCTTTTATTGAAGATTGATCGGCACCGTGAAGGATAATGTTCAAGGCACCGATTCGGCAAACTGAACCGACCAATCACCCACCGAAGGAATACTAGAAACTACAACCCAGATGAGTTCAGAGTGAAACTCAATATACCCTACTTTGATGGCCATTTGCACATTGAAGATTACCTTGATTGGGAACAAGCTGTTGAATCCTTTTTCAAGTACACGGACATTGATCCAGAATGACAAGTTTAATATGTTGCTTGTCGACTAAAGGGCGGAGCAAGTGCTTGGTAGATCCAGTTAACCCAAACCCAGAGAAGGGGAGGCGAGCGCAGTGTTAAAAGTTGGATGAAGATGAAACAAATAATGAGTCATTTTTTACCTTCTAATTATGAGCTGTTATTATATCTACAATATCAGAAGTGTGCTCAAGGAGATCGTTCCATAAGTTCCTATACTGAGGAATTTTATCGGCTTAAACAACCTAAACGACAACACCAACTTGCAAGATATGTTTGGGGGGGCGCCGAAGGAATTGATTCAGGATAAATTAGAAATGAATTCAATATGGTCCCTATCTCAAGCTGTTAGTTATGCTTTTAAGGCCGAACAACGGCAATCAAGGCAAGCTAAATCTGCTCAAAATGGAAGAGGATCAAATTATTCTAATTCAGAAATGAACCCTAAAACCCAAACTTTGATTTGTTGAATTTTATTTTCAATATTATCTACATATATTTTGTGCAAGAGCTTTAGTCTTCGTATTTCACTTTTGCATATTGTGTTTGAAAGTTTTTAAGTTCATTCATTTTTATCAAATATAAATATAAGTTTGAGCTCTTCAATTTCATTTTTCTTAATATTATTTTTTGAGATTGAGTGCAAAATTATTTTAAAATTTAAAAGTTTGATATTTCGAATTATATATTCTTTTCTTGTTGTTTTGAACTTATTTTAGAGTTGTACTTGCTTGGTGTGAGAAAGTACGTGTTGGGGTTGTACATGTTCGGTGTAGGAAAATATGTGTTGGGGCTATACTTGCTCGATGTAGGAAAGTACGTGTTAGTATTGTACTTGCCCAATATAGGAAAGTACAAAATATTAGTTATAATTTCAATTTATTTAGTGAATCCTTAGTTAGGGTGACTAGGCGTGTTTGTATGTCGATTTTGTATTTTTGCCAAACCATATAAACAATTTCCGAGTCTCTTATGTTTACTTTTCTACATTTAATTTGGTTGTTGCTTTGCTCTTTCATTATAAACAACTTTATATGTTTTATAACTATTTTTTTACAAAGTTTTCAGAATTAAGTTTTAATTTGAAAATCTTTTAAAATACCCAATTTACGCTCCCTCTTGTGTGTCATAGCCTCTTAACAATTTTTACAATCTAAACAATTTATTTTTTTTCTTTTAAAAAAATAATTAGTTTGTATTTTACTAAGTCTATTCTTATAATAATAATATACTCATCTCTTTTCTTAAATAAAATATTAATAACTATAAAATCATAAAATAAAGTAAAATCAAATATAATTTTACTTACTTCATTAGTCACTCTAAGCACATAGCTATAATGAATATTTTTAAAATCTTCTATCACTCTACCAATTTGTCTATTTAAATTTTCTCTAATAAATATCTTTTAAAGAGATATTCTTTAGATTAATCGCTCAAAGTCATTTCAAAATTTTCTTTTGAGTCTACATCCAAATCCACTTGAGGACCATGAACATTTTAACATTAATAATATTAGTGCCAACAACAATTTTTAAAGCTATAATTCAATCTCTAATCCTATTAATATCTACGATATTATCCGTTAAATTTTTATTTATAATCATACCCACGAAATTTATAATTTGACTTTTTCTTGAATACCAAAGTCTAAAACTGAAACTATCAATTTTCTTGGCCTTCTCCCCAACTCATTTGATTTCATGAATACATAAAATATTTATCTTCTTATAATCCATAATATCTATTAATTCCATTAATTTACTTATAAAAATGCTTATATTTCAAGTTCCTAGCTTAATTTGAGTTCCATAAACTAACTTCTTGACCCACGTTCGTTCATAATGTGAGAACTCTTGCTTATTTAATATTCGACAAAGATGTCGATGTAGCAGCCTTTGAACACTTTTCACTATATTCAAGTTATACAATGTGTCGCTTCTAAGGAACGCCCTAGCATTAGCACAATGTAATAAAAGATTCATGTCATGATTATTTTTTGATAAGTTTTATGTTGGCTATCCACTACCTAATGCATCCCTCAAAGAACTAAAAAATGGTGCAAAAAATGAAAACCTCAAATAGAGAAGCATCGACATGGGTGAGCTTTTGAAGAAAAACAAATGAAAATTACTTGAGATCAAGAATTTTTCATGGATCCTTACTGAGAGCTTTGTCGGAGCTGGAAATGAAAGGCAACCTTCTGCTAGCTACCTCACTACCTTGTTGCCATTTGTGAATTACTGCAAAGGTGTTTGATGGATACAGATTTCTTGATGCCACTGGTGTCCTAATGTGTCTCATTTTTTAGTCGCAATTTTGGGTAAAAAATAGGATATAATGCAGTGCTAAACGTCTGGCATAGTGTGTATTAAAACACACAGTAGTGTGACTGCTCTTCCAAATAAACTCTTAATCTCACCAACATCTCATCAAAATCATCGAACTTGTCAAAATTGATGTGCATACAGATATATAATACTCTAAAAATCTTCTAAAATCTTGTGTGTTGCTCCTTTTGTGTGATGAGCAAAAAATAGTGCACTCTTTTTTTAGCTTGATAGGGAAAACTTAGATGATACTTGTCACGTGATAAGTAAGCTTCGTGCAAGTTTTTCTTAGAGTGGCTAAGAAAATTATAGAATGTAATATTTTCATGTAAGTATTTTATACATGAATTTCATAGCATGTTGGTTTCAATGAGTACAGCCATGATATCTTATGACATCAATCATACATGTCTTTCTTAGCATGATAAGCATGCTCAGATTGAACATGAAATTAACTCATTGCCTAACATTGCAAACTACAAAATTGTATTATGTTGTTGTACTAAAATTCATGCAATCATGCAATGTAAATACACTAAAACAAACGTAATCAATTTTAATATGCCCACATGTACTCAAACAAGTGCTAAACATTTAAATTTAGTGTCGAGGATTTTGTGCCAGTCAAAATAAAATAGATTCATAATTTATCTTGTTTTGAAGGGCTTAGATCCAAATCAAAATCTTGCAATTTTTTAAAATTCAATCTCGTTAAGAACCTAGGTGACCCCATGTGCCTAGACATATCTTCTTAATTTTTAAACTTAGTGTTCGAGGATATTACACAGGGCAAAAGTAAAAAATTGACCCATATTACTCTTTCTCAATGAAACATGCAAATATTTTAATAAATTAATAATTATTTTTAAAATGCAAAATCTTAAAGATTGATGCATGTGCATTTTTATAAGCGAGGCGCTTCGTCTATATGAAAGAGTTATAAGTTTGCTTTAACTAGTCCAGTTTTTCTCATAAAAATATGAGTTGAGAGTACAACAACAACAACAACAACAACAAACCCTTGTCCTACTACATGCATCGTCTTTAGCTTAAATCCTTTGCAATTTGCATATTCTTTTGCACTATCTTTATTCTTAAAAATAGGAACCGATAAACTCTTTCTGCATTCATCTAACATTTTGTCTTTAAAATAATATTAAAAAGATTATTAAGTTATGAAATTCCTTAGTCTCTTAAACATTTCCATACTTCTATTAGAATAACATTCGGTGCTACTGCTTTTCCATACATTACTTTTTCTAAAGCCTCTCAAACTTTAATTTTATTAATACAATGATAAAAAAAGTTATTTTTATTTAGAGTATTAAGGTCAGTAAAGTTAATTGTATTTTCATAACCTTCATTGGAAAGTTTATCAAAATATCTTATCTACTTAAATTAACTCTTCTATTCTAAGAAAAATATTTTTTTTCTTAATTTTTGATCCACTTTACTTATCTAAATTTTTCCTTATCCTATCTCTTTATTTATTTAATTTATACATATATCTTTTGCCATTTTTAATATCCAATTTATTATATAAATGACTAAATATTCATTTATTTGCATCATATATTATTTTCTTAGAATTCGTACAAGCTATTTTATGTCTTTCCCAATTATCTAAATCATTACATCTGAACCAATTTTTATAATATTTTTTCTTTTTTTATCATTTCTTACGCATCTTACCTTTACCACCTATTATTTTTACTAATAAGAGCCTTTCTTTTCGATTTTCTAAGTACAATTTTTTTGCAACTTGTTTAATCTCACTTGCTATCTTTTTATCATAGCATTAGCTTCTTCATAAACATTCTAAATTATAAGATCTTATAGCTTACTCTTTAAAATATTTTTATTAGCATTCAACAACTATTTTTATTTAATCTTATGACAATATTTTGATTTATTATTAATCTTCCAACCCTTCATCGTAAAATTCACAAAAAAGTAGTCGATATTGAATACTAAGAAGATTTTATATTTTTTTATAATCTAAATAATCTATTTTTCTTTTCAAAAAAATAATGAATATACATTTTACTAGATCCAAATTTATAAGTGATAATGTGCTCATATTTTTTAAAAAAAATAAAGAGCAATCATCAAATCAAATGTAAAGCAAAATTCAAGATGGTTATATCTTTTTTATTAGTCACTGCAAACTTATTGCTACCATAAATGCTTTTAAAATATTCTACCACTCTATCAACATATTCATTTAAATCTTCTCCAATAAATACTCTTTTTACAAGTTGTATCTTTTGTATGAATTCTTCTCTTATTCCAAAATTTTCCTTTTGAACATACATCTAAATCTACTTGAGGGGCATACACTTATAACATTAATAATCTTAATATTAATGATAAATTTTAAAACTATAATTTTATCTCTAATTCTATTGATTTTCATAATATTATTCTTCAAATTCTTTATCTATAATCACACATACACTATTTTTATTATGACTTCTATATGAATAACAAATTTTAAAACTTAAACTATTAATCTCATTGGCTTTCTCTCCAACCCATTTTTAGTTTTTAAAATACACAAGATATTTAACTTTTTATGAATCGCAATATTTATTAATTTCTTTAATTTACATATAATAATCCATGTAGTGCAAGTTCTTATTCCTATGTTTAGTTTCTTGGACTAGCTTCTTTACCCATATCCATCTATAATGTGGGAACAATTGCTTATTTAACATTGCTCCTGAGTACCGATGTAACGGCCCTTGCACACTTTTCACTACATTCAAGCCATACAACGTGTCATTTTCAATGAACGCTCTACATTGATATAATTTATTAAAGAATTCATGTTATAGTTTCTTAATAAGTTTTACACTAGCTGTCGACTACCTGACGCAAGTCTCTACTTTCTCATCTCAAACTTGTGACTCGACAATGATAGTGTTGTTATGAGTTGAGAGTACCTTCTAAAAATTAGATATTTACCTCTTAAAACAAATTTTATTTTTATGTTTGTATATAGTTACCAATGACTTATAAAGAAATTTCATATGCAAACTCTCGGCATCAAGTCTGAATATACGATCATAAGTTCTAACTGCACACATGATTATTTATACTCAAAATAGAGTTGACAAAATTTGTGATATGACTAATTATCAATTGAACGAACTAGATCCTTAGCAATTAAGCAGTGTTAATAAGGATTGTGTTGATTGAAGATTTAAACAAGATATTATTATCAAAATATATTTCAAATTTTAATTCAAATTAACCTAAAATCCAAACCACAATTAAAACACAAGAATTTGATAAATTAATATATTTAAAGAATCCAAATAAAATTCACCATTTGCAACCATTTGTTGAGGATGACAATCTAATAAAATTTTTGTTTATAAAATAGCTAATATCACATGAAGTGTATCATTATGGTCATTCTCAAATGATCTTAAGACAATAAATACATGGTATTTTGTCCTTTGTTCAGGTGGCTTGGCCTCTCAATGATATTATTAAATTATGTTTACAAATATGGTTCTCTGATTGACATTTTGGCTCTTCAATGACCCAACTAAATTTTGGTCACCATTAGGGCTATCTAACTAGGTGATTTTTCCCTCAAGTATTCTACTATATTATGATCTCGGTCATTAGCTTGCAAGTTTCTTAATGATTCAGCCTCTTGATAGGGTACAAAACTCTTTGTTAGCTAGGGTTAACTTTGGTTGTGCCCAAGACACATTTACCTCAAGGTTGCATGGTCTCTTTCGATGAAACAACTCATAGTTGCCATGACAACACAAGATGATGAAACTATGGGATATTGGTTGGATTTGTCATCATTTTCTCACCATTTGTTTTAAGTTAAATTGATGAATTTTATCAGTTCTAATTGTAAATTATTGCTATCACCCACTAGCAATTTGCGACTTAATGATTAACCTTAGTCAAAAATTTTCTTTCATCGCTAGTGCTTGAAGGGAGTAATTTGCTTAGAACCATATCTGAAGTCCTCATTAAAATGAGAGTGAAATCTCTAGGTGGTGTTTTACTTGAATTTAACTTATTTCCTAAAAGTTTGACCCAAAACCAACATTAAAACTTTCTCAACGAGAGGTTAGGTTTGAATGTTTGATGCCTCTTTTTTTATGACTGCTTTGGGATTTTTTTTCATCTTTGGTTAGTCATATTTGAGATATGGTAACAATGAAGTATACTAAAATTGAAACTTGAAATTAATTTTAAAATAAAATCATTAGTAAATTTAGGCATCTTAAGTTCATTATAGATTGTTCAAGGCTTTATATAGAGTTTGCTATTTTATTTTATTATTATGTTCTATTGTATATCTATATTTTGAAAGTGTAGAGTTGAAATGTTAAATGTTGATTACTTACCCTCATATAGCATTTATGTAGAATGGTTCAACAAAACACTCCATTCATTATCAAGTTGGTGTGGTGCTAGCATACACCTCACCAATGTCATATTAGCACAAGACGTGGTACCAACACCTGCCTCGCCAACATCATCATTAGTACAGGAGATACAATTCAATTTTATAGCGTCGACTTCCCAACTATTGTCTATTGCTACTACAATTTCTGATGTATCTATCCGCAATATGTTGTCCCAAGGTCATGTTTAGAACCTCGATCTATCAAAGCTCCTGTATAACATACACACCAACCTGTCCAATAAATATAGCTCATCGAAGCTCCTACTTGCATAGAGGTCCCTGAAAATATGGCCTCTATATTTGAAAGGCTAGGCCATCCACTGATTTCTATTATGAAGAGGACCATTAATGGATAAATTATATCTCTAGTATCACAAAATGCTACTATTTTTTCCAATGGAGTCTTTTGCATCAAGAAAGCGCAATGATGAAGCTTCCTCATCTAGAGAAAAACTGACAAGGAGGCAAGAAGAAAAAAATATTGAGCTGAGATCTCAACAACTTATTGTGCAACCAATTTTAGATGAAAAAAATGAATATTTCTTACAAAGTAAGTGCAAAAACTTAAAATAGGTGAAATTAATAGTTCTACTAGTGAAGTAAACCAATCTTTTTGAACTTAGCAGCATCAAACTCCATTTCGTAAAATGAAGGAGCTATAAAATCTATCTGTTATATTGGATTGATCCTTGGAAGTTTCTAAAAGGTTTTATAAGAAAATATATCAAAGGCCAATTATTGGAGAGATTGAGAAGACTTCATTGAGAAATTTCCATCTGTGGTGGTTGCTCAAAACTCAACCAAGTCTTGCACTATGAGCAACGAGCATGATATTTGGTCTACAAGATCAAGAATCTACTATTGAGAAATCCCTATAGAAGGGCAAATAAATTTGAAAGCCAAACCTTAAGGAGAAATCACTCTGAAGAAGAGTAGATACTTGACATTTTATTTGCACTCCTGGGGATCCATGAATAATAAGACTAAACAATAATGGAACCTTAAGAAGGTTCTTGTTGATCATCTTCGTGATGGTTGACACCTTGAAGTATCCTTCTTGGGACCCCATCCCTAATAAGTCTCTTCTCTTCAGGAGGTGGTTGATTTTAATCGTTCTTATCCAATCGAGGGGTTGTTTGACTCACATTCCGAGCCAGAGATTCAATGGTGACAATGCTTGGAGACAAGGGTATAAGAGAAGAAGAAGATGCCATAGAGGTCAAAGTAATGTATATGATACATCATATTGAAGAACTATATAGTATTTGAGAGTACCAACACAAGCTGCATGACACTGCATCTCTTACTAAGTAGTGCCAACATAATGTAGAACAAATGGAGAATCTTAATGTTCTTCCTCAAGTGATGAGCAAGAAGAGGAACAACAAAGAGAAAAAAATCCATTATTTATCATTAATGCTACATTTGCTCAAGTGCAAAAATCAATGCAACACTAAATGGAATGCAAAAGATAGAGATCTCTCAGTTGTATGTTAAGATGAATGAAATGTGATGTAGATGAACTTGATAATGCAAAAGATGTAGAGGAACATTATAATAGTGTCGGCACCTATTTTGCATGTCATCAGATAGCCAATATAGCACTAACCAATCAACTAACTGACAAATGTCTCAAGCATCTGGAGTTTAGAGTGCACATGAGGTGAGGTATGAAATTAACCAATGGGAACCTCAATCTACCTCCTCATAATATGCTAAGCACATTTGAGTCGATAATAACTATATAGTTAGAGATTATTATAAATAAGATGATTAAAGTTGTTATCGATGCTGAATAGAATGATAAACTAATGAATAAATGCTGCCATGTTCAGTAAAATATGACCATGTGCTGTACCTGAAAGCTTATTTAATACCAAAGTTCAATACTTTTAATGACAATAGCAACCTTAAGCAACACCTAACACAATTCAAAGTAGCCTGCAATAACATTAGGGGCAACAATGCACAGATTTGTTAATTAGTTCATTAGTAGTTTAACTACTTTCGAATTGTATGCTGAATTGTCTAATGGCTTGGTCATGACTCTGATCGAGTTAAGAATTAATCTTCATCAAAAGGCTCATTAGTACGACTGAGAAAATGACTATTACAAATTTCACCTTAAAGAAAATAAGGATTGATTAATCAATTACTAAGTATCTAACATGCTTGCATAACATGAGTTTGAAGTGTGATCAATAGTATTGATGATAAAGTGGTGCCCTATCTGTGCATGGGCTTTATTAAAATACTCTAGGAGCTATTTTATTGAGTGATAAAGTTTGAGAAATTGAAATTGTTTTTCATGTTTAAGAAGCACTCGGACAAATACAAAAGGAGTAAATCCTTTGATACTATAATAAGTTAGACTCATGCCACTCCTTATAGCTCTGTCAAATAAAGCATATAATTTATAATATTGATAAATAAAATAGTTTATTTAAGTTGAAAGGGGAAAACAAACTCTAGTTAGAAATTCTTCTTGAAGGCAATGATTAATCTCAGACCTTTATGGGTGGTTCAGAACATCTAAAATAGAAGATAGGAGATGACTAGTGAGCATGCTCATCCTCCAAGAGGAAAATGGATAAGGAATATTTTTTTGTAGAAAAGAAAATAAGATTAACTTATTTCAATAGATAATTAAAGCAGGGTTGGAGTTATCAAAGTGCTAGTGGCCTAAATGTCAGGTCAAACTGACATTTCAAGTTATTGCCATTCCATCAAGTGATTAGCCATCATATTGAAGAATTCTATGTATTTAAGGACTGGCTAGAAAGAAAATTCAACAAAGGTGAATTTACATTGTTTATAGTGTCCTAGTTTACTTGAAAAGAGACCCACATGAGTATTTATATTCTCTTCCACTCACCTGACTAAGAACAAAGCAAAAGGAAAGATACTACAAAATAATCATTAGGAGATTGGTTTTAAGAACTATTTAAAATGTTGAAGTAGTTAGAAGGCATTCCTAGTATTAGGTGGAAATCAATGCTTGAAATAATGCTCAAATTAGAAAAAATGTTGAGCTTGAGGTCATTAGCCATTACATTGACTTGAAGATATTAAGACAAACATGACTCAACGCAGTATAAGAAGCAGTCTATTCTACTTACACCAAGCTCATCAAAGAACTATTTAAAAGTGTAATACTTAATCTGATAAATTAAATGCAATTTAAAAGAACTCTATTTTTCATATGTCGTGAAAATCATCACTAATATTTTTATGAAATCCCATTTTCCTTACGATCATATTGATATATAAAGTCTTATACAAGTTGTAATTACAATTATAATAATAAATAGATTTAAGTTATTATTAAATTAACATAATTAATAATATTAATTATACTATTTAACTAAATTATCTAATTAATTCAAATTACTATAATAGTGATAGATTTCACTTAAGATTAACATGTAGCATTGGATTAAATTAGTGGAATTTTAAGGGCTGGATGCTATATAAATATGTGTGCAACAAATCAAATATATGTGCATATATTATCCCCTTTTTTTTGTTTTTGAGCTCTCAAAGCCATTTGTGTTGAATGGAATTTAGGTCAACTGTTGATTCTTAAATGGTTTGCTCGTATGGCTGAACTTTTGCCGAAGGAATTTAGATCTATGACTTTATAGTGATTCCTACATGGTTTGCCTAGTTAGAATGTAAGACTAAATGCATAGATTTAGGTTTAGTAGTTTAATCGCTAGGGGTTTTTATTTTACATAAAAGATAAATGGCTTTTAATATGAGCAGATTGAGGATCACTTGGTTCTTCCCAATGCATTGTAAACTGATTGAACATTTTCATAATCATTAAGATTTCTCTACAAGAGATATCCTATTTCTTTCTCTTGTGCCTATCCAAGTTCGTAGTTGAGATGAATGTTCTAAGTTTCAATCAAGCACAAAGGTAATTTGTACTGTAATAGCATATAAATTATTCGCTTGGTTCCTGTTTGTATTTGAATTTTATTTTTATTAACTTAAACTACCATAACTGTTTTCAATTTTATAGTTTAAAAAGTACTGCTAAAATTTCTTCTGATATTTTAACCATTATACCTTATATGCCATTAATCTAGGATAATGACACATTTAAAACATGGTTGGATGTATTACTGATCCAGTTTTATAGACTTACGACTGTAATTCTTCTTTTTTTCTGGTTCAAATAAACACGTAGTTCATTATTTTTCCTGTATCAATAGATACTTCGTGTCTGCATGGTATGAATATACAATTTGATTGATAGGTAAAGATTCTTTAAGCTATATTTTTTTATCATTGTACTCTTATGCCTTTTCTTTTTAAAAGTTAAAATTTAAGAATAGATTTTCTTTTTCTTTTTTTTCTTTTGTTGTCGGCCTTGGTAGGATGCATGAATGAGCAATCATCAAGGAGTCATTTTGTATTCACCCTTCGAATATCGAGTGAATGATGTGAGTGTGGTGTCTATTTTTTTCTCTACTGTCTCACTATGTTAGAGAACAAATACATGATCTGACTGGTCTTTCTACAGACCATAGAACAACAGGTTCAAGGTGTTCTAAACTTAATAGATCTTGCTGGAAGTGAATGTCTAGCCAAAAGTTGCTCAACCGGCGATCACCTAAAGGAAACTCAAGTAAGACTTTGCTTGTTTTCTGTGTTAAATTTTAATCTGGTCCCAAGTCCGGATGTGAAAAGTGGAGGGTTGCGTTAGGTAGTCGACATCCAGCGTAAAATTTGTCGAAATAATCATGACATGAATCCTTTAAATCATTGTGTTAATGCTAGGGCATCCCCGAAGAGACGCTTGTATGGCTTCTTGAATACTGAAAATGTAATAGAACGGCCGACGCTACCAAGTTAAATAAGCAAGGGTTCCCACATTATGGACGGATGCGGCAAAGAAGTTAGTCCATGAAACTAGAATTAGGTTAGGATCTTGGAATATAGGTACTCTTATAGGTAAATTAATGGAATTAATAGATATTATGTTTCATAGAAAGATAAATATTTTATGTGTTCAAGAAATTAAATGGGTTGGGGAGAAGGCCAAGGAGATTGATAGTTTAGATTTTAAACTTTGATATTCAGATAAAAGTCGAACTAGAAATGGTGTAGGTGAGATTATAGATAAAAATTTGAAGGATAATGTTATAAATATTAATAAATGTGGAGATAGAATTATAGCTTTAAATATTATTGTTGATACTAAGATTATCAATATTATAAGTATCGATGCTCCTCAAGTAGGTTTGGAGCTAAGCACAAAAGAAAAATTATAGCTCGACGCCGTAATTTTTGCACGCATTCACAAAAACTACTGTGTATCGGGCCACAATCTTAAATTTTTACCAACATAAAAGTTGTAGAAAATTTTGTTACAATTCCAACGATACCAAGTTCATAAGATTCCGATACCATATGACTCCGATACACGCAAAATACAAAAGCTGCACCAATTGCATTATTAAAGGCCTTTGATACATTTAACGCAAACATCATAAAAAGGCACTTGTTATATTATAATAGAAGAAGTCGATCTCACTATTGATGAAGATAAATATGCCCAATCTGCTCCTGAAGAACTTGAAAATGATGGGCAGATTATTACAATGGATGAATGGAAAGAAATAAACTTGGGGCATTGAGAAGAATTTTTACGCACCCAATCTTTATCAAGGCTCCTCTACAAATGAAAGGTGAAACTACTCTATGAATTTATGGACTACTTAACATATGTTGAAATGCTTGCCTTGTCCCTTGAAATGCCAAGCAGACATAGAGATGAATGAGACTTGAAATTGAAGAATATGTGACTATAGACACTATAAAGTTTATTGAAGTAGGCTTTAACTATGAGGAGTATGCTGATTACATAGTAAATCTTGTTCATGTGAAGAAGAAGAAGAAGAGTGATAAAATTCACATATATATATTGACTTTCAAGGTCTTAATAAGACATGCATGAGGAATAACTTTACACAATTCCTATGTTAGAATTGTTAGTGGATAACAGTTCAACTATTATATGTTCTTGTTTATGGGCAGGTCTTCAGGATACCTATAAATTAAGATAGCTTCCAAAGATGAGATGCACATATCATTTAGGATACCTATCAGTATTTATTATTACACAATTATACACTTTGGTTTAAAGAATATTAGGATACATATCAAAGAGCTATGACATATTTTTGATAAGTTGATTCATCAAATAGTGGGCCATTATGTTGATGATATGGTAGTTAAAAGTATGGATTGTAAAGTTCATCTTGATGTTTTAATAATCACATTTGAAAACAATTTAAAAAGCATGACCTCAAAATGAATCATCTCCAGTGTGCTTTTGTGATTTCTTCAGAAAAAAATTTTAGTTATATTATATCACAAAGGGGTCGATATCAACCCAAATAAGATTTAGGCAATCATTAAAATGCCACCACAAAGAACGAGTGAGATATATGTGAAAAACTAGTGCAGGGTATATTTTTTCAGGATTTGAAACTTTTAGCATGTGTTGTTCATGAAAACTGTAGCGCATCCATAGAAAATTAGCAAAAGTGATCAACATAAAAGTTGTAGAGAAATTCATTAGCTTTCCAACGTTATATTTTTCATCTAATTCGGACAAGAAACAAGTGATGTATGTTGAAAAATCAATGTAGGGTATATTTTTTTTAGAATTGGAAACTTTTAACATGTGTTGTTCATGAAAACTATTGCACATCCATAGGAAATTAGTAAAAGTGAGCAACATAAAAGTTGTCGAGAAATTTGTTAGCTTTTCAACGATACCTTTTTCATCTAATTCAAACAAGAAACGAGTGAGATATGTGCAAAAAACCTGCGTAAGATATATTTTTTCAAGATTTCAAACTTTTAGCATGTGTTGTTCGTGAAAACTATAGTGCATCCGTAGGAAATTAGCAGAAATGATCAACATGAAAGTTATAGAGAAATTCATTAACTTTCCAACGATACCTTTTTCATTCAATTCGGACAAAGAACAAATAAAATATGTGAGAAAATCCATCACGGGGTATAGTTTTCAAAATTTTAGACTGTTTTCGTTGCAATTGAGCTTTAAATAAACATTTATACGGTAAGTCGCATAAAATTCTGAGCTCCATAAAATAATATCTTCAAGACTCTCTTAATTAGGCTTTGTTTGGGAGGGCTTTTTTAGTGCGTTTTGCGTTTGAAAATGTGAATTTTTAATTTTGATACCCGTTTGAATAGTGTGCTTTTGAAACCTGCTTTTAGCTCCATGTCACAAAAGCTGCTTGCCCCTTTCAAAAGCAAAATACAAACCCCTTTCAGGAAATATTTTTAAAGCAGCTTTTCAAGAATCCGAAAAGCTTAGCCAAACGAAGCCTTAGACTTTAAAACCCTTTTTACTTTTGTTTAAGATCACTTCGAGCAAAATTCTAAATTAATCAAGGCTAATATCATCATTGGTTAAGAATTTTAATAATTTTTTAAAACAAGCATTTATATGTTTGCATGTGACTATTGATTTATTGATTCAGGATTTAATAAAAAGAAGTCAAACATATTTATAAAAATGAAATATGAGTGACAGCGCCTCGACGCTATATGCTAGTGTCTCGGTGCTGTGAATACAATGAAAAATTCGAGAGCTTGGCATGCAGTGTTAGGGTAATATTTTTTCCCCTTGGTAAAAAATTTTTTTAATTTTTTTTACTTGTGTTAGGGAAATATAGTATCGAGGCACTAATCCTATGGCACTGTGATGCTCAGGATTTTTATCATAAAATATTCTAAGTCTTATTTCCTACACCAAGTGAGCATGGTGCCACGACGCTGATGCTAGGGTTCTGCGACACTAGGGTGGTTTCACTAGGATGCTATAATGCTAGTTCTTGCATGCCATGGTGTTGCCCATCATAATAGGAATATCCAAGAGCATAATGTTGTGGTGCTGATATTCAATGTCGAGTTGATGTTAGTCTAAAATTAAGTTTTTTAGAAATTTTAGGAAAAATTTTAGAAATTTCATTAGCATTTCACCTTAGCAGTGCTAGATTCTAAAATCATAGTGCGAAGCACTCTTCTCCCTTATTCTGGATATGAGGTTGATGGAGGAAAGGGGTTTTCATCTCACACCGGAATAAAAAAGTTCAATGGTGGAGGTCTTCAAATCTACAATCTTATTTTCCTCACCAGATCTAGAATCAATGGTGGGATTATGATTTAACATGCTTTTTTAAAGGTAAAATGAGATAAATCTTTTACAAGTGAACAGGTGTCTTGAAACAAGAAGAAGATCATCAGGAGTGTGAGTGTAATGTTTACGTGCAGTGAGAATAAGAATGGTCTGAGAGAGAAAAAGAGAAGATAAGCAGTCGACTGAACAATACTATTTATAGCAATGTTCCTTGTAACTATTTTCTCTCAATAGCTGATGTAGCTCCTCAATGCCAAGATCACAGTGTCATGGCATTGTACAATAATTTTGATAGTTGGCTCAGAGCAGTTATCCTTCTAGAAGGCTAAAGTAGCACCCAGTTCCTTGAACACAGCCTCGTGGCATTGTAGCCAAAAGAACAAAACTTATTATATTTTTCTTATATACTTTTAGGTGAACCATAAGGAAAATACAAACATTGTATTAGAGATTTAGTATTTTATATTAGGTGAATGCAAGGATGTATATTAAGAGTTTGTATTTTATATTTTCAATTATTTATAAACATGCAAGCTAGATTAAGGATTAACACATGTGTTAAAATATTTATACAATTGTTAATTTAAAAATAAATGTTAAAATTAATTTCAGAATGAAGTTGCTTAATAGAATGTTCAGAATGTATCACATAGTTGAACCCATATGAGTAATAACTTAATCAATTTTTTGTTTTACATATATTTTTTTGATATTAAAATCTACCAGACATTGATATATTTAAATAAACATTCAAGATAAGTCGCAAACTCATTGTAAATCATCTTTTATTACAAATGAATAATTGCACATTTTTCGCCCTTCTTCCTTAAAGAGATGCAAAGATTTAAATTTATTGAAATAATAACTATAAATTATGCTTTTTTAATCTCTCTATCTATAAGGCATGTATATACTTTTTCTCATATACGATTTTATGATCAACTACTATTTAAATCTATGCTTGCAGCTATATCTAAATCTATTAACCATAAATTATAAAAAATTTCAATGTCTTTGGCAAAATTGCAACCTTGTAAACTAAAGTATCAATTGGTTCTTCATCAATAAGCAGAATGAAGACTCAAGTTCCTGAACTAGTAAAGTTTAACTATTTTTAATCAAATCGATTGGTGCTGGTTGGTGGGCCATTGGCGAGCAAGAGGTAAATGGTCAAGACCTGGAATTCCTCATTGGTGAATTGTGATCGATGGAAATGCAGTTGGGGTTTATTTCAGGACCATTGGCATTCTGGCATCACATGTGGCAAAAAAAAAGGAGAAAGGTGATGTGAAATAAGTGGAGAGAGAGTGGGTGTTTTCTAACATCATCTATTACAAGAGTTTCTTCTATTATGGAGAAGATAAAGAAATTTTGCGTTAGAGAAGAGCATGCATTTTTGAGATGCCATGACGAAGAATAATAATTATGTGGTATTTAAGAACTTTTTTTGTATTAGACATGTAAATAAAAACTTTGAGGTGTTATATATGTAACTTATCATATTTGGACTATTATATATGTAAATCCCCCTAATATTTTTAATATAAACAAAGAACCCCAAATACTTATGGATATAGTGAGATATGGAATTAATATTAGAAAGATGTATTTTTTTTTTAAATGTTCAATTTTAATTGTGTGACTTGACAAGTATATTTAAATAGAGGAGATGGTGAATGTTGGTGAGTATATTTATATTTGAGAATTTGCTAGTCATTAGTAGACAACATACTTAAAGGATCATCTAACATAAAGTGTCATGTGGTCTTTAGCCACTAGTTTAAAATTTACATGTGCAAAAAAGTTCAACTTTTAAATAAGATGATCCCTAAATGATGAGCCTTGATTACCAAATCATTTTGTTAGGATCAAAAGGCGCATTGGACAAAAAACACCTTTTGATTATTATGTTGAATGAGAAGATTGATGATTCCACTTTAGTTATGCTTATCGATAACAAATGAGGTCAAAAGGAGTAGTTCAAGCAAAGGAACTTATCTTAAAGTATTTAAAAACTAGTCTTGAACCTTTTGATTTGACCTTACAAAATTATATTGAGATTATATAATTAGCAAAATTTATCATAGATTGTGTGGAGACTCCTTTAATGGTTAAGTTAGCATTTTTCTAATCGTGCACTTAATAGACTTATGAACCAAGAAAGAGCTTACCCAAAAAGATGATATGGGAGAACCCTACCTCTGCCATCTATTAGTAACCAAACCTTTATGTGAGCATAGAAATTTATAAATTTTAATTTATAGATTAGATAGGTAACATAGTCGCTTTTATCATTCTAAGTGTTAACAAAAATTTATTGATGGAGTAATATAGGACCATACTTAAGCACGTGGGAGGTAGGGCTTGATCAAATCGTAATAGATTGAAAGAATATGAAGATTATGTGTAATTCCATAATATAAAAATCTCAAAATATTAATAGAAGTGGAGGGTTAGATTACAGGAATCAGCTATCCCTCTCAAGAATAGTAAAAATGTTGGAAAAGATCCGCTGCCCATCAAACTACTCTCACTTAATAGGATTTAGGCGTGGTAATAAATGAAATCATAAATTCATTCCTATAAGTTTTTTTTTCATGAAAGTGGGAATTTTATTGATTACTTTAAGGATACAAGTAATCCAAAATTACAAAAATAAAAGAAAGGTACACAGCTTTAGATCTGATGTAAGGAAAATCCAATTTGTCACTATGCACAAGTAAGTATAAGTCACAATCCATAGTCTTAGAGATGTGGAAATGATGTTAGTTTGAGCCCCGTTTGGCAAGCAAAGCAATTGGACTGTTGCCTTCTCTCCATATATGGGAAAATGAGATGTGCAGGTTTTCCATCAAGCTTCTCATAGATTTAAGAACATTAATAATGAACCAAGGGGTGTTCTGAGACTTATTTTCCTTTAAGAGCTAGGTAAGGGTCATGGAGTCCATTCCAATCTAGTAATTAAAGTGGGGTCTCCTAGACAATTTTAAGTGCATATAGGAAGTAGCCACCTCAACATGGAGGGGAGAGAGCAATATAAGCATGGAGAAATGGATTAGGCTATTTCCATCTTTATCTCTGAAGATTCCTCCAATTTATCCTCTTCAGTTTTGGTGTCAAAGCTCCATCTATGTTTATTTTGATGATGCATGACGGTGGTTTTTTCCAATGGAATTTTTCCCATTTATGCTTGATATTGTCTTTACATGGTCCCCATAAGTTTGTGTAAGATCTTTTAAATGTCCCATTACAATGTATTTTATGTGTATGCTTTGATTTTCGTATGGTATTCTCTACTATAATGGTAGTACTATTATGCTTCATATCATTTCTTGCCATCCATATAAATGATTGAATAATAAGAGGAAATCAATCTGTGTTTATCTTCTACAATCACCTGCTAGCTCAATTAACTCATATACTGAACCAGCTCTGTAGTTCATTTCCACTTGTAATAGTTCTGTAAATACTTTTCATATTTTATGTGCTGAATTTGCAATGTATGAAATAGTGTGGAATGCATTCTTCCTCCTCTTTGCATAGAACACAAATGGAATGTAGCCTTAAGCCTTTGAGTTTATGTTATCCATAGGGATGAAATTATGAAGTTGTCTCTAGCAAAAAAAAAAAATGTAACAGATCACTTGATGGTTGAATTCGAAATTAGTTGGCCCAAGGTGTCATCCTAATGTCCTTCCACCAATTGTTGTATATTGTTTTGTGGATGGATGAGTTTTAGAAAGAAACCCTTTATAATGATTTTGTCCTTCTTGTTTCCTTCTTGGAATTTTAGATTTCCATACAAATGTCTAAAGGGAGATGTTCTTTTTAGGTTATTCATGTTCCAATTAGATTCAATCAAGAGTTTAGAGATGTGTTGTGTTTGTTGATGTCTTCCATCTATTTTTCAATTAAAAAGAGCCTCATCACCATCCAGTGATCATTCCAAAAGTCAATGTTGACATCTCCCAAGTCCCAAAATATCAGGTTCTCTACTTCATCCCTATGCTATTGCATCTATTTCTAGGTTGGGGAGTTAGATTTCCTTAGCTTGATTTCCATTGGGTGAGAATGTTGGCAGTATTTCTTGTGCATAAATTCAGCCCAAAGAGAGATGTTTTCTCTAAATCCAAACCACAGTTTGATAGTTTTGCACTTGATATTATCATCAATTATTTTGAATCTCAGGCCACCATTATTGATCAGTTTGCTCATTTTCTTCTAGCTGGTCAAGTGGATAGATTTTTGCTTATGGTTCCAAATAAATTGATTGAGCATCCTTTCATTTCTTAGATGGATGTTCTTGGGAATATATTGAACTTGAGCGATATAATGGATTTGAGTTGAGATACTTTTAGCCAAAATGATTCTTCCTCCAAATGAAAGGAATGAGTTCTCCCAAGAATTAATTTTGCTTTGTATTTATAAATAAGCTCATAGAAGAGGGAATATGTCCTTTGCATAATTTGATGCCAAGATAAGTGAAAGGGGTATTGGAAGGAGTAAAACATATTTTTTCTATTATCCATTTGAGTTTATCTTTGGTGATCCATTTTCATATCACAAAAGCATTTGTTCATGTTTAATTCCATAAAAGGGTTTTGAAATCTTTGATAATTTCCGTATATGTGTTGATTCTTCCATTACTAAAAATTAATAGATCATCAGAAAAAGCCAAATGTGTGGTATTTAAGACACTTGTCTTGTGATATTTGATATGCTTCTTGGAGGAAGCCTCTTTGTTTAACATTATAGGTAAGAGGTCTAAAGCTAAAATGAAGAGGGAGGAAGAGAGTGGATCCCCTTACTTGACAGCTCTAATGTCTTGAATGAAGCCATGTGATTGTCCATTGAGAAGGAGTTTGTAATGACTACTTTCCAAAAGTCTTCTCATCAATGTGCAAAAATAATTTAAGAAACCTCTTTCCTTAAGTGTATCAAAAGCTTTCATAATGTCTATTTTAATGATTACATTCCCTCCTCTACCTTTTTTTATCAATGTCCCTGATGAGTTATTGTGGTGGTCATATATTGTCAATTAAGTCCTCCTTTAACAAAGTAATGATTTGGAGAAATGAGAGTAGTAAGATTCTTTATAATTTTCTTTGCAATGATTTTACTGATAAGTTTGTTGATGAAAAGGGTTAGACATATAGGCCTGAATTTATCCCAAGTGTGACTATTCTTCCCTTTTGTAATCGAAATAATAGCAGAGAAAAACTTATGACAGTTATGGCCTTGAAAGAAGTCTTGAATAGTAGTTATAATCTTCAATTTAAAAATGTTACATGTCTTTTGATAGAAGAGAGTAAACCATTAGGTCCAGTTGCTTTGTAGCCATCCATTGAGTTTGATCTCCCATATCTCTCCCTCCATTGAAATGGATGTAAGCTCCCATTATTGATTAGTTCCTTATCAATCATGAAGAAGTTTTGTTTAATTGATTTGTTTTGTTGATGATTGGTTAATTAAGTTGAAGAAATAGTTTTTGCAATCTTCTAAAATGCTATCTTGATTAATGATCCATCTTCCATTTGTGTCTTCAATCTTAGTTACCCAATTTTCCTCTCTCTTCTGAATACAAGCATGAAAATATTTAGAGTTCATGTTTCAAGAAAGTTTTATGCGAGGTTTTTCTCTAAGGAGATCCTCTTCTAGATCAATGTATCCTTGTAAATCAATTTATAGTAGTTCTAATTGGAGATCAAGTTGGTGTGTGTGTCTTGAGTCATATCAACCATTTCCTTCAATACTATTAATCATGTTCTAGATTTGATCGATTATGAATGTTGCCACATATTTCAATGTTCCATTTTTTAAGAGCTTGAATGGTAATCTTATGTATGTCCATAGCTTAGTCTAGGGATTATAACTCTCTACACCTTCCAATGCTCAATAATGCAATTGATAAAATCAAGGTCTTAGTTCACATATTCAGAAACCTAAAAGGATGATATTTTGGTATAGGGATAAGGCTGAAACTAATTAAGATAAGGGAATGATTAGATGCAACTTTGGCTAATTGTTGAATCTCCAATGTGTAGAAGTTGGAATGCCATGCGGAGTTTATTAGGATTCTATCAAGTCTCCCAAAATCCTTTCCCCTCATTCATGTAAATGGAGTACCACTATAACCAACATCAAAGAGGTTAGCATCCTCTATGTATTTAGCAAATTGAAATTGATTGACATAGTAGGTTTCTTACTTCTTTTCTTCTCAACCAGTCTTGCAATCATGTTGAGGTCCCCACCTACTATCCAAGGCAATGTATTGTTTAAATTGATGTGTTTGATGTTAGTCCAAAGCTCTTTCTTTTGTTGTTTATTACAGGAAGCATGGATAATAGTTGCATAGATACTTATGTTAACATCTTGGATATGAACATGAAGGTATTGACTAGAGTCTATAAGTTGTTGGATTTGAAATCGTGCTTTCTAGAACAACCATATTTTGTTACTAACATTGGAAAAGATGTTGAAGTGGGGAAATCTTTTATCAATCTTGGGTAAGTTTTGGGTGTTAACTAAAGGTTCCTGGATAGCAAATAGTTTAAGTTTATGAGAACTTACAAGGCTATTTAGTCTAATAGTGGCATTGGCCTCAATTCCCCTAATATTCCATATGATGATGTTTAACATGAGGAGTAGATTTTCTCCTAGGGGCCTTTTAGAAGACTCACCATTTTGAATTCGTTTTACATTTTGATGTTTGATTTCCAATATGCTTTTGAGTTACCTAGTGCCTTTATTTTGTCTTTTATGCTTATGGATTTTGCCATTCTTCCATAGTCGAGTTGAGTATATCTTGGTAATATTCTTCCTCCTCACCTTGAGATTATATGTTCCTCTTCATAAGTCTTGGTTGGTTGTTGCTGTTGGAGAGCATTTATGCTATCTAGTATGTTTTTTTCCATGGATAATCTGTTTATGACTGGTGGCATCAATTTTAGGTCTAGATCTAGCCATGTGGGCAAGGTACTCACTAGTGTCATTTGCATCTAGATTCAAAGGAATAAGCATAGTTTGCTGATCATTTTGGGTGGGAAATAAGGGTGCAATGGTAGTGTTATTCTCTTGAAGCCCATCAGCATTGAAGGCCTCATCATTCTGATTTATGTTTGTCTATTACAATTGGTGATTTAGTTCTTTACTAACATTATTTTTGAGTGGCAGCTGATTACAGGTATCCATCAAATTCTCCTCTGGATTGCTGATGTGAAGGGAAACATTTGTATTCATTATGAGTCAATCTTCAATATTCATTGAGACTAAAAGATGTTGTATGTTTAGGTCTAGTGGTTGTTTCCTCCTTTCATTTCTATTTTTCTTCAATTTAGGATGGGCTATGAAGCATTTTTCCAAGTCTTCACATTCTACACTTCCCAGGATATAATGGTTTTTATTCACTATCCACCTTTTTCCAATACCCATTTGATGGTGTACTAATCAAGATTTTCTCATTATAGCTAGTTGTTTTGTCCATTTCCACTAAAATAGATAGCCTTGATAGGGAAACCTCTCACACTCTACATGATGGAATTAAGCAATTCCATGGTACCTTGTTGGCCCAAGCCAATGATGAAGGTAACAAAATGTGCTCTACTAATTGAGTCGTCACTTAATTCCTGCAAAGGCTAAATATCCACCTATTGAGAAGGATTGTCTAGCCCACATATTTGATGCCCAAAAGCTAAGACATTAGTTTCTTTCTCATAAAATCAACCTAATTTTTGGAGTTAATCCATTGTAATATTTCATGACATGGCTGACACTATTTAAATGATTGGTATGATAGTCCATGATGTTATCACAATTCAATATCACATTAAAAACCCCTTTGTCCCATGAAACAAAAAAAAGTCGACTTTCTAGTGCATCCGCTTCCCACAGATTCTCCCCTAAATAATAATCTCCCTGATGAAGAAAACATAAGTTCAGGGAATGCGAATAGCCATCATTAGGAATTGAACTTTGATAGTGCAACTTTCTCCCAAAGAGTACATGAGAGGAGATGAACCATAATCCATCCTCCTAAGCATAACATGAATAGGGATAGTCTTCTTAACTCCAGATCATGGGATGTTGTTATTCTCGTATCATTTATTTGATTCATGTACAAATATGAAGTTGGTATGAAGTTCTAATCATTGATCTAGAGTTGGCCATTTTGTTAGACATTAAAATATTTACATCTTTTAGGATTCACAATTAATAGTTAATCAAATAGCCAAAACTTAGAAAGTTCTCAAACTCAAACTCCATTAGTATAATAAATACACCATGGAGTTATTAAAATACATTCTAGAGATGACCCTATATAGAATTCCTCATGGTATAGAAATTCCATAGTCGACACTTTAGCAAAACTTGTTAAAGAAATGACATATCGGGATAGTGAGTTTATATCGATAAAGATATGCAACCGTCAAGTTTTACCTCACATTAATATCGAGCTCATCAACAAACAAGCTCTAGAAGGGGAGCTTTCCATCAATAAAGATGATGAAGAGGATGATTGGAGATGGCCTTTCATGTGAAAGAAAATTACATAAAAAAGAAGTATCTAGCCATTAAATCAAACAAAGGGCTTTAGCCTATGCTCTTATCAATGGCATCTTGCATCAACGATTTTTTGATCATATGTGGTTGCGTTGTTTGGGCAAACACAAAGCCCAAAAAAATTATGATCGAGGTACATTCAGGACTGTGTGGAGCACATCAATCTAGGCCAAAGATGAAAGCCAAAGTCAAAAGACTCATATACTATTGGCCAATGATGATTATAGATTGCTTGGATTAAGTCACTACCACTAATGTTGGGTGCATGGAATAGTCTTACATCAACCACCCAACATCCTCCACTCGATGATAACCTCATGGCCATTGAAGTGTTGGGGTGTAGAAATAGTGGGTCTAATTGCGACTTTCTTTGAAGGTCCATCGCTTCATTTTAGCAACGAGGGATATTTTTTTCCAAGTGGATGGAGGCAATTCTTTTGAGGGAAGTCAAGGCT
The DNA here is from genome assembly GCA_021442155.1 of Cymbidium sinense. Lineage (NCBI taxonomy): Eukaryota > Viridiplantae > Streptophyta > Magnoliopsida > Asparagales > Orchidaceae > Cymbidium > Cymbidium sinense. The sequence continues at coordinate 183,627,248 of CM038217.1, forward strand.
CACCATGCATTTTAGTTATTTAAGATCTACATTGTATATATATTTAGTGTACCCTATTTGATCAAATCTAATATTGGTATCGCCTTCAAGAGCATGAAGATCAATAGTTTTGCGAGATGACACAATGTAGATTAGAGGTACTCCACCATATATTATCCATAGGTGAATGGTCTAGCAAAAGCCTTCAACAAAACTATTGTCCAAATTCAAAAGAAGACACTTGATGATAATAAGTAGTAGTGACAAGAGTTGTTAGTTGAAACCTTATGGGCTTATAGTACCACATATAGGACTTTGACATAATCAACTCCCTTCTCTTTAGCATATGGATTTTAGGCTATTCTTTCCCTAGAAGTTCAGCTACCATCACTAATGGTTGTCATAGACAATAAGATCACTTCTGAGGAAAATGCTACACAATGATTGGAAGAGCTCAAAAGTCTTATGAGTGACACCTCCAAGGTTATTAAAATCTCGAGCTATACAAAGCACAGATGGTTGAAATTCACAATTAGTTGACCTACACAAGATCTTTTTATGTTAAAGAACTCATTTTAGCTCTTAAGAGATCGATTGTTGCTAGTCATAAATTGAGTGGTATGCTTGAACCAACATGGAAAGGACCTTTATCCATAGAGAATGTCTATCAAGTTGAATCGTACCATCTAATCAACTATAGAGGTGAACACCTAATTCTTCCTATCAATGGGCTACAATTGAAAAATAATTATGCATAATTTTATCAATAAAATTATATTTTTCAAATTAAAATGAACTTATACAGTGAATGGGTCAAACATACTCAAAACATCCTTGATCTCTCTAAAAGTTCCTTCCTTTCCAAATCATATCATTATTGACCTCATTTTTAAATTAAGTTAACATTACATCCAAAAAAACTAGTAAATTAAAATACCTAATCCTAGATTATGAATCTTCTAATTAGATACCTATGACACTTCACTTAGTGACCTAATGCACCTTTTTAAGATATAATCTAACTTAACAAGATTGGATGGACTTAGACCAAATTCAAATACAAGCCTAAAGATATTGAAATCTAAGGACACTTGAATTTAAATTAAAGTGAATAAGGAAATTAATTTAATTATCCTATTTAACCCACAAAGTCATTTAAACTTCAAGAAAACCAAACTAAACCGAAACAAATGCAAATAAAAATAAAATAAAACCATGAAATCAAATTAAAAGCATGAATAAATCTAAATCTAAAAGTGGCGACCTTTTTAACATAGGTTTGACTAGTTGTGTCCCACCAAGTCAAAGATCAACCCACCAAAGTTTGACCAAATAAAACCATTCCAAATGGTCTAAATGATAATATATTCATGTTTAAATATGAATTCAAAAGAATATAAATTCAATAAGGCCTTAGTTAGTCTAAATAGATCATTTGACCTAAATGGGCCTATATGGACCATATGGGATTCAAATCCACATCAAATTAAAATCAACCCAAATTAATTATATAAAATTACTTAGGAATGATTAATAAACACAAATCAATTAATCATTATGCTCAATTTTCCTAGTATGGCCATTTGACCAAAATAAATCCAAACCTAACCTAAACCTAACTGATTAAGCTTAAATGGGCCAAATTATGTTTTTAACCCTATGTAAATGGAATTAATTAATCCAATGCATCCTAAATTGATTAAATTAACATAATTGAAAGATAAATGCATTGTAATTGAGCCAAACACATTATTAGACTAAATTTAAGTCAACCCAACCCACTTAAATGATAATGGGAATAATATGGAATACACCCATGGATAATTGCAAATTCCATGAAGTCCATTAATTGAAAACATCATAAAGAATTAAATTGACATAATTGAAGTATTAATCTGGTGCTAATCGACCAAATGTAATAAAATAGGTTAACTTACATCAAATTTTCCTAAATGGCATAATTGAATGCAAACTTTAAACCCAACCCCTTTGAATGCACCTAAACCCATCTTAAAATGAATTTAGGATGATTGGTAGCCTAAATCAAGCCCTAATGCATCCAAAGTAATGGAATATGCCATGGTAAAGAGAGCTTCCCCAATCCACTCCACCTCTTTATCATTCTATCCTAACACCTTTGAATAGGTGTTAAGCTCCAAACCATTCTTGAAGCTAGCCTCTAGGGACAACAATCAACCTAGCCAACCAAAGAGGATGAGAAAGCCATAAAGAACTCTAGTCCTCTATTGGCAAGTCAAGCTAGAGAAGTCCTAAGGCACAATTGAGCATTCCACCATGTTCCTTTAGTGGAACAAAGTCAAGCACACCCATACCTCGGTCCCCTCACCGTCGGGAAGCCCGAGAACAACCAAGCTCATCAAAATTTGTTTATGCATTGCTATAGAGGCTGATCCATGAACAATGAGCCGTTTAGACTAAGCCAATAGAAGTGTGGAAATGTTTAGGAGATCAAGGAATTTCTTGGCTTACAAATCTTTTTAATGTCATTTTAAAGACTAAAAAAAGATGTCGATGAGTGGAGAAAGAGTTTGTTGGTTCCTATATTTAATACAAGGTGATGCACAAGAGTGCAAATTATGAGGAATTAAGTTAATGTGCCATACATTAAAATTATGGAAGAGAGTAATTGAGCATAGGTTACGATGTGATCTAGAAGTTTCTCACAATCAGTTTGGTTTCATGCCAGGTAGATCTACTATCAATGTTATACATTTGTTAAGGGTTTTGATGGAGAAGCATAGAGAAAGTAAGGAGGATCTACATATGATATTTATTGATTTAGAGAAAGCTTATGATAAAGTTTCAACAGATGTTCTTTGAGAGTTCTAGAGCAGATGAGTTAATATTGGTTATATTCAAGTCATTAAGGATATGTATACTAGAGTTACTTGTGTCCAAACACAAGGAGGATTGACAAAATATTTTCCTATTTCTTGGATTACATCAAGGATCGCTTTAAGCCCTTATTTTTTTTACTTTAGTTATGGATGTTCTTACTAGGCATTTACAAGAAGATGTACCTTGGTGTATGCTTTTGTTGATGACATTCTTCTTGTTGATAAGACTAGAGGGAGTCCAAGAAACTTGAATTATGGAGGTCAACTCTAGAGTCTAAAGGTTTTCATTTAAGTAGATCTAAAACTGAATATATGGAGTGTAATTTTAGTTGTAGAAGTTCTAGTGATAGTGTTGTGACATTAGGTGATGAGGATGCATCTGGCCTATTAAAGAAAGTGATAGTGTTATTAGTAGAATTCAAGTTGGATGGTTGAAGTGGAGGAATGCATCTGGCCTATTATGTGATAGAAAAGTTCCACTTAAACTTAAGGAAAAATTTTATAAGATGGTGGTAAGACTTGCAAATGACTTATGAAAATGTATAAAAAGAGAAGCATAAGACTAAGTTAAGTGTTACAGATGAGGATGCTTAGGTGGATGAGTGGCTTTACTCTTAGAGATAGAATGCAAAATGAGTATATTCGGAAAAAGTTGGAGTAGCTCTAGTGGTAGATAAAGATTAGGACGCCTTAGATGGTTAGGCCACATAAAGCCACCGTCCAGATGACCGATTAAGAGAGTAGATGCATTAGATTTGCCTTATGTTAAGAAAGATAGAGACCTAAAAAAGACTTGGTTAAGATGTATAAAAAATGATCTTAGTATACTTGATTTAAATAAGAATTTGACACATAATAAGACACAATGGAGATAAGGATTCATGACCCCACCCAAGTGGGATTAAGGCTTGTTGTTACGAAATTGTGATATCTTATTTTGTCTTTGCTTCGTGCAATCAACAAAAGCTTGTCTTCTTTGAGTGATGTGATAAATTGCAAAGGAGGAGGATCATGTACCTTATAGAAACTCAAAATTGACATACCTTCTACTGTAATCTTATCTTGGTTGTTTGTGGTGCCCCGTGAATCATTGGATTTATAGTACTATATTTAATCTATTATGCATGTGCTTATAATTCTTGCTATAATAGCATTGTGCCTTTTAAATTATTGCTTTTTCTTTAGTAAATAGTTTGCAAAATTAGTTCCAATCAACATTTATATTTCCTTTTCCCTAATTTAGTTATTTTACTATTAACTATTTTCTTGGTGCTCAAGCCTTGTCTTGGGGTGATTCAAACATCTCCTAATCCCTTTATTCCTCTGTTTCTTCCGATCCTATCCACACAAATCGAGCCCGGAGGGCTTGGTTCACTTCCAAGGAGACCAGACACTCGTCCTCTCTAGCATGAATCAAAGGCCGGGAAGGATGCAAAGAAAGCATGGCTACATTATGTTCGTTTGTGGTGGATTGTGTAAATTACAGCTTTAAGAGTAAATTTGTGAGGGAAACCGTGAAGCTTAAGGGAAGGATTAAGTGAAAATTTTCGTGTAATGGATTTATATATATACATGTGTAACATATAAGAATTAGAGCATAAAATAGATAAGACCTTTTATTTATAGCAAATAAATGAAAATCAAGGAGGATTAGGTAAACTAATTAAGTGTAAGATATGTAATAACATTTGTTATTGTAGTAGATAATAAATAAATGTATATAGATATTAATTTCGATTTTAAACTCATGGCAATGCAATCAGAGAATTAGAATAAGGAAATTGAAAGGAAATCAAGTAATTAAATGTAACTAATATATATAGGCCAAAGTCCTCGAATCAAATTAATTAGTTATTGGCCAAACTCCAACAAATTAAAATCAAAAGATTTTTTATGTGCAAAAGTAGGTCGGAAGAAATCTGCTAGTCTAAACGGCTTAGCAAAATTCCAGAAAATTGATACAATGACTGCTTGTCCGACCATGATTAGATTCTCTGTTGACTTGGAGGGAAACTGAATGGTTAAAAAACATATATAAAGTCATAATCATTCGTTGGCAAAGCCTGTTGACCTACATCTTCTCAGATCACACAAATGCATTAGCGATGAAAAAGCTTTCGTGTTGAAGACAATGACAGAGAGGTCTAATAAACTAGATCTACCATATCTAAGTGAGGAAGTTGTAGAGAATATTGGATTCACAAAAGAGATGCTTTCAATTTTGTTTAGAAAAGATCGAGAATTGTGAATGGTGACAGTAATGCATTAATACAACTATTCAAGGAAAGGCAAGCATTGGAAGGATGTTTGCATGGGATGTACAAGTTGATGAGTCAGATTGCTTAGTAAGTTTTTTTTGGAGCAATGGCATATCTAGGATAGAATATGACTGTTTTGATGATGTGATAATTTTTGATACAAGTTATCGACTCAATAAATATAATCTTATTTGTGCCCCTCTTGTTGGAGTGAATCATCACTGGCAAAAAGTGTTATTTGGAGTAGCTTTTTATCAGAAGAGACGATTGAGTCATTCTCATGACTATTTCAGGCATTTCTTCGGTTGATGAGTGACATACATCCTACAATAATATTCATTGATCAAGATCGGCTGGTGAGAGCTATCAAATTAATGTATACTCATCATAGTGCAATGGCATATTTCAAGAAAGCTCCTTAAAGGTTCACCGCTTTAATAGTAATAAGAGGGTACAAGCTATTTTATGCATGCATGAGCAAATGTGACTCGAGGAAGAGTTTGAAAAGACCGCCATGCTAAGAAGGCAATTTGACGATCATGCTTGGTTGTCGAGCTTTATAAAATTAGATCCAAGTGGTCAATGATTCAACAAAGACTCATTCTGCATGGGCATCTTATCAACGCAACGTAGTGAGTCAATGAACAATGTATGTCACAGAATCTCTAAACCAACAAGTTCGTTCACAGATTATTTCTTGGGGTTGGAGAAAGTTATGGAGACATGATGTCGGAATGAACATGACGAAGACTTCAAGTGTAGCCACCATCGATTGTTCTTTGTTAAGACACCAATTCTAAAACAAGTTATATTTTATACAAGAAAGCTTTATACTATGTTTGAGGAAGATTTTGCATGGAGTTGGAGGCTATCAAGAATGGTCGATGACACCCCATGAGTATTTGGTGAGAAACTTAGATAATAAAAATTCATCCAAAACATGGACTATCCATTTCAATGGGACTACCCTAGATGTAACTTGTACTTGTAAGAAATTTGAAATGATAGGATTACTTTGTGCCCATTGTATCAGAGTTCTTAGTCGAAGATGTGCGATTCGGATAAGTATCTTCTCATGATGGTCTACCGTGAGCAAAGAGGGATATTTACATCGATAGTGCATATAGAAATTTAAGAGATGTGGAAGGCACAGATGAAAATGCTACTGGCATTATTTTCTAGAACCACATTAGTCGATATGCATATTAAATAAGCGTCAAGGCACAGGGTAATAATAGAGCTGAGGACTATATGCTTCAATCCTTAAAAAAACTATCTATGTAATATATGAGAATTCTTCCCGAGCGGCTAAGAAAAGAAGTCAACCACGAGACAAGGGAAAAGACATCTTAAAGGATCTAGTTAAGCAACGTCTAAAGGGTGTTTCCAACACAAGGCTTAAGGGATATTGGGAGAGATCCAAGAAAGCCAAGAGTAATTCTTAGTATTTAAAATATTACTGTTAATCTTCAAACCATCCTATTTTTGTTGTTACAGAAATCAAAGTACAAACTGATAGTGTCGCAGAACGTGTTTTCACCATCATTGCAACACCTTTCTCTATGCCGAGAGTTTTTCGAGATACGCAGTAGCACACATCGATGCTATAAAAATCATTAACCGATACGATGTTCTACCCAATTCAACTCGAGCTCAACAGTTAGTCAAGGGTACACTAAGTTGATGATGATATTATTACGTGAAATATTTCAATGCATGATATCATTTAGTTATGTGTTCTTCGATGCATCATTTACAGAGAGAGAGAGAGGGTACATAACTTACTTGAAACCAGGAAGGTTCAAATGGACTTTAATATGGGTCAATTATTTTTTGCTTGATTTTTTTCCTCACTATGTTGTTTGTTGCTCTTAAAGCGATGAAGTTTACCTATTAAGGACTTTGTAATCCTTAGACTGTGGTAATGAAATTTCTCATATTTTACCAAATTGCAGTTTCTAATTGATGAGTCTACCTTGCTTACAAGGATGAGCTGATTTTCATTGCAGATATTACATAGTTTGATATATACTCTATAAAGTACTCTACATTTTATGAAATGATTTTATATGCATTACAATTTTGATAAGCCTATGTTCTATCAACAAGTTTAATACGTGAAGAAAAAAAATTATGTGATGAAGATGATATTAGTACTGATGATATTAGTTTAGTAATTATTTATAAATTTATCAATAATATTAATTTAATTGGATGATACATTATTACATTATTTGAAAAATTCCTCATCTTAAATATAGAATTTGCTCACACCTTCAAAATTTAAATAATAAGACGTTAGTAGTCGCATCATCGAGTTTATTTGTCTATTTTATGTACATGTTTCAAGAGAAAGTAGGTTTTAAGAAGCATAATTGGTAGAAAGTAATTTTATGCATTCACAAAATTCTACCACATTATTAAAGATCATAATTTCCTTTATTAAATAGTTAAGTTTAATAATCGCATTCACTTATATTACGCTCATATGCTAAGTATTTTCTTCAGATACTTTAGGGCATTCAATGTAGTTGAGTATAACGTAAATTTTAGATAATAAATTTTAACTTCTATTTGATCAATTTAAAATATGATATAATTTGAATATCAAAATTAAGCTTATTTTCCAAACAAGAAAAAATCATCATAAATTGTAAATAATATTATATCAACTACCCATGAGTAGAGAAGAGTATATGAGTCAGATATATCAGATAGAAATATAGAGTAGAAAGACGAGAGTAGAGAGGGTTCGCAAAACCGCTAAAAACTCATAAAAAAGCAAGAGCATCCAACTGTTTTAAGGTTATAATGAACAATTTCTCTATCCGCAAAGCAAAAGTGAAAATGAAAAAAATAAAAATAATCTATACATGAGGAGAATACAAAGCAAGACACCTCAAATATTCTTATAGGCCTTCAAACTACCTACATGAGAGTATAAAGAGAAAGAAGTACGAGGGTACAGAGAATACAGAGAGTCCAGAGATGAGAGTATAAAGAGGGTTCACATGCAAAACGCCGAAAACTCATAAAAAAGCAACCTGAGCATCCAACTTGCTTTAAGGTTATAATGAACAATTCCTCTCCAAAGCAAAATGAAAATGTAAAAAATAAAAAACAAATAACGCTACGAGGAGAATACAAAGAGTTAAGCTACATAACACCTCAAATATTCTTATATACCCTTCAAACTACAAGAATGGAATGAGAGTATAAAGAGTACAAGAAGTACATGAGGAGAAGTACAGAGAGAAGAGAGACAGAGAGTACAGGATATAGAGAGAAGAGGGTTCACATGCAAAACCGCTGAAAACTCATAAAAGTAACTCAGAGCATCCAACTTTTTTAAGGTTATAGAACAATTCCATCCCGCAGCAAAAAAGTAAAAATGGGAAAAAAAATAAGCAAATAATTTGTACTATGAGGAGAATACAAAGAGTTAAGCTACAAAATACCTCAAATATTCTTATAGTCAGCCTTCAAACTACTTGCAATGGAATAGAGAGTATAAAGAGTACAAGAAGTACAAAGACAGAGAAAGACAGAGAGTAGAGTACAGAGAGACAGAAGGTATAGAGAGGGTTTACATGCAAAATTGCTCGAAAACTTATAAAAAAGCAACTCAGGAGCATGCAACTTACTTTAAGGTTATAGTGAACAATTCCTCTCAGAAAGCAAAATGAAAATGGAAAAATAAGCAAATAATGTCTATGGGAGAATACAAAGAGTTATATAACACCTCAAATATTCTTATACACCTTCAAACTACCGATGGAATAGAATATAAGAGTACAAGAAGTACAAGAAAAAAAATATGAGAGACAGAGATAAAGACAGAGAGTAGAGACAAGAGCAGAGTATGAGAGGGTTCACATGCAAACCGCCAAAACTCATAAAAAATAACTCAGAGCATCCAACTTGTTTTTAAGGTTATAGTGAACAATTCTCTCCCGCAAAATAAAAGTGGAAATAGGAAAAAATAAGCAAATCAGACTATGAGGAGAATACAAAGAGTTAAGCTACATAACACCTCAAATATTCTTATAGTCAATTCAAACTACATAATAGAGAGATAAAGAGTACAAAGAAGTACATAAAAAGAGCAGAAGTACTGAGAAAGAGTGAGTACAGAGTATGAGAGGGTTCACATGCAAAACCCGTGAAAACTCATAAAAACAACCAGAGCATCCAACTTGCTTTAAGGTTATAGTGAACAATTCCTCATTCTACAAAGCAAAAAATGAGAAAAATAAGCAAATAATTTGTACTATGAGGAGAATACAAAGAGTTATATAACACCTCAAATATTCTTATGCCTTTCAAACTATTGAATGGAATAAAGAGTATAAAGAGTAAAAGTACAGAGGTAGAAAAGTATGAGAAAAAGAGAGACAGACAAATATGACAGAGAGTATAGAGGGTACAAAAGAGTATGAGAGGGTTCACATGCAAAATGCTCTAAAACTCATAAAAAGCAACCCAGAGCATCCAAACGCCAAGAAAAATTGAAGAAAATATATGAAATACTCGTAATCCTGTGATTGTTCTAATGGATCAGAATGAACATATTTCCTCCATAGCCAAAGAAATCAAAAAAAAAAATGACTAAATGCATGTACTCATGAGAGTACAGAGAGTACGATGCAAATCTCCCAAACCATCCAAACATCCTCCAAATTGCTTCCAATGGAATGAACATAATCTCAAAGAACCGTGTCAGAAAAAAAAATAGCCACAAAATTACTTAATGAATGTAATGATCATATTCTCTATCCATGCAAAATAAATTATAAAATATTGAGAAAATCATCTATACTCATGAGAATACGTACTGATACAAAAAATTCTCGAAATCATCCAAACAACACCAAATTACTTCCGAATATAATGAACATAATTTGAACAAAAAGAAAAAATTGGAAAAATTAATCATCATTTCCTCAAGAGAGTAGAGAGCATGATGCAAAAAAAATACTAACCAATCCTCCAAATTGTTCCTGATGGATTGCAATTAACACATTTCCTCCAAACTGGCCAAAGAAATTAGAAAAAAAATTATCAAAATGCTATGTACTCTCATGAGAGTACAAAGAGTACATATGTAAAAAAAACTCCTAAAAATCAAGCAATGAGCCTTCAATCTTCATAAGCCATGTACCGAGCATTTTGTATCCAAACAGGACGTAAGTATTTTAAAAAATGCCAAAATGGATCAGATTCTTCTAAGAGTACAAAGAGTACACATGCAAATCAAGAAACAACCAAAAAAATCAACTTACAAATAAATTATAATGTCATCGACTGAACATACTATCATCCCTAATCAGGCCACAGAATTCATCTTGAAACATGACCAAACATCCTACCATGATATATATAAACATTTCACAAGGCTAATCGCCAAAAATTTGAAAATAACGCGTACCATCTTAATAGATAGAGTACATGCAAAAAAATATCTCAAAAATTATTAAAATACATCTCGTTTCATTTAAAGAACTCAAATGTAAAATGTTCACATACCGATGGTGAGAAGAATAGAAAACCCTAAATTCATTAAAGTTCAAGAACACGTGTAAATACCTCACGTAGTCATCTACAATAATAAGTTATTCAAGATTTGCTAAATCACGAAATGACGACGCCGATCGAGAGCGAGCGAAGTTAGCGAAAACCCTGAACTGTCATGCGCGGGAGGAATGTCGAATGACGCCTTGCTTTCTCCCCGCTGAACGAGCCGGGTGGGATAAACGCGCCGCCGTCTCCCCCGCTACGCCGTTAAGCTAAAATAAGAAAACCACCGACACGCCGTTAAGATTGGAATCCGCATGTAAAGCTACGTGCGGACTCCGGATGTAATATTTTCTCTTAACTATGAGGAGAATGTTGATTAGATTGTAAATCTTGTTCATGTGAAGAGGAAGAAGAGTGATCAAATTCGCATATATATTGACTTTCAAGGTCTTAATAAGACATGCATGAGGAATAACTTTACATAATTCCTATGTTAGAATTGTTAGTGGATAACACTTCAACTATTATATGTTCTTGTTTATGGGCAGGTCTTCAGGATACCTTTTAAATTAAGATGACTTCCAAAGATGAGATGCACATATCATTTAGAATGCCTATCAATATTTATTATTACACAATTATACACTTTGATTTAAAGAATATTAGGATACATATCAAAGAGCTATGACATATTTTTTATGAGTTGATTCATCAAATAGTGGGGCATTATGTTGATGATATGGTAGTTAAAAATATGGATTGTAAAGTTCATCTTGATGATTTAATAATCACATTTGAAAACAATTTATAAAGCATGACCTCAAAATGAATCATCTCTAGTGTGCTTTTGTGATTTCTTCAGGAAAAAATTTTAGTTATATTATGTCACAAAGGGGTCAACAACCAAATAAGATTTAGGCAATCATTGAAATGTCACCACAAGGAACGAGTGAGATATGTGCAAAAAACTAGTGCAGAGTATATTTTTTCAGGATTTGAAACTTTTAGCATGTGTTGTTCATGAAAATTGTATCGCATTCGTAGAAAATTAACAAAAGTGATCAATATAAAAATTGTAGAGAAATTCATAACTTTCCAACGTTACATTTTTCATCTAATTCGGACAAGAAACGAGTGATGTATGTCGAAAAATCAACATAGGGTATATTTTTTTTAGAGTTTGAAACTTTTAACATGTGTTGTTCATGAAAACTATTGTGCATCCATAGGAAATTAGCAAAAGTGAGCAACATAAAAGTTGTCGAGAAATTCATTAGCTTTCCAACGATATCTTTTTCATCTAATTCAGACAAGAAACAAGTGAGATATGTGCAAAAAACCTGCGTAGGGTATATTTTTTCAAGATTTTAAACTTTTAGCATGTGTTGTTCGTGAAAACTATAGTGCATCCATAGGAAATTAGCAGAACTGATCAACATGAAAGTTGTAGAGAAATTTGTTAACTTTCCAACGATATCTTTTTCATCCAATTCGGACAAAGAACGAATAAAATATGTGAGAAAATCCGTCACTGGATATAGTTTTCAAAATTTTAGACTATTTTCATTGCAATTGAGCTTTAAATAAACATTTATACAATAAGTCGCATAAAATTCTGAGCTCCATAAAATAATATCTTCGAGACTCTCTTAATTAGACTTTAAAACCATTTTTACTTTTGTTTAAGATCACTTCAAGCAAAATTCTAAATTAATCAAGGCTAATATCATCATTGGTTAAGAATTTTAATAATTTTTTAAAACAAGCATTTAATAATTGATTTGCTGTAAAATGAATTGTTGGACATGTTAGCTTATTAAATGACAGTGCAGAAAAATGCTTGGAGTGCTTGATTTATGAAGCAGCTACAGATAGTTCGAAGCTAACACCATCTGTTAGATCCTTATTTAAATGTCGTAAAGTTAATCAGGAAAAAAAATGCTAACATTGGAAGTCCAAGTATCTATATAATGTAATGATATTAGCTTGCTGTATGCATGGCGCTACTATTTAATTGTAAGTGACTGTTATGTTGATTAGCTATATATAAAATTATCATGGCTTTTCAATTTTACTTCCTGTACTCTTCATTTACCCATTGAACTCACAAAATTTCTCCACAGGGTTTATTCCTCTCAATCTTGCAGCAAGAACCAGAAATGCGATTAGCAATAAGTATTTGTATCAAATACTTAATTCTATAAAATATTTATTTGTTAAATCTCAGATGTGGACAATTAAAACAACCCCGTTTAACATGAGTTGACTCATCATCTCTTTCCTTATCTAATGTTAACTTTTTTGTGGAGCACAACAAAGAATGAAAACCTTTATTAAGCAACATTAGTAGTTGCACCAACTTAACCCACCAGCTACTAAATCAGCACACTCAAGCAAGCTTTGGACAAAGAAGAAAAGTTGAATACTGCTTGGACTGAGTTCAGTATTATAGATCTTTGTCAGATACTTCACTATTATATCTTTTATTAGATATCTTTACCAGTCATTTACATTGAATGCATTAATAAGTGTTGACCCAGTTTTACATAAGTTCTTTTGCACAACTTCTACTCATGTTTTTTTTTATCTACATTATTTTTTTTCATCCTATACCTTTTATGTAAAATTTCATCTAATTTTATTGGCGCTTTATCCGTGTAGTCTCATACGTGCCTAAACCACCCAAATCACTTATCCACTACCTTCTGTCCATGCTAACTTCCACAATTTCTCTAATATCATCGATTTCATACTGCTATACTTGTTTATACATATGTCATCATGAGGCATTATTTATTTTGACAAACTAGCTTGAGCTCCAGAGATTACATCATAATATGTATGTCTTTTGTTTAATAAGAACAAGTGTACTTAATTAAAACTGGTCAAACTCAAGCATTGTTCGATTTAATTTAAATCTCTCATAAAATTTTCTGTTATTGTTCAAAATTTTGATTACTTGGAGTTCTCACCTATTAGAGTACTGTCATATATGAAAATAGAATAGAAGTAATTCTCATCTCAGATATTTTTATAAGCATTTTACAATAAATGTAAAGTTTTGGCCTACAATCAATCTAATGACGATGATGATGAAGGTGGCGGATGTAAAATGTCAAGGACTTAATATTGATCCATTAATGTAACACTGCAATGCAATGAGCATCTTTAAGAGCAACATGTGGATGCTTTTGCGTATTTCCATGAAGGAAAAACATAAGTTATAGCTACTTTTCCTATGCTTGGTTAGAATTTCATTATACATGTGTAAAAAACCTACAGGCTTACAAAGTGATATCTGCTCTTGTTGCTCGGTCATGGTGCTTGAAGGAGATTTGCTCCAGGGTGGAGATTACATCAATTGTGATGGATACAGAAATTGAGGACACAAAGATGGGTTTGTTTCTGTCATGTTCTATTTTTGCCACCTGTGTTCCTACTGCACACATGCAGATATTAAGTGTATTACATATGCATATATATGTTTTTCCTTTGATTGATTGTGTGCTTGTGACAAAGGAGGAAGAACGAGAATCGTAACATGGAAAATTTAATCGCTTCTCTATGCTAAACATACTCAAATGCACGTTTGATACATCCGAAATAATAACGCTGTGTTACTGTATCTGTATTATTTTTCATGTTTTATTTATTTGTCCCTAGACACATATTGTACTGTTAACTCTTCCAACAAAAACAACCCAGATCCATTAAGTTATAAGGATAAATACAGAAACTTTGGGAGGATAGTTGAATAACTTGTTTCTAAAGCTATACTGTATTTACAATGTCTCGAAGTCCTAAAAGTTATATTTAGAGGATAATATGGTCTCATCTGCTCTGGGGCTTTATATTGCATTACAAGTCGAATTTCTTTTGCGGTATCTGTTGAAAATGTTAATTTGCAGGTATGGAAGCTTGGCATCAATGTTGTGCGGCTATCTATGACGCTCTGTCTGCTTCAAGTATGGCTGCTGATGCCAAAATCGCTGATCTAACAGGAAAGGTAAGCTGCTCCTTTGTAGGATTTAACAATTTTCAACTAAGCAATTATCATCATAAGTGTTTGTTTTAACAATTCATTGGACTGCAGGTCTTAGTCATGAATAAGTTTTCTGCTGTGATTCAAAATTATTTTTATATTCAACATAAATAATTAGATTAATTTGTTCTATGGCAACAGAATCAATTTGGATAAAACATGATACGGCTTGTAATCTTGTTCGATAGAACTAATTTGATCACAACAAATTGACCTTTCTTCTGTCCAATTTGTGTTATTATTTCAATTTATCTTATTTTTGTGAAAAATGATGCGTGCACTCATCTTTTGAACAAAAGTATCAATGAACAAAGAATTTGGGTCAGAATATCCCAACCTAAATGTAGTCAAGACAGATCTCGAAATTATAGGACTTACTAGAGATGAGTATAAATAAAATTGAGGGATTTACATACATACCACACAATTGTTATGTATTTACATATCTAATATTTAAACTTCAATTTTTACGTATATAACACCACAATCTTCATAATTACATCAAAAATATCATCACTCACACTGTAAAAATGAAATTCATCTTTTTAAGCATAAAAAAATATTAGATAAAAAAATATTTAACTTTAGGGGTTAGATATGTAAATGCATAAGAATTGTGTGGTAAGTATGTAAATCTTCCTATAAAATTTTGCTAACCCCAACACATGCCAAACCAAACCAAACCAAACCAAATCAACCCAACCCAACCCAAACCAAATCAACCCAACCCAAACCAAACTGACCCAACCCAAGCCAAACTAAATCAACCCGACCCAAATCAAACCAAACCAACCCAACCCAAACCAAACCAAACCGACACAAACCAAGCCAAGCCAACCCAAACCAAACCAAATTAACCCAACCCAACCAAAACCAAACCAACCCGAGCCAAATCAACCCAACCCAAACCAAACTGACCCAACCCAAGCCAAACCAACCCGACCCAAACCAAACCAACCCAACCCAAACCAAACCAAACCAAACCAAATCAACCTAACCCAATCAAAACCAAACCAACCCAACCCAATCCAAATAAAATCAAACTAACCCAGCCCAAA
Organism: Cymbidium sinense; assembly: GCA_021442155.1. Lineage (NCBI taxonomy): Eukaryota > Viridiplantae > Streptophyta > Magnoliopsida > Asparagales > Orchidaceae > Cymbidium > Cymbidium sinense. Next base: position 183,642,960 of record CM038217.1, read on the forward strand.
CCAAACCACACCAACCCAAGCCCACCCAACCCAACCCAACCCAAATCAAACCAACCCAACCTAACCCAAACCAACTCAAACCAAACCAAACCAATTCAATCCAAATCAAATCAAATCAAAACAAACCAAACTAAATCAATATTTTGATTATTTAGAAGGTTAACTTCAAATTGTTGTTTTATTACTAATTTGACTTTGATTATTTAGATGGTTAACTTCAAATATTATTAGTAATAATTGCATGCAAAACAAATACCTAAACATTTAAATGAACGAGCAACCTCATGTTATATATGATACACCCATATCATTATGAAGTTAACAAATCAAAGATGGATAAGTTATTTTTATAATATAGAAGATTACCTAATTCACCCAACAGTATATCTTTATGTAAAAAATTGTCATTATATACCTATATCGAAGATAGACTCAGTAAATTAGTAGCTATAGATAATCTATTAAGTACAAAATTGTCCCAAAATATGACAAAGCAAAAACAGATATAGATACTCACCACTCATATTGCAAAAAGATATGGCCGATAAATCAAGGTTACGACCTTTCTTTTGAGCATTTGACATTTTCCCTGAAAAATTTCTCAAATTTTCAGGCTGCTTATAAAAATCTTACACTACAAAGTGGACTCTACAACGAAAAAGCTGAAATACATAACAAATTAATACAATAGACAAGATTCATTAAGGTACTTTTAAAAGGAAAAACATACCATCATCAATCGACGATTGGACAAAGGCACAACGTTATATGAACCATTTGCTAGACCTCTTCATTTCCAGCCAAGTCTCCTATGGACTAGCTCCTCTAGCTTTTTCATTTCTACTACAGTTTCATCACTCCCTCGATCATAGCCTAACAGATGCAGTAAACCTTGCATCTGATTTTTAAAAAGTGATTGGTACATCCAATGTTAGAATGAATTAAAGTATATATCTAGTGCTTGATTGGTATAAGTAAATCTATAAACCAGTAAGTTTGAGCGAGAGCCAGTATTGCTTGACTTGAGTCGTTATGGAAACAAGCCAAAATTTCAAGTTTTGTTTGGCTGGTTGACTTATCAAGCTGATCCAAGGCCCCATTGGATCCACCAATGATAATTGGGCAATTTAAGTTGATGTAACTCAGTGCCCACTTATAATGTCAAAAAGCAAAAAACATAAAAGAAATAAGGCAAGAAGGTGGTGTAGAATACAATCGCACATTTAAAAAGTTTGTGTCGGATTTACAAACTTCAATTTCCAAAAAACGCTCTATTGGTGACAGCTACAATACAATTATTGAATGTGAAGTATGAGTTGGCGTTAGCAAAACAACTAATTCAAAGAACAACAGCATCGAAACCCGAAAGGATAAATATTTCTATGGAGAGCATGTAAATGAAATAATTTTAACTACTAATTCTCCCAATGCTTTTTTAGCAAACAGCTTATATAATGTGAATAATGGACTAGTAGGAAAATGTACCATGAGATTTCGGATTTCATCTAGTAATGTGTGGCCTCTCTCCTCTGCTTGTCTCGAGGCAGATTCAGCAGAGATGACTATATCTCCTAAAATCAGCTGAACATTTTAAAATGAACATATCAAAAATAAAATACAGCAATAAACTAATAAACTTTGAAACTAGGCTTCATACGATGGAAATCTCAAGCTCTTTAACATGTGAAATTCTAGCAAGAACGCTTGTATGGCAATCAACCCCTTTACACTCTTTATTAAGTTTTGTAATCAATTCATCGTTGCAAAGCAATATGGACAACACAATTTGCTCGTATTTGCTTATATCCTCAATAGAAGAGCCATGGGGCCTGCACCCTAGTTCTTTAAGACCATCAAATGCCATTTTCATTGCCATAGGGGCATCCAGCTTGAGCATTTCTGCAATGTTCTGCATGCATAGTTGACAATAAAACAAGTGAATCAATGAGGAAGAGATGTCATGAAATTGAAGCAGATGTTATACATAAATATGCCATGAAAAAGAACTTCCAATCTTAGGAGATAAAAAAAACCGGGTAAAAAATTATGGTGCGTCCATTGCTCTTCAGAGACATGATCATAGAACTTGTTAGTTAAAAAGTTGACAAATTCAAGTACATTTAAAATAATAAGACTTGCATCAAAACACACATGATATAAGATGAAAATACAATCAACAAACTCCATCGTGGCTTATTAAACATTGTGGGATCCGAAAATTCGCCACCGACCTCTTTCGGAAAAGAAATTGTTTAAGTGTCAATGATAATTCGTGGATGAATAGATAAGACACTACCTGAGATTTCATTCTCATTTGGTGAGAACTTTTATATCTGGTTCCAAGTTTCCATAAGTGCAAGCTCTATAATTAATTACCTCACACACCAGATAAGACTTCGACAAGCAATAATGAATCGCGTTAACAGTATATAATTGAGAAAAATTTTATGAAATTTATTATTTTAATTTATAACTTTTTGGAATGACGCGCGATCTAGATCTCATAGTTTAGTCTCCGCCGCGTCCTGGTCCTTAGTCGAGAAGGTACCCAACCGACCGAAAGATCCTTGTCACAACATGGGTTACGCCGTCTGCCTTCAGACTGGAGTTTGTCAAGGACAAATATAAGTCAACCTACCAAGATAGCCAACCAAATACATTCTACATTTCACACCAAAGAAGAAAAGCGTTAGGATATAATGCTACGGCCATAATAATTGTATATCGCCAACCGGCCGAGTTTCGTGTCAACCGCCATTTATGGCCATATCAGCAAGAAATCATGACAGAGGACACTAACCACGCCCCATGGAATATTTGAGTGTGAAGATACATACATCGATTTGACGCTTTTCGTGAAGCAAAATTTTCTTGATTGTACCCAAGACAAACAATCATGAAATTTTATTTTATTTATTTTTTAGTTTTAATTTAAATAATTAATTTATTTTTTTATTTATTTATATTTTGTTATTTTCGAATTTTGATCATTTTACCATCGATTTAAATATACGATCATTTATCATTGAAATTTTAATTATAATTACCCTTCGATCATGACTAATATCGATAATTCGTCTACTCTGCCCGCTTTCTACGTAGACGCCTACTCATTATCTCAAGAAGATAATCCTTCAAAACCTCCCACTCTAGTTTGAACATGGGAGCCGGACTTTTCTTCTGAGGTTTGGATTTCGTAGTTATGTGAGTCGATTCATATCTTATATTATATTACGTAATTAACTTCATATTATTAACTTGAAATTTTATAATATCAAATTTTGTTTTGTTAATACCAATCAAACCGATATATAAGATCTGTCTTTTGTATTCACATGATGATTACTTCAACATACATGTAAGTATCTGCTTTTGAAAATTTTGCATGTATTATTAAGATGCCTAAATAAATTTATATGCAAATTTGATTTTTAAGTTTTGTTAATCTAGGACCGCACAAACAGAAGATAAAGATTCGTTTTGTTTTATATCTAACTTGCATGCCCCTATTTGACATTTCAACATACATAATGAGTATATGTTCTTTTAAAATGTTATATGACATTAAATATCTAAATTGAAATGTAGTGCTCATTTTTGCAGTTTAAGTTTTAATATGACATTTTGAGTTTTGTTAACCACCCAAGACAAACCAAGATAAAGATTCTTTGTTTTATATCTAACTCTTTACATGCCCTCATTGTTTTGATTTCAACATACATACAGTATATATTCTTTTAAAATGTATATGACATTAAATGAATAAATGTAGCTCAATTTGCAGTTTAGTTTTAATATGACATTTTTGAGTTTTGTTAACTTGACTCCCAACAAACCAAGATAATATCTCGTTTGTTTTTTATATCTAACTCACATGTCATTGTTTGACATTTCAACATACATACGATATATTCTTTAAATGTTACATTAAAATAAATGTTCAATTGCAGTGCGTTTTAATATATATTTTTGGTTTACGGTCCAAGACCAAACCGGATGATGTATATAGATGTAGATTGATATTCATCAAAGGTATAACATGAACATTATTTAGGCTGAACACCCTTACTTACGAGAAATCAGTAATAGAATTGAAACCTAATACTTTTGATCAAGTAAATGTTTCATAAGATAAAGATCGCCATTTATTTGAGATATAATCTCATAGCCAAAATCTTTTTTTTATAACAAATCGTGATATGAGAAATAAATTATTGAAAGTTCTATTTGATCAAATAATGTATAAACATACTTAAGTCTTTTCATTAAATATGATATGATATTATTTTGGCCAAAAACTCCCCTTTATATCACAAAAGGGTATATGAAATAAATTATGTTGGCCTATCGATGATCAAATGTAGTAATGGACCAAACATAGACTTCTTTCCATCGGAAAATGATACGATATTATTTTGGCCAAAACCCCTTTTATATCACAAATCAGGGGTATAGTGAAATAAATTATGGAAGCTATTTGATCAAATATAAGGTAATGGACCAAATATAGACTTAAGCCTTCCATCGGAAATATGATATGATATTATTTGCCAAAACCCCTTTTCACACAATCAGCAAGAGTAAAAAATAAATTATGTTGGAAGCTATTTGATCAAATGTAAGGTAATAGAAACATGACTTAAGCTTTCATTGGAAATATGACATGATATTATTTTGGCCAAAAAAACTCTATTTATATCACAAATCGCCAGATATATGAAATAAATTATGTTAGTTCTATTCGATCAAAAGTAAGCATCAAACATTAAGTCTTTTCATTGGAAATATGACATGATATTATTTTGACCAAAACCCCTTTAATATCACAAATCAACAAAGCAGATAAAAAATAAATTATGTCATTCTATTCGATCAAATGTAGATAGACCAAACATAAACTTCTTTCCATGAAATACGATATGATATTTTCCAAAAAAAAACCCTTTATATCACAAATCAGGTATATATAAATAAATTAATTTGTCAATCATGAGTAAGATACCCTAAATAGATATAGATTTGAAGCTAAGAACCCTTTCTATGCAAGAAATAAATAAAGGTTGAAATGAATCATTAAAGTTTCATATGATCAAATATAAAGTAATAGTCTAAAATGAACTGACTTGATTCTAAGAACCCTTTTCTGAATCAACAAACATAAAAATAAATAAATCATTGAAGTTCATATGATCAAATATAGTAATAGCCTAAAATGAACTTAGACTTGATTAGCTAAGAACCATGTCAAATCAAGAAATATAAAGAAATAAATCATTTTTTCAAATGATCAAATATAAAAAAAAAGTTAAAATGAACTTAACTGATTTCTAAGAACCCTTCTATGGAATCAAGAAACATAAAGTGAAATAAATCATTTTAAGCTCATACGATCAAATATAAAGAATGGGCCTATAAATGAACTTGACACTTGATTTGCTAAGAATTCTTTCTACATGCAAATCAAAGAAACATAAAGTGAAATAAATCATTCGTTTCATATGATCAAAATATAAGAATTTTAAAATGAACTTAGCAATTGATTCGCTAAAACCCTTTCTATGAATCAAGAAACATAAAGACCGAAATAAATCATTTCAGTTTCATATGATCAAATATAAAGTAATGCCTAAAATGAAAAGACTGATTAAAGAACCTTTCTATATAATCAAAGAAACATAAAGGTAAATAAATCATTTTTGAAGGCCTATGATCAATCACCCATACCATGTTTCTCTTGGTAGGGAGGAGAAGACAAAAGATATAAGTAGATATCATACGTTATTTAAGAGACAAGTGGATTAATTAAAATCCACCTCCTTCACTGCAAGCTCATGGCAAATGACAAATTACTAATTAAATTTATTAAGATAGAGTTTATTTTTTCAAAGAAAGTGATAAAGATGAAAGAATGCATGTCCACGCATGTACGTGATATGACAAAGATAAATTTGGATGAAAATCCCTGCATTTAACTTATGACAAAGAATATGTGTCATAGGCATAAATAAAAAATGAGAAGAAGGCGCTAAAGCTATAAATAAGGGGATTCATCTCATGAAACATTGCCTTCTTCTCTTTCCTCTCTTCTCCTTTATACCAAATTTATTTCTTTCAATCTTAAGAAAGAATTTGTACTTAACTTGTAAGTTCTTTCTATGTCTTTTTTTTATTTGATGTCTTTATAGTAGATATATCACTGCAGTTTAATTTCATATATCTCCTCTATGTTTTCACCATGTCTGAATATGTGTAGATCATTGTGAAATACAAGAATAAAAAAAAGATGATATTTAAGCTCATGTTTACACATATCCCAAGTATATCTCTACAAGACGTGCTGTAAAATTTTAGGATAAGTTTTAAACAATACATGTCATAATGGCCACATAATAAGATAACTTACATGTAAAAGTCAACACATAAGCATTCATATTTGACATAAAGAAAATTAATCAATTAATGTCATATTTACTACAAAATAGATAGATATATGAAAATTAAAGATAAGATTCATATATAACATATTTCACCTCCATTTTTTTTTTTTTTGAAAATTTCTAAGAACCTCCTCGGCTCATCCCCGTCGCCGGAGATCAGTTCCACCACGCCAAGAAAGCGTCATAGATGTCAGATACCGTAAGATTTATTCACCATCCACGCCAAAAAGTGTTAAGTGGGCAGATAACACAGATATTTTCTCCATCAACAACGCGAAGCAATCTTATTATAGCCACGCTGGAACAACGCTGAGCATTACAAGTTTCGCCGCAAACAACGAACGACTTATCGCGACGATATTTCCCGCCACGCCGGAATAACAACGAATTGACTTATTACAAAGCCGCATTGGAACAATGTGCGCTTATCGCAAGCATATTTCCGCCATGTGGAACAACAACGAACTTAAAAGTTTCCGCCGCATTGAACAATGTGAACATATCGCAGATATTTTCTCCTTGCACGAACAACGTGAAGCGTACTTATTAAAGTTTCCGCCGAGAACAATGTGAACGGTACTTATCGCGATATTTCCCCGCCATGTTGGAACAACGGAATTGAGTTTTTTCCGCGACGTTGGAACAACAACGCATTTATCGATGATATTTTCCCGCCACGTTGGAACAACGCAACAGACATTACTTTCCGCCGCATAATAATGTGAACGACTTATCGCAAAGATATTTTCCCGCCACGCGTTGGAACAACGAACATTTATTAAAGTTTCCGCCGACGGAACAACGAACGGCATTTTATCGCAAAGCGCTGCACGGGAACAACGCCAACGCGATTTTATTAAAAGTTTCCCGCATTTGAACAATGAACGCATTATCGAGATATTTCGCCACGTTGGAACAACGCGAACGTACTTATTAAAGTTTCGCGATTGAACAATGAACGTACTAATCACAAAGATATTTAGAAACTTGCGTATATATTTGCATACATACTTAAACAAGACATAGATCCGCTAAGCAGTTGGGATCAAAATAAGTTTATGAAAGCAACATGTACATTAAACATTTGCTGAAAATATAATGAATCTGAAAATTACTCTTGAAAATGAATCCTCTTTCACATTTGGAATCCAATAACAACCGCTATGTAATGAAAATTTCTTCCTTTCAATCTTGATTGTAACATATAAGTAAAAGATAGAATTTTCATGTGTTAAGATTCATGTCACATGACATTTTAAATTTCTCTTTTCCTTTCAGATTTCAGCATAAATGAAAAAAAGCATGCCATATAATATATTTTTTTTGTTACTTTGCTTTGAACATATAGGAGAAGGGCTATTACATTTAAATAGTCAAGATTGATACTTGAAAGAGAGGGAAATCAGTAAGACCTTAAATTTGAATCACATAACCCCTCTAAACATCTTTTCATGCTTTTAATCTTAACTTTCATAAAAAATTTCAGCAAGCGTCATAATCATCAAATAACAATTAACAAGATGATCCATTCCCTCTTAGATAAGACAAACTCCAGCAAGTTTCGTGCTCATTATGCAACAAATTCCCTTAGGTAAAATCAATTCCAGCATGATAAGTCTTGTAGACAACAAATAAATGGTTTTCCCCTTTGGTAAAACAAATTGATAGCTTTCCCCTTTGTACAAACAATGTCAACAATTTACCCTTTGATAAGAATAATTTCCAGCAAACATCATGCCCACTAAATGGTAAAACAAAGCAATTTCCTCTAGATAAAAGAAATTTCAGCAAGCTTTATATCTTTGGGAAAAAGAAATATTTGTACTTAGCTTAAAAATTTTCATTTTTACCATATCCAGAAACTTTCTTCAGCAAGGGAAACATATGAGTGTTAACAAAAAAAAAGCAAATAACACAATATTTAGCTCATACATCATCCATTACAAAGTTAGCATCACATAAATCCTGAATAGCGATAAAAAATGAGATTTGGGTCATACATCATCCCAAATCTCTAAAGGAAACTTTAACACAATCCCAAGCATAAGATATAGCATTTTAACAAAACCCTAATTTCCAAAATACCCAAACATAGGAAAATAAGCTTAGGTTAGAAAGAGACAGGAAGTGTTGATTGCTAAAGGGAAGAAGGAGAAGAACTTAAAGGGTTTCACTCAAGGTAATCGCTGAGAACTCGAAAGGGAAATGACCAACAAGGAAATCAGCCGAGGAAGCTAGAGGGGCTTCAAAACTTAGAACAAGAGAGGGAGGCCGAGAGGAAATACCGTGAGGGAAAGAAAGTCGAGAGAGGAGCAGAAAACCAGAGAGAGATCACCAGAGAAATCGCCAAAGACCAAAGAGGACAGAGAGCAGACCCAGAGCAAGAGGAATCATGAGAGCTTCAAATGAGAGAAGAGAGGGAAGAGTCGGGAGCTTCTACCAGAGAATGCCTTGAATGAGGTCAACGGAGATAAGGAGGGAGAGCCTATTCCTTTCGGCCTTTAGGTTAAACCGCTTAATCCCATTGGCCAAACGAAGGTGGGATCCGAAAATGCCAACCTCTTTCGAAAAGAAAAGAGTTTAAGTGTCGATAATTTAAGACAGAATAGTAGATAAGACACTATCAGATTTCATTCATTTGGTGAGACTTTTATATCTGCTTGTTTCCTATAAAAGCTCTATAGTAATTACCTCCCAATCGAGAGAGCACTTTCGATTAAAATGAATCGTTAAAGAACGAATATAATTGGAATGGAGTTTAGAACTTATGAAATTTATTATTTTAATTTAGAACTTTTGGGAAGCCGCCCGATCTAGATCCCATGTTCGTTGTCCCCGTCGTCCCCTGGAGTGGGTAATGAATCAACCGACGAAGGATCTGTCATAACACAGTTACGTCCCAAGATGTCATCAGAAACCTGAGGTGGAGTTGGTCAATTAAAGAAAAGCATAAAATTAAGTGTTGCAGAGATGTAGATGTTCAGGTGGATGAGTGGCTTTACTCTTAGAGATAAAATGCAAAATAAATATATTCGTGAAAAGATTGGAGTAGCTCTAGTAGTAGATAAGATTAGAGAGAGTTGCTTTAGATGGTTTGGCCACATAAAGCCACTAACTAGTTAGAGAGTAACGAGATTCTACTTATGTTAAGAAAGGTAGACCTAAAAGACTTATGGTGTATAAAAATGACTTTAGTTTATTAGAAATAAATGAGAATTTGACACCTAATATAACATAATGGAGAGAAAGAATACCCCACACATGTAGGATAAAGGCTTATCATTTGTTGTTGTTGTTTGATGATGATGTTGTTGTAAGTTTGTAACAAAGTTGTTTCTAAAATTAAGAGCATTGAACATGTAAGCTTTTAAAATAAATATAATATCGTTGACCTACAACTGACTGAAATTAAATAAATAAAGTAGGTTAAAACCCCTAATCGCGATGGAAATCAATTAAATTCGATTCGATTTGAAAATTCGACTTCATAATGCGTCGAAAGCATCAAAATTAATTAAATACAAAATATCGAATCAATTAATTACCAATTAAATAATTAAAATCAATTTTTAATGAAATTACACGCATAACGAAGTCGAGAAGCCTCGATAAGCCTAAAAACGAAATTGATCAATCGTCGCCGAAACGAAACCTATCAAACGATGCCTTCCGTCGATTCGCGACAGTATCTGGCGCGACGTCGCATGATTTAAACCTAATTTCACTTCAACCGTCGATATTGCTTAAACAACCCGATCGAAATCGATTGCGCAGATTCGGACAGAAATGTTTAAAATCAATACACATATGCTGGGTTTTATCAGATAAAATAAATTCCTCAAAATCGATGTGAAACGAGCATTAAAATAATTAACTTTAATCTCTTAACCCTTTATCCTTTAACCCTGCGACCAATGAAAATGAATGACGCTAATCTATTGGCCAAACGCAAATCAATCAAAACAGGTTCTAAAGTAAAGGAAAGGCTCGGTCCATTGATTCGACTCGACGACATTCTTCGCCACTTCGCCGCTCCCTGTTCTCGACTTTTTTTTTCCCTCACGGCATTTCCTCGGTCTCCCTCTCTTTTCCAAGCTCCTCTATCTTCCTCGGTGATTGTTGATCGTCTCCCCTTTCGAGTTTTCGAGTCGATTCCCGCGGAAACCCTAGCTATCTCAACCGGGGTTCTTCTCCTTCTTCCCTTTAGCAATCAACACTTCTGTCGTCTTTCTAACCCTAAGCTTATTTTCATATGTTTGGATATTTTGAAAATTAGGTTTTGACTAAAATGATATATCTTATGCTTGGGATTATGTTAGAAGTTCTCAGAGATTTGGGATGATGTATGGCCCAAATCTCGCTTTATTGCTATTATTCACGGATTTTGCGATGTTTATCTTCAAAACAACTGGGATGATGTATGGCCCAAATATTGTGTTATTTTTTTATGAACACGTGTTTCTCAAAAAAATTTACGGATATGGAAATTGTCGGAAATCGCTTTTTTATCAAAGGGAAAATTGTGTGTTTACAAAATGGGGAAAGCTATTAATTTGTTATCTAAAAGCATAATGCTTGCTGAAAAAATTTCTAGATATGGAGAAATTGCTAGAAGTCATTTTTTTTTATCAAATGAGGAATTGTTGAATTTGTGTTTACAAAAGAGAGAAGTTTATTATTTGTTCACTGAAGGAGGAACTATTAATTTGTTGTCTTAACTTGTTGAAATTTTATTATCAAGTAGAAATTGCATTGTTTCATTAAGAGTATCAGCTGAAATCATCTTTACTTAAGTGAATTGAATCGATTTTGCTTTTAAAGAAGTATGATACATTTGAAATCATTTTATCAAAGGGGTTTTTGCTATGCTATCTCCTATGGATTTCATTTGTTTTACCTCTCATGAGTAAATGGAATCAAAAGTGAAATCTGAAATTAAAAAGAAAGACCATGCTACTTGCTACCTCCTACATTTTCATTTGTTCTTCTTGCACATAAGTAAATATGAAAAATGAAATCAAATTAAAAGAGGTTTGTCATGCTTTATTATTTCCTGGGTTCATTCTTCTTGTCTTGCTTAAATCAATTCTTGATACATTATGCAAACCTGTGAAAGGAAGAAAGGAATGATTGGCTTTGAGTTTAATCACTTGCATATTTGCCTATTTCTATCATTTGATATCTTATTAATGGAAATTCATTATCTTTTCATACACGTGGCAAACAAATTTCTGGCCGCGACTCACATTATCACCCTTTGCGTGGTCCACCTTCAAGAAACCCCATGGTGAGGTGTGCAAATTTTGGTAAAAAAAAGAAAGGAAAAGATTTCTTTTCTATGAATGTTTAATAAATATTATGTCTTTATTAAATATATATGCAAAGCATGTTTATATACAAATACAAACTTGAAACCTATTACTTATAAGTCTACTCATGTTTCTCCAATGACGGAAAATGCTATGATGTAAACTATATGATTTCTTTCATGGAAAATAAATGGTCAGCATGTCTCAGACACCACATTTCTGGCTTTCTGCGGAAGACCTCCCCTCAAGTTCAGGGACGAGGAGTCAAATTTTAAAAAAAAGGGAAGAAAGAAAGAAAGAAGGGATGAAATATGTCGATATAAATGCTTATGCTTTAATTTCATATCACGCAGTATCCCATTTCAGAACTACATTGATTAATCATTAATCTTCAATAAATATGAATGCTTACTTTTATATCATATAAGCTATCTTATTATGTCATTAATATATGTTTTTATCCTAAAATTTTACATACTTGACATGCTATGATATATGGCGTGCTTAAACATGAGCTTAAGATGCATCTCTTTTATTTTACTTGTCTATTTTATAATGATTCACATATTCATGAGACATGAAAACACATGGAGACACATATAAAATGAAATTGAAGTGTGATATGACATCTACTATGAAAATATCAAATAAAAAAAATGCTAGAAAGAATTTACTTAAGTTAAGACAAATTGACTCTTCTTAGAAGATTGAAAAACTCAAACTTGGATATAAGGAGAAGAGAAAAATAAGAAAGTAAGGATTCATGAGAGTGAATCCTCTAAAAGCCCTAAATTTCTCCCCTTATCATTTATCATCGCCATTAACATGCATTCTTTTCAGAGAAAACCATCCAAATTTATGTCATTTCATATCACACATGACGCAACATGTGATGCCTACATCTTTATCACTTCCTTTAATATCATATGAAAAAAAAATGGATTTGAAGGTAAAATAAACTCTTTATATCTTCTTAATAAAATTTAATTAATGAATCATTTTTCATGAGCTGTAGTGAAGGAGGTGGATTTTAATTAATCCACTTATCTCTTAAATGACATATGACATCTACTCATATCTTTCTTCCTCCCCTTATTAAGAAACAACGTATGGATCATCGATTAAATCTCAAAGTGATTTAATGTCTCATCATTTGTTACGTAAAGGAAATTTTGGCCAAACAACATGCTTACCATATTTCCAATCAAATGCCTAAGTTTTTTGGTCCATTACTTATTTGGCTTTTGATTTATTTCAAAATGACAGCCACCATATCCTAATGATTATTCAAACAGCTAATTATATTCAATCAAATGCCTAAATCTATTTTAGTCATTACTTTATACTTGATTAAATCCTCAAAATTTTATTTCAGCCATATATTTCTTTGATTTGTTGCAAAAGGGATTTTGCCCAAACAACAATATATTACCATATTTAAATTTTAATTCCATTACTTAAAAAGTCAAATTAATTAAAGAAGTGATTTATTTCATATCCTCTGATTTGTTGATAAAAGGAGTATTTGGCCTATACTCTCATCTTACTTTAGATACAAATTTTCCTTTATTGTCAACATTTTATTTGATCAAAGGCTCAGTATTAAATTAATCTCATATTGATTTGTCATATACTGTTTTCAAATAATGTTTCATATATATGAATTAATCTTTCTTGTATATATCATCTTACTCTGTTTAATCCATCATATAAAAGAATCGTATTTTCTGGGTTGTACTCGGGGTTAACAAAACCTAAAATCTATATCTCCATTGCTTGATATCTATGTTCAACTATAATGTATATTTAAGGTATATTTAATGATCAAATAAGACATATAATCCAAATGAAGATAAATATACAAAAACATATACTACATTCTCCTGGTTTTCGACCGGCCCAAGTTAATAAAATCTAAAAAAATCACATCAAAATCAAATTGATACTTATTTTAACATCATACAACATTTGAAAGAACATATACCATTGTGATGTTAAACATTTAACATTGGGATAAAACAAAGAATGATACTACACATTTTCTTTTGGTTTGACGTCCTGATTAACAAAATCTAAAAAATTTATATATTATAAGAATTTCAAACTAATAATATCCGAGTTTAATTCCCATCTAATACAAGATATGAATCAATGACATTTAAAATTCAAACTCGGAAGAAAAGTCAAACCCGATCCTCATGTTTAAGCTAGGTGGACAAGATTTTGAAGGATTATACTTCGAGACAAATTAAGACTGATCTTAGAAAAAAAATCAAACAGAGTATAGGCAGATATCAATCGACATTACGATCATAAGAAATTATTATTAAAAATTTCAATAATAAATGATCATTATATTCAAATCTAAATCAATCATAGAATGATCAAAGATTCAAATAAAATATCAAAAATATAAATAAAAAATGAAATAAATTATTTAAATTAAAACTAAAAAAAATCAATCCACCCCTCCGCAACTGTTTGTCTTGGGGTGAAAAATTAAAAAAACTTTTACTCACAAAGAGCCAATGTCAAATCAAATACATAACTAACTTCACACTCAAATATTTCTAAAGCGTAGTGGCGTATGCGGTTTTGCTGATATGACATATAAATGGCGTTCTGACTGAGCCCTCGACGGGTGGTCAGATATGATCACTAAATTACGCCACAACCGCATATGTTCAACGGCTTGCTCTTTGAGGTGAAATATAGAATGTATTTGGTTGGGTAAAAGCATGTTATAGGTTGATATTTGTCTTGACAAACTCCACTCCTTCTGGGACACCTTCGACGACGTAATCCATGTGGCCGACAGGATCCTTCGGTCGGGGCCGACCCTCGACTGTTTGACCGACCACGACACCGGATGACCGGAACCATGGGATCCGACGCACGCCATCGCTTCTCACAAAAGTTTTTTTTAAATTAAAATAATAAATTTCATAAGTTCTAAACTCCACTCCCGTAATTATATACTGCTCTTAACATTCATTGACAAATTTAATCGAAAAGTGCTTCTCAAGATGAGGGTAATTAACTATAGCCCTATAGGAAACTTGGAACCAGATATAAAATTCTCACCAAATGAACGAAATCTCTGGTAATTGTCTTATCTATTATTCATCCGCTTCAAATTATCACCGACACTTAAACAACTCTTTTCTTTTCCAAAAGAGATCGGTGGCGAATTTTCGGATCCCACATATACTTATAAGTATAAACGTTATCTCATTGTAATATATTTGAAAATTATTATTTTTATGTCATGCACTCAATTCAATTTTTTTTTATAATTTTTAATATCATTTTTTATTGAATTCTAGCTAGCTCAATTAAAATGAGTTAACTCTATATAATTTCGAGTCGAAATAAGATGAAAAAGCTTAATTCGAGTTGGCAAATCAAAATGAGCTATTTAGAAATCAAAACGAGAAAAGCTTGAAATCAATTGAGTTAAGTCATGAGCTAATCTCGAGCACTCGAAAATCTATCAAGTTGACCTCAAATCGTTGTTAACTATAATATATATATATATATATATATATATATATATATATATATATATATATATATATATCTTAAAAAATACAAAAAGTGCAATAAATTTTTATCACAAATTCTAGACCAAAATAGAAAAATATATATTATTATTAAGCATATAAAATGAGGATTGCAAGAAAGATATTTAATAATATATTATTCATAATTCAATTAAACTTATTATAAAATTATCATAGAAATAAATTTAAATAAAATATTTCAATGATTCATGATCATCAAAATATGATTTTGGTAACAAATTACTATGACATAAATTCAATGTTCTAATCATGCAAAATATTGCATGTACTTGTCATATTAGCACAAAAATAATCAAGAATATTATTTGCCATCTAAGGTGACTCACTTTAATCTTATCTACCATTGAGCTACTTGGATCCTTTTCACGAATATATTCATTTCACATTTTATCTATAAGAGTAAAGCCACTCATCCACCTAAGCATCCTCATCTCTACATCACTTAACATAGTTTTATGTTTCTCTTTTACTAGCCAACATTCTGCATCATAACTCATTACAAACCTTACCACAATCTTATATGATTTTCCCTTAAGTCTAAGAGGTGTTTTTCTATCACACAACAGACCAGATGCATTCCTCCACTTCAACCATCCAACTTAAATTCTACTAATAACATCTCCATCTATTTCACCATCATCTTGAACAATAGCAAGATATAAACGCCACTCTTTTAATGACTTGATCACCCAATGTCACAACACCACCACTAGAACTTCCATAACTAAAATTATACTCCATATATTCAATTTTAGATCTACTCAAACGAAAACCTTGGCCTCTAACGTATACCTCTATAATTAATGTTTCTCTTGGACTCCTCTCAGTCAACAAGAAGAATGTCATCAACAAAAAACATACAACAAGGTACATCCTCCTGTAAATGCCTAATAAGATTATCCATAACTAAAGCAAAAAGATATGGGCTTAAAGCCGATCCTTGATGTAATCCAACTGAAAGAGGAAAAATATTTTGTTAATCTTCCTTGTGTTTGGACACAAGTAACAGCTCTAGTATACATATCCTTAATGAATTCAATATAACCAATATTAGTTCCTTTCTTTTCTAGAACTCTCCAAAGGACTTCTCTTGGAACTTTATCATAAGCTTTCTCTAAATCAACAAATATCATATGTAGATCCTCCATTCTTTCTCTATACTTCTCCACCAAACCTCTCAACAAATGTATAGCATCCATAGTAGATCTACCAGGCATGAAGCCAAAATGTATTTTGAAAAACTTTAGTATCACATCGTAACCTATGCTCAATTATTCTCTCCCATAATTTTAATGTATGACACATTAACTTAATTCCTCTATAATTTACACACTCTTGTTCATCACCTTTATTCTTAAATATAAAAACCAACAAACTCTTCCTCCACTCATCTGGCATATTTTTAGTCTTCAAAATAACATTAAAAAAATTAGTAAGTTAAGAAATTCCTCGATCTCCTAAGCATTTCCACACATCTATTGGAATATCATCAGGTCCTACTATTTTTTCACACTTAATTTTCTTTAAAGCTTCTTTAACTTTTACTACACGACAATAAAATAAATATCTCTATTTTTCTCTAGGTTACTAAGGTTGCTAAAATCAATCGTATTCTCAGATCATTCATTAAAAAGTTTATCAAAATAAGTCATCCACCTATTTTCAATATCATTTTCTAAGAAAAACGTTTTATGATTTTCATCCTTAATACACCTCACTTTAACAAGATCTTTACTTCTCATATCTTTTTGCTTGACTAACTTATACATACATCTTGCCCCTTCTATAATATATAATAGAGTAATATAATATATAATATCACTATATTAAAAGAATTTGAAAAGTTTAATACATTTACTTAAACACTGTATTAGATTAAATCTAAAAGCCTGAGCAAAAATATTGATCAATAAATATAAAGAACCATGACATAAAATGATGAGATTCTTCTAATAACTAATTATGTTCTTATATGAACTTTCAAATAGAAAGAGAAAATGGTATTCTAAAAAAATTTTCTCCATGCGTCTATCATTACTATCTTTGCTATCCATTCTTATCGCTTAGAAATATAGACATAGATCTAGCTTTAAGCTTTAACTTAGACATAATTTAAAAGTATAGATATTTCTATAAATAGGGATTTAAGTGCTTGTAATTGATTCTCCAATAATATATTGAAATGAATCAACATTATATTGATTCATCCTCCTCTTTCCCAAATGAACTATTTCTCTTTAATTGTAATAGTCTCCAATCCCAAGACTTCCCACATGCATGTAAA